>JADWQK010001062.1:600000-1019412 GCA_017933935.1 Sesamia nonagrioides | reverse complement strand
TGAAACCGCGCGGCGCAGTTAGTTGTTTACACATTGATGAAGATTTACTGAAAGAGGTCGCTTTAGTGTAGTATGCCTGGATGGACATACACTCTGCATGGTTATCCAGGATAATCCCGGAGTGGGGATAGGTTGCTTTTAATCAGGGTGGCGTCGGCGCTGACGTCCAGCACCAATAGGTTCCGGGTTTCTTTAAGAAAGCAGAAGATGGCTTTGTCCAGAAGTTTCGACGGAAAGGGCTTTCTGGTCGATTCTGATTAAAAGTTTAATTTGTTCTAATTTTAATTATGTTTGCAATGTATCTTAAAGTAAATACCGTTAAATAAACGGGTACACATTAATGACCAGATAAGCCAGATTACACTAATTAACCGAAGAGATAATTCAGTGTAATTGAAAAATAAACTTTTTTAATTAAAATTTTACATGTTAAATAACTCGAAAATTATTTCACCGATTCCCAAGTTACACATAAAATTCTCAGACTGGTGTAGACTTAAAGAACTCTTGTATTTAACCATATATCTAGATTTATCATGGTGTGACGAGCCTGTAAAAGCAGGTTCATAATCATCATCATCATGTCAGCCACATGAAGTCCACTGCTGGAGATAGGCCTACGAAAAGGATTTCCATCAAGAACGGTTGGACGCGGCCTGCATCCAGCGCTGCCCTGCGATTTTGGTCAGGTCATCCGACCACCTAGTCGGTGGTAGTCCGACGTGGTCGCCATTCAAGAGCCTTTCTGCACCATCCACCATCGGCTCTATGTGCTATGTGCCCCGCCCACTGCCACTTAAAAGAGCTAATCCGTTGGCCTATATCGGCGTCTCTTGTTTTTCTACGAATCTCCTCAT
The DNA here is from genome assembly GCA_017933935.1 of Sesamia nonagrioides. Classification (NCBI taxonomy): domain Eukaryota; kingdom Metazoa; phylum Arthropoda; class Insecta; order Lepidoptera; family Noctuidae; genus Sesamia; species Sesamia nonagrioides. Next base: position 1,018,555 of record JADWQK010001062.1, on the reverse strand, counting down.
TCCTGATTCGATCACGTAAAGAAACACCTGGCATAGCCCTCTATTTAGCTCTCTGTGCGACCTTGAGCTTTCTTATGAGGCACATAGTGAGGAACCATGTTTTTAATCCGTATGTCACCGATAACACACATCGGTTAAAGACCCCGTCTTTAGGCACGGAGCTTCCTGAACGCTACCCAGCCAAGTCAAAAGCAGGTTGGTAAACCATGTTTACAAAATTAAACTACTATGAACTGATAGTAGTTTTATTATAATAAATAATAATAATAATATGTTTTGAGTTGATTGTATTTGTTGTCAGTTGACAAAAAATACAATCAAACAAATTAAACACAATACAAATTAAACTACTATGAACTCACAGTAGTTTAATTATAATAAATAATAATAATAATATGTTTTGAGTTGATTGTATTTGTTGTCAATTGACAACAAATACAATCAAACAAATTAAACTACTATGAACTCATAGTAGTTTAATTATCCATACTAATATTATAAATGTGAAAGTAACTCTGTCTGTCTGTCTGTCTATCTGTCTGTCTGTCTGTCTGTTACGCTTTCCTGCTTAAACCTCTCAACCGATTTTGATGAAATTTGGCACAGACAATCTTTAGACCCTGAGAAAGAACATAGGCTACCTTTTATCCCGAACAAATTTGATGTTCCCGAGGGAAATCTAAAAAGCGCGATATAACCGAACTCCACGCGGGCGAAGCCGCGGGCGGAAAGCTAGTAATAATATAAAATTAATAATAATAATAATATGTTTCGAGTTGATTGTATTTGTTGTCAGTTGACAACAAATACAATCAACTCAAAACATATATCTTTCATATAAACCAATATAGGACTTTGTAACGTTAAAAACTAAGAACATGGTTTCAAATGACTGTTTCCTATGGAGAAGAGCCGGCAAGACACACTACGGTACTTTTAAAAATAATTGTCGTTTGCTGTGCTCTCAAATCACATAACGGTGAAGATTTTCTTGTTCATAAACTAAACTAATTTAAGGTTCAATTCATCTTTCTCTTTCTATTCTATAAGAAAAGGATAGAAGATAACATTTTAGTTTATTCTTGTCAAATTAAGATATTACATAGACAGTTTTATTTTATAAATTATAAACTAGCGCTTGACCCCAATCCCGTCTGATGGTAAGCAGTGATGCGATCATTGATGGTAAAGCGCGCTAGTTTATTAAGAGCCTATTCACTCTAGCCTTGAAGACACTCAAATTGTAATGTGACGGAAACACCGTCGCCGGCAAATTGTTCCAGTCCCTCGATGTACGCGGTATAAAAGAGGAAGCGAAACGCTTCGTCCGGGTCGCAGTGGTGTCAACAACGTAAGGGTGGAAACTCGCCCTACGACGGGTCGTCCGATGGTGGAACGGAGATGGCTTGCACACTCACCAAAATGTATCCTATAGAAGTTTAGACGTGATTATGAGTGATCAATTTAGGTCAAGCGCGGACAAGTTTATGTTCTGTCCTTTTCTTAATAAAATAAAAGAAAGATATGCACTGAACTTAATTTTAGGTATGTTTGTGAACAAGAGAATTGGAGCCAGTGTATATGTTATGGGCCAAGTGACTAATGCGGGCAGTATTCATAATGCCCGGGCAGTAAGAATATTACCTAGCCATATCGGGTCAATTAATTACAATTTAAACTCACCTATTTATCACATTGCCCGGACTGGCTACATGATGATCGGGCAATGTGATTAATAGGTAAATTTTTACATGGTGCGCTGCCGTGCGGTGCTGGAAACAAACACCTGACGCGCGCTATTTGATTGTTAAGTTTGAGGTCATCACCATCATCATTATTTCAGCCGAAAAACGTCCACTGCTGGACATAGGCCTCCCCCAAGGATTTCCACGAAGACCGGTCCTGCGCCTCCCACATCCAGCGGTTTCCCGCGACCTTCACTAGGTCGTCGGTCCACCTTGTTGGGGGCCTACCCACTCTGTGGCTTCCGGTGCGTGGTCGTCACTCGAGAACCCATCAGCCTCATCGGGCATCTGTCCTATGGGCAATGTGCCCGGCCCACTGCCACTTTAGTTTTTTTTTTTTTTTTTTACACACTATAACCAGCGCTTGACCGCAATCCTGCCTGATGGTAAGCAGTGACGCAATCGTTGATGGTAAAGCGCACTAGTTTATTAAGAGCCTATTCACTCTAGCCTTGAAGACACTCAAATTTTAGTCCGACGGAAACACCGCCGCTAGCAAATTGTTACTTTATGTTGTACTTTGTGTTTGTGTTGTTTGTTGTTTATTTTTGTTTTGTTATTGGTATTGTTACTTTGTTGTGACTTTAGTGATGCAATTCTTGCTTGTTCACAAACTAAATTAAATTTAAGTATAGAAGATACCATTTCAGTTCAATCCTGTCAAATTAAGTTACTCCATAGACACTTTAGAAGCGATTATAAATATGGCGACCATAAATACGTCAGGAGGAGTTTGACAGGTTTAAACTGACATTTTATCTTCTGTCCTTGTCTTAATGAAATAGAAAGGAAAAGATGCAATGCACTTAAATTTAAGTTAGCCTTTGAACAAGGTAATCGGGATCAATAGCGTCAATCCCTAGCTTTAGTGGGAATAACAACTCATCTCACACTCACTGCACTTATGTTTTTACGGTAAGATGGTTACAGTACTGCTGGTAGCAGCATTTTCTATACTTGAATACCTATGTAGTGATAATAATGATTTTACGTCATGGTGGCCACCATGACGTAAAATTCTAAACTCGCAGCCGGTCAATGTTTAGCATTTGGATAAAAATATATGTCTGTCTACTGCAGTGATAGTCGTAACTTCAATATAGCCTTATTTGAACTAATCCACGATAAACTTACAAATAAACGTAGAGGTATCTTTGTAGAGAATCCACGAGATATAGGTCCGCTCCTTAGAGAGCAATCATGAAGAAAGGTTGGCCTCAGGGCGTTCTTAAGCCGCTCACAATCAAATTTAGCTGCATCGCGGCCGGGTTAATCGAGGATTAGGTAAATTGGCCCGGATACACTGATGGGAAAATCTCCCTTCATTTTCCAAGGTTGGTTAATAATATAATTAACATCTTTAGAATGCTGGTGCAACGACATTATAAATCTTAGCGTATTTTATTGCTGGCAGTTCAATGCTGTCTTTCTTTTTTTTTATTGTGAATTCTATTCAGTTCTATACAATTTGTTCTATTGAGTAGTTTATTTATTTAAGAGCCCATAATAATTTCATTTGAACTCTATGTACAATTTATATAAAAATAAATAAATCATTTCTATTTCGGACATAAAAATCCATAGAGTGTTAGTAACATACAAAGAAAACAAAACTTATTGCCTAGTAATTATATGCATAGTTAAAATTTGTTTTTAACTAAATTCCTCAACATCGCAAACGATTCGACGGCCGTCATTCACAAAATATTTATACATTTTCATCGCGGTTTCAATGTTATGCAAAATATTTGAAACCTATATTTAATTGATGTAGAGCTTGGATAACGGCAATTAAATATACTGCGATTGCCATTTATAAAACCTGTAATTGTAATTTAGATCATCATCATCATCAGTGGTTAAAACACCAGCCTCTCAAGTATGAGTGCGCGGGTTCGATTCCAGGTCAGACAAGTACCAATCTAACTTTCCTAAGATATATGTACTTTCTAAGTATATCTTGGACACCAATGACTGAAGGTGAAGGAAAACATCTTGAGGAAACCTGTACTTTAAGTCTGAAATCGCCAACCCGCATTGAGCATGCAAAGAAGACCTGTACCCAGCAGTGGGACGATATAAAGGTTGATGATGATGATGATAATAATGATAATTGTACAGACGCTAGCACATCGTATTAGCGAGGATCGGCACCCCACTTCAAGCTCACACTATAAAAGGCGCGGCCTACCCGCGCCCGTCCACCTTGTCCGATGAAGGCCAGCCCGCGCCGCAGCTGAGCCAGTAAATATAAACTCCCGACTATGAGAGCAACTAGGAAACGCCGCGGTCATCAAACCGAAATAAAAATAAAATTTCGATCCAGCCGTTCCTTGCTGTTTTCTCTAGCGACACCCTAATCCGAGGTTTCTACCCCACAGGGAGTGCCCTTAGCGTGTAGTCACTTAGTTTTTAGTAGCCCTGCAGCCACAGGATAGTCCGGACGTCCTCTCAAGGTCAACTACAAGATCACATATTAAAAAAACAAAAAACGCGCCCGTCCAGTTTCTAGAAACGTCGCTCGGGACAGTAACATCGTGCAAACTCTGTGAGATCTATAGTTTCCATATTAATTAAGAGCTGCTTGCTATTGTTTACATATTGTTGTGTGCTCAGTGATTGTTGTTTTGTTCCTCTCTAAATTAATAAATACCACTTCTGATCGCTAACAATCGAGCTATTAAAATCTGTCAGATTTTTTAATTAGATTTCCAACTTTATTTATAAAACATTTAGGCTCAACGTTGATTGGAAATATTTTACAGTTTCGGGCAGCTTGATCAGCTGTCTTAACATAATCATCACCTTTTCCCAACTATGTTGGGGTCAGCTTCCAGTCTAACCGGAATCTGCTGCTGCTTATTTTACATAGAGCGACTGCCTATCTGACTTCTACAACCCAGTTACTGGGTAATTCGAAATTCCTTGGTAGGACTGATGGCCAAACTTTCGGACTTCTGACCACCTGAACGACTGTCAAAGATCTACAGACTAGTATGTCAGGTGGGGCCAACGGGTCCACTCTTTATAGCAGAACCTTTTACGTCATAATTTTTTATTGCATAGCAACGAATAGCATAAACCTCTTTTCGCAGGAAATCGTTTTCGAAACCTATAAGTGTATGTAAGTCAGAATCATCAGAGAGGATTTATATTAACACTGTTGAATTCAATTTGTATGTTAGAAAATATTCAAAATTATTTAAACAAGTTTGTTATATGGCCAAGTCACGTTACTTGAGTTCAAAGATAAAAAACAGTGGCAATGTAATTATAACGACTTGGAAAATTATTAATAGTGAAACGGGAAGGTCCAGTGATAGAAATACTGACCTTACCTACCTACCTTACCTACCTTTAGTAAAATTTTTGAGAAATTAATTTTAAACCAAATGCTATTTTTTTTATATAAACATAAATTATTACATAGCAAACAGTTCGGTTTTACAAGGGGTCGTTCAACTACTGATGCCGGTGTTGAACTTCTAGGACATATCTATAATGCATGGGAGGATAAATGCGATGCCTTGGGCATCTTTTGTGATTTGTCTAAGGCATACGATTGCGTTCTCCACGATACGTTAATCAGGAAGCTCCGCCACTACGGGATCCGGAACACTGCACTGGATCTTATTACATCTTACTTGAGTGGTAGGATTCAAAGCGTTGATGTTAATGGGAAAAGATCTTCCGGATCTTTAGTGACAATGGGAGTCCCACAGGGGTCAATTCTTGGTCCTTTTTTGTTTCTTATTTACATCAATGACCTGCCGTACCTAATAAAGGATAACCACGATATAGTGCTGTTTGCAGATGACACTTCACTTTTATTTAAACTGAAACGTCAGCAGCAGGTTACTGATGATGTAAATAGCGCGATCTCAAAAGTAGTCCATTGGTTTAATGTTAATAATTTACTCTTAAACGAGAAAAAAACCAAATGCATTAAGTTTACTCTACCTCACGTTAGGCAGGTGGAAACTAAAGTGTTGATAAAGGGCGAAGAATTGAAATCTGAAGTCAGCACTCACTTGGGTATAACTCTGGATGCTAGGCTTCAATGGGGCTCACATATAGAAAAATTGTCAAAAAAACTAAGTTCTGCTGCATACGCAGTTAGGACAATTCGTAATTTGACTGATGTTGAGCCAAAGTACACTAAACGGGCCGTCCGTTTAGTGTACTTTGGCTATTTCCATAGCGTAATGTCGTACGGCATTCTGTTGTGTGGAAATGCTGCCGATATTCAAACAATATTTGTTTTGCAGAAACGAGCTGTTCGTGCAATTTATAAATTAAGTCCGAGACACTCTCTCAGAGAAAAATTTAAAGAGATTAATGTACTGACCGTGCCGTCTCAATATATTTATGAAAATCTTTTGTATGCTCATAAAAATATAAAATTGTTTAAAAAATACAGTGATGTCCATAATATAAATACTAGGAACAAGCACAAATTTATTGTACCTACAACAAGGCTCAAGACTCAAGACAAGGCTCAAGACAAGGTGGCTCTTTCAGATGAAAGAGCCACCTATTTTCTTGAGCCTTGTTGTAATTACAATAAATTTGTTTCTCAAGGCACGATGCGCTCAGCTCATCGCCCGCACGTGCCGGTCCTGGTGCGGGAGCCGGGGCCACTTCAGAAGCGGCATCGTTGGGCGTACGTCGCTGCTGCTGCTCGCTCAGCGCAGCGACTTGTCGCCGGAGGTCCTCCAGATCATTTCGGAGGCGGCTGTTCTCCTCCTGTAACTTCTCCTGTAACCTCCTGTAAATTGTATACATAGGCATCTGCCTATGTATACAATTTTACAATGGACTTCCAGAGGTGGTTCAAGATCTGAGCCTGAATAAATTCAAATCCTTCATTAAACGTAAGCTGTGTCAGAAAGCATTTTATAGTGTAAAGGATTATATTGAGGACAAAAAGGCTTGGGCTTGAGCTGCGTCCGATTTCTATACACTGATTGTTCTTTGATTTTTCCTCTTGTAGTTTTAATATGTAATTGTTCATATTATTAATTCAAAGCCTGTATTACACACTACGTAGCCAAGCATATTGTACGTTACGGAATTGTATCGCTGACAGAGGTGTTCGGCACTTGTACAGCTATACAGGAGCTAAACTTAGTATTCGGGAACACTGTTGGAGCTGCTGAACCTTGGACAATACTATCTTAGCATTGTGTAGATTCAATTTCTTAGTATTGTATAATTGCATGGCAAACGTGTGAGCACAATATACGAATGTGCTGTAAGGCATTTATTTGTTGGGTTAGTCATTTTTATTAACTTGATTGTGCTCTGGCTGTTGAGAGTATGTCATGCTCACTCAAATGTCTCGCTGATGGTGGCGTGTGTGTTGGGTTATTGGGTTCCCTTCAATATGGTTGAGCTGAATGATGCTGATCCATACGTCATGTTCGTGAACGGACGCCGTCAGTGGGGACTGGTCAACTCTTAGCTGCCATGGCGTATTTTAATTTCTGAATTGATTTTTGTGTGTTTTCTATGGACGCTCTCAGTGTACAATATATTTCTGCATCGTTCTCACACGGTTGATTTCAACATGAATGATGTAATCAAATATTTGTAACAATAGCTTGAAAATTTAAAAGAGTGTCCATGGAGTTTCTTGCCGGTTCTTCTCCATAGGTACCTACTCTTTGGAATGGGCGACTAGCTTCATCTTATTGACTGACCGACCTTCTGACAATTCAAAAGTGCCTATAACTGGTTTATTTGAAATAAATGATTTGATTTGATTTGACATCTTTAGGCTTAAATTTCATATCCATAATAATCAAAAGTACAACCATCATATCGCGGAAAATTCCCCGCCAGAATCATCTTTTGGCATGTATTTCATATCCATATCCATGCAGCAAGCATGCAACATTCAGCAGGCATGCAGCATGCAAGCATGCAACATGCCGACGCTGCGGCGCTCCGGCGGTCCCACGCGAGCTAATCGTCGCAGATGGTTTTACCATAGAATAAAGAGAGGGAAGTACGTTATCTTCATACAAACGGACCGCGCGCGGCTTGTATGTGTGCGCCATAGTATCTATGCGTCGCCGCACGCACACCTAAACACAATACTAGAGTGCCTATGACTGCGCTAGTCGCGGCTAGCACGGAACGAGGTTCGCGCGTCACGGCTTTTCGGCACATTAGCTTTTAAAAAATGATCACATAAACTGCAAAGTTGGTATGTCTATTTATGAACAAATAAAAGACTTATATTTTTCAAATTATATTTCTAAAAGTTATTTACAAGGATACGGATATATTACACATTAAAGTTTAATAACAACGCGTTTCGTAATAGTCGAAACCGACGAAAGTAGGTATTTTTCTGTAGCTAATTTGTAATTTTGTATTAAATGTGTGATTCAATAGATGTTATGTTTGTATTATTTATATTTGTATTAATTAAAAATAAAAATAAATATGGTTCTTTATGTGTACAAAACTAAAAATAAAAATTACAAAAAAAAAAAACTGACTAGTATATGTAAACTAAATACTAAGCAAATAATTTAAACATAAGCTCTTAGTTGTCGCCCAAACCGCTAACAAATATTTATAGACAAATATTTGTTAGCGGTTTGGGCGACAACCGTAACCGACGAAGCGCGGACAGTCGTCAACCCTAAGACAGTAGGCAATTAAATCGCGGATTGGGTCGCAGATAACCTACTTCCCCTCTTTATTCTATGGTTTTACGCCCAACACCGTAGCACAGTAGACGACCGTAGCTTCGGCTTGCCGCAGCGGCCTCAGCCGCGGCGGTGTGCGTTCAAGCCACCTGCTCCTCAGCTCCCGGGCCGCCTCGCCCCTCCGCGCCATCGCAGGTTTAGATTCCACTTTAGGGGTAGGACAGACAAGACTACATGAAGTCGGTTTTGTAGCGATTCATTTCTGTCACTAACTTTTGTAGCACACCATAATGATTTTTTAAAACAATTTTTTTTTTCTGAAATTCTGTGGTCTTCGTAGTATGCTAAGTCAAATTATGCCAGATAATCAGCGCTCTAAATAAACGTTATGCTAAACGAAAAAATGCAAAATTAGAACTCTGACAACTAAGCAGTAGACAGTGCCTAAGGGACTTGCTTGTGGTTTTTAAAATGAATATTCACAATAGCCTACATTCCGAACAATACGTAACACCGAGCAACGGAAATGAATGAAGAGCATCTTTTAATAAATACATCGGAGGAAAACATTCCTCTCAAGGCTAGTGATATAAAAACCAGAGACATTTATATGTTTATATTGTTTAGCTTAGCATCATCATCATCATCATTTCAGCTGAAAGACGTCCACTGCTGGACATAGGTCTACCCAAGGTTCTCCACGACGACCGGACCTGCGCCTCCCGCATCCAGCGGTTTCCCGCGACTTTCACCAGGTCGTCGGTCCACCTTGTCGGAGGCCTACCCACACTGCGTCTTCCGGTGCGTGGTCGCCACTCGAGAACCCATCGGCCTCATCGGGCATCTGTCTTACGGGTAATGTACGCTTCCCACTGCCACTTAAGTGTTGCAATTATTCGGGCTATGTTACTCTCGTTCTTCTGCGGTCACTTATAATTCGATAACGTAGTTTATGGAATTCCATAATAGAAGCTAAGAGTTAAAGAAGAGCAAGGAAGAGTCAAAGCGCTGTATATAATTAAATGTCATTTCAATATTTTTGTCAGTTATTAAGATTTCCAAAACAAAAATGTTTATCAACTTTTGGTTGTTGATTGTAACTAGAAACTCAAACTGTGAATGTTTTTTCAATGAAAAATGTTGCCTGTGTATTGTGTTGTAGATTCTATGTGCACCAACCTTCTAAATCTGTTAAGGCTTCGTTCTGGCCACTATCCATCAGCAAAAATTTGCTTTCCTAATGAAAAAGGCATTGTCCCCTAATTGTGAGACATGTAATAAGGTTGAAGATGTGCAACATTTGCTTATGGATTGTGTTAAGAACAAAGACGAGAGGGAATCATTGGCTAGGGAGTTTGATTTGAACATGTGGGATGTTGGACTTATCCTAAATATTTTGGCTCACCCAAAATCAGAAAGGACTAAACGCATAGTTTCTGTCTTAATTCAGAACTCTAGGCAGTGATTCCATCTCCTATTATGTTATATTGTGTTATTGTGTTGTTGTTTATTTTTATTTTTTTTGGTTGTAAACTTAGTATAAGGTACAATGGGGTTGACGTATCCGTGTGGATAAAAACCCCTTATAAATAAAGAGAATAAAAAAAAAAACCTAAATCTTTTGAACCTTTAATACTTTTTTATTCTATGATATGCGGAATGGAAACATGAAAGTAACAACTTCCAACATGGCAGTGTTGAATGGATATGTACAGTAAAAATCCGCTTAATATATAACCACGCTTAATACAATTTCCTGCATAATACGACATTTTACGACAGTCTCTCCAACTTGAGGCGTGTTTTCATACATTTTATTACGCTTAATATGATTCGTCATCCCGTTTAATACGTCGTCTGTACGCGCGTGTTATCTAACTCCCAGGCATTACCAGCAGATAACGGTGATGTATCTTCTTGGACTGAAAGCGAAGACGCACCGCAGGAGTTAAATTATATTAAAAGTCTTGTTATTAGATAATAATGAATCAAAATCTTTTTATCAATCTAAAATAAGTGATTATGACAGTCCCCAATGTATTGTGCACGTGTGTGTTATGTATGTAAGAAAGAAAATAAATAAATAAAGAAAAAAACGTTTATTTAGGTTAAACATGACGCAAAAGTTTACAAAAACACAAAAAATAATAAATAGTTGAGGGAACATGCGTAACTTGCCACGCAAAACGGCTGTCGCTGAGCATTATGCTGCGACCCTGTGCAAAACAGAGTCCAGCGCTGGTTTTCAGCGACAGCCGGCGCCGACGTAAAGACGTCACCCGGTGCAGTAAACAATCTGATTCCGAAACGGTAGAACAACAAATTCATACTAATATTATAAATGCGAAAGTAACTCTGTCTGTCTGTCTGTTACGCTTTCCCGCTTAAACCTCTCAACTGATTTTGATGAAATTTGGTGCAGACAATCTTTAGACCCTGAGAAAGAACATAGGCTACCTATTATCCCGAAAAAAAAAAATGATATTCGCGAGGAAAATCTAAAAAGCGCGATATAACCGAACTCCACGCGGGCGATGCCGCGGGCGGAAAGCTAGTATAATTATAATGAAAACAAAAAACAAATATAATATGCATGTGTATGTTGTGTGTGATGTGTGTAATAATAACATACACTTTGATATAACGTAATTGAAAAATACATATACAATATGTAAAGAAAACCCTGTCCGACCCATAAGGATAATAAAGGTTAGGTAAACACTTGACCAAATATAATATAAAATTGTACATAATCATCATAGTAACAATACTATTGAATTTTGAAATAAAAATTTTTTCCCCGGGTATTAATTCAAATTTCCCCGAAATTTGGTAATTTAAAAAAAAGTGACAACACCGTTATTATTATGAGCGAATCGCGATGCGACCACGTGCCGCGTGCCCTGCCCCCCGCCCCCCGCAGTAGGGTTGCTTACCGCACATGTATTACGTTACCTCTTTTTGCGAAATAATATTTATTTTTTTGGGGGGATTTTTTTTTTAAGTTTATCCAGGCTTTGTACCCATTAGTAGAATCATTTATCGATACCTAACAATACCTTCACGGATCGGACAGGGTTTTCTTTACATATTGTATATACTTATAATGTAATTTTCAATTTAATTTTTTTTTGTGCCATAATACGTTTTATTTCCCCTGTCGCGTATAATACGCTCGCTTATGACGCGTTTTGGTTTTCCCTTTGAAATCGTCTTAAACACCTCTTTAGTACACTTATTTGCGACTTTTTCTAGTCATTGGTGTTCTGTTCAAAGTAAGTGAGGGAGTTCAGGTTGTCATGTTAGTTTTTAAGTTATATTTTTGTCTCCATATAAATTAAATGTAATTGTTGTTGTGCCCTTTTAATTACCTATAAATAAATAAAAATAAATTTATAATCAGGAATAAGTTAATAAAAAAAAAAAAAAATACGTTGCCCCACACTAGGAATTTGCACATACACAAACAGCCAGACCCGAAACAACTGCTTGTAGATCATATAAATATTTGACCCGTGTGGGAATCGAATCCCCGACAGGCTGCGCAGCAGTCAATAGCTTAACCTGCTTAACCACTGCGCTAACCGTGCAGCCAATTATAGTAAGTTAATACTTACAAAAGCTGCTTTCCTCATAAAATCTTGCTGGTTTTACCTAAGCACAAGTTCCATAGTGTAAGATCAGAGAAGATTAGTTTGTTACAATGGGAGGCGTTATGAATATAGTACTCGTAGGATTTTCAACTCAACCACCGTTGTAAGACAAGATTCTCGGATCACGTAGAGATAATTCCGATTATGAGTGCTGAACGGTCCCCAGTGTGGGAACGTAATGCTGTGCTAGATGGGTTAGCAACTAACGTAGGTCTATATGTGACTAGTTTATAGCCGAGATCATGGATATCCTCCGTGGCGTAGCGGTAGCGAAAGCGGCCGTTGCGCAAGGGGCGCGTGTTCGATCCCGGCACAGTGCAAATATTTGTATGGATGAATATGAATATTTGCACTGGTCTGGTCGTGCCTCGGAAAACACGTTAAGCCGTTGGTCCCGGTTGCTATACGAACATCTAGTGGCAGTCGTTACGGGTTGTTGGAGATGAAAAGTCTAACAATTGCTCTAACTGCAATGCTTAGATATCGCCGTTGGGTTGTGGAGGTCAGACGGCAGTCGCTTCATGGAAAATATCGAAGTTTAGCCAAAATCAGCAGTTAGGACTGGTAAAGCGGATCCCTGACTCCAAAGCTGAAAAGCTACAGATGCGATTGGGATTAACGCTGAGATGATGATGATGAGTTTATAGCCGAGATCGTCGTGGTGGCCTTGTGGTTAAAACACCAGTCTCTCAAGTATGAGTGTGCGGGTTTGATTCCAGGTCAGGCAAGTACCAATGTAATTTTCCTAAGTTGTACCAATGTACTTTCTAAGTATATCTTGGACACCAATGACTGATTAAAAGGTGAAGGTAAACATCTTGAGGAAACCTGGACTTTAAATCTGAAATCACCAACCCGCATTGAGCAAGTGTGGTGATTACCATGGAGCAAATGGTGATTACGCTTAATCCTTCTCTGTATGAGAGGAGCCCTATGCCCAGCAGTGGGATGATAAATGGTTGATGATGATGAAATTAAATTGGCTGGAGAGATCTGCCGAATAAAAGACGATCAATGGGCCAGATTTACTACTCAGTTACGGTATGCCCAGACGGAAATCGCGCGATGAGCTAGTTTTTTAGACTTTCTTTTAATAAAGGTTGGACCTTGGCAGCTCGGGTTAGGTGGGGGTATATAAACAGCAATATATTTTTTTTATAAATTATAAACTAGCGCTTGCCTGCAATCCCGCCTGATGTTAAGCAGTGACGCAATCGATGATGGTAAAGCGCACTTGTTAAGAGCCTATTCAATTTTGCCTTGAAGACACTCAAATTGTAGCCCAACGGAAACACCGCCAAAAAAAAAACAAAAGTTACATAGATCAGAGGTAAATGGGGTAAATAATATAAAAACCATAAACCAAAACAAAATAATTCGACAGCGTAGAAAACTACCTACAGAAAGGAATCTTGCGTCAAAGAGTAATAAACATTTAAGTAGGTCATAATATCGGCTGATGGCAGAAGTTACCACCCACCAGACAAAGTCTTGCCGCCAAGCGATTCGTCGTGTTTAGGCATGATGTCTGGTGAAGCCGTGCGGAGGATGGGTCTGAGCAGTTATGTTGCGATGAGTGCCGGGTACGATGCGCCAAATGTTGTTGTGTCGGGAGTTTGGTCGTGGTGGGTCTCCAGATCAATCTCTCTGGCGCAGCATAGTTGGTCGTGCTGTTGGGTTTCACATTGCATCACCTTGCTCAACCGCCGTTTGTCTTCCTATTCACTCAGTTTTTTTGAGTGAATATTCTGTTAATAAAGTAGCGCGCTTTACCATCAACAATTGCAAACATAACCGTGAAATATGACCATGTGTCCGCCACCACCGCCAGAGAAGAAATTTGCGTGCTTTGACCACGCTTTTCTCCCTTTTTAACTCACACACTCCTCCTTCTTATCTTGAGACTCACTTCCATTATTTAAGTTCTTCACACACTAAGAATCTGCGATCTTCTAACTAGGGTTGTAACGGAGCTTCGCCTCCGCTTCCGTTACTGCGGAAGTTCCGCAAGAAATCGTATCTTCGCTTCCGCCTTCGCCTCCGCACAATTTTTGCGGAGTTATAACGGAGGTTTATTTACGTATTTATAAAATAAATAACGCGCAAGCTGCGACGCTCGTCAACCGTCCGGCCGCTTTTGAGCGCAAAATGGTCAAGAATCAACTAGTGTGAGGCAGGAATGCGGCAAACACAATTTGTTTCTTCTTAATTTTCGTTACAAGAAGGTTATATTTTTTTTACCAATTATACTACTATTAATGTACGTATTTAAAATAAAAATTTTGTTTTAATTAACTATAAATTCCAATTTTTTCTATATGTACTTTCACCTCCGCCTCCGCCTCCGTTAACCTCCGCATCCGCGGAGGTGAGACTCGTCGCCTCCGCATCCACCTCCGCCTCCGCTAACAAGCCTCCGTTACAACCCTACTTCTAACAATCTGTCCTTCACACACGTCTGACTTTTTTCACTCTTCATTTCATATTCAATCCATTCTTCTGTGGAATGCGCTTCCTCTTGATGATATCAGGATGGTCGCTAGTCGGTTTGCATTTTCGCAACAATTAGCGTAGAGTCAGTGGCGAAGGGTGAAATTTTGACAAAGGGAAGCCGGTCCAAAAAAATAAACACGTAAACACTTACCTACTGCAGGATATCTTGGAGGAGGTCTTCAGATAAGAATAATATTACCGGTAGAATAATATAAGCCATAAATAAATAAATAAATAAGCCATTTATTTCTTGCTTTTACATATTACAAATTTAAATGCGGTATAAAAGTATCTATAACTATATAAGAAAAAAAAGGATAATATATGTATATGGTTAGTAAGTCTAGTTGTAGCAAAATACTTAAAATGTTAGTTTTGTTAGTTTTTAATTTAACTTTTTACAAAAAGAAAACATGTTGTTTCTATAGCAATAGAATTATTCAGCAAGAACCCCGTTTTGGGTAAAGGCCTCCTCCAAAGATGCCCATACATCCCTATCTCTTGCTAAGACAGTCCAGTTTGGGCCGGCTGTACGTCTGAGATCATCTTCCCATCTCGTTAGTGGTCTACCTCGGCTTCTCTTGCCCGTCGGGCCCTTCCACGATGTCACTCTCGCGGTCCATCTATTATCTTCATATCTCGCGATATGACCAGCCCATTTCCATTTGAGTTGTAGTGCATGCGTTAGAGCGTCGGTCGCTTTGGTAGTTTTTCTTATTTTTGTATGCCTTACTTTATCTACCTTCCTTATGCTGAGCATGCTTCTCTCTAAGCCTCTTTGACAGGTACTGATTTTTTGTGTTGCTCTAGAGGTGAACTTCCACGTCTGACACCCATATGTCAAACATGGTAAAAGGCTCGAATTCATGACTTTTGTCTTGATGTCAATCGGCCAATTACTTTTAAATATTTCTTTAAGTTTCCAATATTTATTCCACGTGGATTGTACTCTTCTGTCTATTTCCAATATGTCGCTATATTTGTCAAAACTTATCAATTTTCCCAAGTAAATGTATTTCTCGACATGTTCTAGTGGCTCTCCATTGATAATTATGGGTTTTTTCCAGCTGTCGTTGGTCATTACCTTTGTTTTTGTTAGGTTCATCTCTAGTCCCACCTTAGTACTGACTTCGTGTAGAGACTCTATCATGTGTTGCATCTGGCCGGCCGTCTCAGACAGGAGGACTAGGTCGTCTGCGAACCTGAGATGACTTAAATAGTTACCTTTTATATAGAGTCCTAGTTTGTGCCAATCCAGCTTACTAATTATATTTTCCAGGATTGATATGAATAGTATGGGAGAAAGTGGATCTCCCTGTCTTACTCCTCTTTTTATAGGAAAAGACTGGCCGATTGTCTCGAGTTTGATCCTACCTTTATTGTTATTATATATACTTTGAATAGCTTTTATATATACTTCCTCCACTCCTTGCTCTGCCAAGCTTTCCCATATGCTATTGTGTGAAACCGAGTCGAAAGCTTTTTGGTAATCAACAAAAGTCAAATAAAGAGTTCTCTGCTGTTCTTGGTATTTTTCTTTGACTAGCTCAATTGTGTGGATGTGGTCGATTGTTGAAAAACCTTTCCTGAAGCCCGCTTGCTCTACCGGTTGTTTTGTTTCTAATGTTGTAGTTATTCTTTTGTTTATAATTGTAGAGAACAATTTGTAGAGGCTGGGTAGTAGGCTGATTGGTCTATAATTTTCGACATTCTTGGGGTCTCCTTTTTTATACAATAGTATAATGTTTGCTTCCGACCATTCTGTGGGAGTTTCAGAGCTTTGTAGTATCAGGTTGAATAGTTTGGCTAACGGTGTAGCCAAGATGAACTGGGCAGTTTTTATCGCTTCATTTGTGATGTTGTCAGAGCCTGGACATTTTTCAAATTTAAGTTTCTTAACTGTTTCTATAATTTCGGACTCACTGATCTCTATATAGTCTTTAAAATTATTGTCTTGTTTGTTTTTATTTGGTGCTGTTATGTTGTTATTTTTGTCACTGTATAATTTTCTATAAAACTCCGTCGCAGTTCTTATAATGTCACTTGGTTTACATATATCCTTGTTACGATTTTTTAGTTCTTTTATCCAAGAAGTATTTGTTCGAAGTTCCTTAAAAGGTTTCTTTGTGCTGCCACTAAGCTGTAGGTGTCTCAGTATAGTGTCTTGTCTGTGTTTTGAATAATCTTTTTTTATACATCTATTGACTAACTTGTATAAGGCAGAGAGTTCGTTTTTCATGGAGCGAGTTTTGTTTTTGGATGACTGTAGGGTTTTTCTTCTTTGTAGTAATTTTTCTGTTCTTTCCTGTATTATTTTTTGTTTTTGGTTTTCCTTGTTTATTTGTGCATATTTCAGGCTCTCAGATATTGCATTTTTAATTTTTTCGTAGCAAGTATGTATCGTTTCTATTTCTAGATGGTTTGCTGACTCAGATAGTTTTAATGTCAGCATGTTCTTATACTTTGTTATTTCGTCTTCACTTTTAAGTTGGTAACTTTGTTTATTATTAAATCTGGTTCTACTTAGTTTATGTTTAGAGAGCATTAGTGTTCCTCTGACAGTACGATGGTCAGATGGGTAGTTCAGGTTTAAAACTTCGAGGTTCGTAAATGATTTTGGGCGGTTTGTGAGAATGTAGTCTATCTCGTTTTTGTGTAGTCCATTTGGCGACTTCCAAGTCCATTTCTGATTGGGATTTTTCTTAAAACAACTATTTATTATCGTCAACTTGTGTTCGAGCGCAAAGCTTACGAGTTTCTGGCCCCTACTATTCCTTATGCCGTGTCCGTGTTTTTTCACAACCAGATCCTCATTATCCTTAGCTGCTCCCACCTTAGCGTTGAAGTCGCCCATAAGTATAACGTGTGTGTTCGACGTTTCTAGTGCTTTTCTAATTGATTCATATAATTCCTCAATTACAGTCTCGCTCGCATCTGTCGTAGGGAAATATACTTGCAGAATGGATATCTTGTGGCCTCCTATGTCTATGTTGAGTATAGCTAGGCGTTCTGATATACCCTTGAAGCTCACTATGTTGTTTTTTATAGTCTTGTTTATTATGAATCCTACCCCGTAATGTCCAGCTGTTTGACCCATGTAGTAGAGTATAAAATTCTCATATTCTTCAATTTCGCAGCCTGATCGTCTTACTTCTGAGATTCCCATTATATCATAGTTTATACAACTTAAGCTTTTTTCTAGTTCCAGTAGACGTGCATATGAAGATAGAGTCTTAACATTGTATGTCAATATCTTTAATTGATGATTTTGTTTGGTGTTGTTGTTTTTTGAATTTGTGATTTTCTTTGGAGGGTTATGGTCATGATCCCCCACGGTGACCAACCGGGTTGGAGGATTTGGTGTGTTTTGTTTACATAAATGTTTAATTGTTGAATCTGTATGGAGGAGAGGGGCTGGTTGCTATGCACTGTTTTTGGAGGCGTCTAGAGTATTTCCGAGGTTTTTATTTTTTAAGAAATTGAGCGTGCGCGGTGTAGTTATTCCTTCTGAGATGCTATTTGATCTTTTCCCCGAGAGGTCATGCTGTTGTGATTTGTTCTTTTTGCTTGACCGTGTATTTCCTCCCTTTGACGTGTCCACAGTGAGTTTTTTGGGTGAAGGAGACAGCTTTCTTTTGGCTGTTTGTTTTAATATGACCAGTTTGTCATATTTTAAGAAAGCCGTATTTCCTTTTTCTCTCTCTGTTTTTAACTGGTCTTGTAATTGCTTTCTTTTTTCTAGAACGTGTTTAGGGTAGTCTTCTTTCATATAGTAACTTGTGTTTTCTAATGCTGTTTTTTTCTTTAGTATTTTGATCTTTGTGCCCAGGTTCAAGAAGGAAACCACTACTGGGCGTGGTCTATCGCCTTTCTTCCCTAGTCTTTTTATTTCTTGTAAGTCACTAAAGGAGAGTTTGAGTGACAAATGCTGTTCTATCCATTTGAGCACATGTTTTTCTAGTGTATCGTATGAAGATTCCAATTCCTCGATGCCGAAGAACACTATATTTCTTTGTCTCGACTGCTTTTCGAGAAAATAGATCCTTTTTTCCTGATTGTCTACTATTTCCTTTAATTTTTCATGTTTCTCTTCCAATGCAAAAAATTTTTCTTCCAACATTCTGTTTATATTTTGTGATACTTGTTCTGTCACCCTGTTTCCATTTTCTCGGATCGCTTTCTTTTGTTCATCTAGTTCCATCTGGATATTTTTAAGAACTTGCATAATTTCCTCCATTGTTTTTCTTTTTGTTTGTGTACACCAAGGTTTATTTACATATATGTAACGACCTCTAGCGGCGTAACTTTGTATTTTTGGACTGAACGTAATCGATCGATGTAGTGTCACAAAATTGACAGAATCCAAGTAGTGTTGTCCGTCTATGAAGTAATACGTGATTCATTCAACAGATGGCGTTGCTTGCGTGGAAGTGCTATAGATGACTTAGCAAAAAAACTAGTGGTTACTTTGTAAGTAAAGTGTAAATAAAAGCACTTCAGCACGTTCCTGATCCCTCGCAAGCATAGAACAGATGATTAAAGCTCAGACAAAAACGTCTTATACTGGGTAATAAGCACGAAATGTTCACAAGTCACTAGTGATTGTTTGTCACATAACTTTCACCTTTTTGCGCCTTTAATGTTGTTTTTTGGTGGTGTCTTCAATATACCACGATATTTTTCGAATTTTCTTTTGCAATAACACTTTATTTCGATTTGGTACACTTTTGAATACTTTTATTTTTAAATATTATAACAGAGCCAATGTAAACTGTAATAAAACTGTAATAAACTGTAATGTAATATAAGCCATAATAACAAACAAAATCCACAGTATTTAACCAAATCTGCGATTAAATTACCTTACAGAATCAGTCACAGTTTAAATAACACAAATATTAAAATATAACAAACGAAATTATCACGCACCAGTGGTATAGCACCTACACATACATGTCACATACTAACAATAATTTATTTTCAACCAAACGAAATGGAACACGAAAATATGCCAAAATAAAAAGAATATGACTTGTGAAGGATTTCATTATAACGCTAATTCTTTTTAATTTTGTCGTGTTTTCTTTTTCCCGTGCCGAGTTCCGTGTTCGAGTGGTTTCTTTGTCTCTTTCTAATAGACGAGAGGAGAGAACTGCAAGTCGGTCGCCATTAGCCTATCTTTCTTTAAATTTTACGTACGTTTAGCGAGCATTAGAAAGAGATGGTCTGACACGCTCTGTCTCTTTTCGCCTCATAGTAAAACGTTGGCCGAGATAAGCTGTAATTCGTCGAGTTACCTTCAATGTAATTTAGGTACGAAAAATTGAAGCGCTGATTAATTTACGACTATAAAATGAAATGTGATACTTAGGGTATTGCTAAGAATTACTATTGCTATTGTAAATCGCGCAGGCATTTAATTAATAATACTTTGTTAATGAAATAGAATGTAAATATTTTTGTATGAATATGGAACTGATTTTTGAAAGGTAACCCGGTGGGAATCGGCTTGTATGGACTCTTCGCCACTGGCGTAGAGTCATTTCAACACTTCTCTCTCAAATTTTTAGTTTGTATGCGTATATAGCTTGTTTAAGTATTTATTTAAATGTACTTCTTTTTCTTTATAATTTTTTAACTAAAGCACCTGCCATCTAATCTCTTCACCACCTGTGGTTGACTGGTAGAAAATTCCTAGTCCGCCTTTGCATAATTCATGTGCGAAAGAATAAATGAATGAATAAATAAATTGCATCACTGCTTACCATCAGGCGGGATTGCAGTCAAGCGCTAGTTTATAATTACACAAAAAAATACAGATCTGCTGAATATCTAAATGAATAGTAACACATTTAATCTATACTATATAAAGCTGAAGAGTTTGTTTGTTTGTGCGCGCTAATCTCAGGAACTACTGGTCCGATTTGAAAAAATCTTTTTGCGTTGGATAGCCTATTAATTCAGGAAGGCTTTAGGCTATATAACATCCCGCTATGACCAATAGGAGCAGAGCAGTAACAAAAAATGTTGCGAAAACGGGAGCTAACGCAGCCGTACATATTGCCAATAGGAGCTGAGCATGACTAATTCCACGCGAACGAAGTCGCTGGCGGCCGCTAGTATTAAATACGATTGTACACTACTTAGGTAACAACGGACAAATCGTAGGTATCTATTAGAGGTGAAGCATTGATTTTAGCTAAAAGCCGGTCAAGACTCATTATGGATAGGAGGGACCTTTTTACCTTTCCTTGGATAGTCCCCGTCTGATGTTATTTTTTCCAATGGACCCGTCTGCACCAATCGACACTGTTCGGTTAATTTATGTCAGGATCTTCTGAGACGTTTTGGTAGTAAAAAAGATTAATTCACTCAAAGTGAATGGAGATCCACATTAGAAAAAGAAATGCTTGGTGGCTGGTGAGCTGAGCCTATAAAACGAATTGCCAAATTACAAGAAATGTTTATAGCAGTTGGGAGTTGCGTTTCTATTCAAAGGCGTTTTGTTAGGTTAGCCTGCGTACCAGGTTTTGGAGACCGTTTTAAATATGAATCGCTAATTAGGCGCCCTCTTCGCACGCCTCTCCACCGAATCTAAAGTTGCAAGGTGGCATTTTGCAGCACCAGCCCATTTGAAAACATTTCATTTAGACAAACATTCAATGCGTTATTTCCGTTGCTAAGTCGACAGTTTCTTCGATCATTTGAATCATAATCTTGATTTTGATTAATAGTGACGTAATTATGGTGCTGATTCACATGGTAGGTAATGTAAATGTAGTTCTTCGCGTGAAACCATGAGCAAGACCTTTTTAGTTATAAATTATTCTACGTAGCCAATTGATATCGACTTTCATTTTGTTTGAACAACTCCCCCTTTTTTTTTTGTTTGGGATGGGAAATCAGCAAATGAACTCTCCCGCTCTGAGCTAAGTGGAAGCGAACATGTCAGACTTTTCGGACTAAAACCCACCCTGGTTTCTTCACTTACCTGTACGCTAGGGCCACGGTTTCTCGTTTAACCAACCCGCATCCCTGACCCAGCAGGCATCAGTTTTCATGGACCCCTTCACCATGTCCTGACATCTCTTTAAGGCGCGCGTGCAACATAACGCGCCGTCGACTCGGGCCTGATCCTTACCGGGCGGCGAGTTGCCCATTGCTCACTGCCCGCAAGCCGGGCCGTGGCCGGGAGTTCGATGTTGTCTACCTCTGCCGACCAGTGCATCTCCTGCGGCGGCTAGTGGTATGAGGGCGCTGGGATCCCAGCTCCCTCACGCTCAACAATTCCCCTCGTGTCCTATTAATAATATCACTCGGTACCTTGAATAACCTTGACATAGTCGGACTAATGTGTTTACATTCACATCCCTTACCAATAAAAAGTAAGCGCCGCCGACGGATGTTTTTATTATACCTAACTCCAAGCGTTGCGTATAATGAAAACCAATACTTTTCCTTACTAGTATTTGACACAATAGGCTATTTGACAGATTTATAATTTTTATCTTGAATTACTTGGTTGCGGTTAAGAAGTTCACCGAAAGTATTGATTTTAATTTTAAATACGTATTTCGTAAGAAATATGCAAAAAAAAAAAACAAAATTCAAATAAGCCGCGAAAACGATATATATATAGCAATATGGCGTCGTGCTTTAGTGACGTCACAAGCGGTTTTCGGTTCTCAGTGGTGTTTGTTTTTATTTATTATTTGTTGTTGTTATCTAATAAAATGGTTTACAAGTGGTGTGCTGTACTGGGTTGTACAAAGAAATCGATTAAAACCCCCCGAAAAACAGTTTATAAGTTTGCCGAAAATAAGCGTTGATGCGCGTATGACGTCATAGCGACATTAGCCAATCCGGATCGTTTCACAATGTGTGGCGCGATATACAAAAAGCCAATCATATTTTTGTGTTTTGGATATATTAATTGTTATTATTTTTTATTAAAACTCATGTAAATGACATAAAGAACCCTCATTTTATGCAATTAAAGCAAAAAATCACAAAAAATTGAATACTGTCAAATAGCCTATTGGAAATTATTCCTGTTCACACAGGACTTTCTTTTTAATTAGTGCGCAAGTTTTAAATTGAATTTAGCAAGTAGGTATATTAATTATGACAGCAGACATTTTTCATCGTATAATTTTTTTTATCATAAATTGCTTTTCAATACATATTGACACTTCTCTACGAAACAGCTGATTTGTTTTTGAAAACCGACGAAAAATTCTACGTCTAGATTGATGTAAGTAATATTTTCATTGTATAGTTTGTGTATTGCTTGATTTTTTCCTAAATAATAACACACACAATTCCATAACAGCTTCGTAGAATTGGAACTAATTAATAATGTATTAAAGCTGGAGGTCCTAGACTCGCTCCCTAAAAATGCCTCTAAGCTAACTTCATGTACACGTGTCTAACCATTCCAGGATTGAAGATTTGAGGTATAAAACATAATTTTTTGTTTTTGCGAAACACGTGTCCAGTATTTTTAAGTAAAGAATCTATGTACAAAATTTCAAAAAGATATCATGAAATACCACCAAGTTATGAGCTTGCTATTCTACTTGGTTGTCCAAACAAAAATATGGTCAAACCTCCGTTCGGGCGGGCGACCGCGGTGCGTTGACCTCTGGCGTCAGCTGTGGCGGGCGCGATTTCTATGATCTATCGTAACGGCTCGGTAACCACTCTGCAGCAATTCCGTAATTATTTCTCTCTCCTTCCCCGTAGTATTCCATCCAAAGTTTGTCAGTAAAAGATCGCTCTTAGCGATAAGACCGCCCATTGTGTCACCCTTTGTAAAATCTTTGTATTTATGTTCTGTAATCTATATGCTGTACATAATAAAGAGTATTCTATTCCATTCTATTTGGGTAAAAATATAACATGGTGTAAAAAGTATTGGAATCGATTTAGTTACTTATTCTGAGCAAACTACTTATATTCAGGTTCGCATAAACAAAAATTAACGTTGTATATCTTACTAGCTTTCCGCCCGCGGCTTCGCTCGCGTAAATTTCGGTTATATCGCGCTTTTTAGATTTCCCTCGGGAACATCAAATTTTTCCGGGATAGAAGGTAGCCTATGTCCTTTCTCAGGGTCTAAAAATTGTGTGCTTTCCGCCCGCGTCTTCACCCGCGTGGTGTTCGGTTATATCGCGCTTTTTAGATTTCCCTCGGGAATATCAAATTTTTCCGGGATAACAGGTAGCCTTTTTTTTTCTCAGGGTCCAAAGATTGTCTGTGCCTAATTTCATCAAAATCGGTTGAGAGGTTTAGGCGGGAAAGCGTAACAGACAGACAGACAGACAGAGTTACTTTCGCATTTATAATATTAGTATGGATTGTATATCTTTTGACGACCTCCGTGGCGCAGCGGTCAATACGCCAGCCTGCGACGTAGAGGCCCCGGGTTCGATCCCCGGCCAGGTCATGATGGAAAACGATCTTTTCCTGATTGGCCTGGGTCTTGGATGTTTATGTATATATGTATCTATTATAAATATAGTATCGTTGAGTTAGTATCCCATAACACAAGTCTCGAACTTACTTTGGGGCTGGCTCAATCTGTGTGATTTGTCCGTATATATTTATTTATTTATTTATATCTCTTCCGAGGCAAGTCATTGTTGAAATAAATTCAATGCTATTGCATTGAATTGACATTTCATCATCTACATATGTCTACCCTTATGGAATCACTGGTACCCAAGTCACAGGCTATAAACCTAGTTTGGGAGCCAGGAGATATAACCAATGCACCTTTTGTTGTACCATACTACTGTACTTGTAACGTATGTAACATTTTTTACTGGTAATAAAACATTATTATTATACTAGCTGTTGCCCGCGACTCCGTCCGCTTGGACTTCAGTTTACAGCGCGCAGTGGTTCCCGTTTCCGTGGGAATGTTCATTCCGAAAAAAAAAAAAAAAAAATGAAAAAAAGCTCAGTTGATATAAAATAAGCGCCTGTTAAAATAATGGGAGCAATATGTACGTCCGCGTTTGCTCCCTTTTCGCAATATTTCTTTTTACTGCTCTGCCTATTGGTCATAGCGAGATGTTATATAGCCTATGTCCTTTCTCCAGTTGCGCGCGCGCAATCTTAGCGAGCGGTCGAGTTAGCTATTTACGACTTTGCGCTAGGAACTTTTTTTTTTTGCTTACCCTCATTTTTATTAATTAATGTTTTTTGATGAGTGAAAATGTACAATTTTGTGACTCAAGTGGAAGTGAGATAGTGGAAGGGGAATTTGATTTAATGAGTGAGCAACAAGCTAATATTAAATATGGAGATGGAAAAAAATACGGACTTAAATAGAGAGCAACGAGTTTTACCGGAGAAGAGAAGCAGACAAGAAGATGATGAAGAAACAATAGAAGATGATGATGGGTTCAGAACCATAAAACGTGCAAATAAACGACAAACACGAAGAAATTCAATAACCTATGAAGAAGCAGAATTGAGATTTTCAAGAAATAATTTGAAACCCAAGGAACATATTGTGTGTATTACATCCAAAGAAAAACTACCGAGACAGTTTGGAATGGCAAAACTTTTGAGATCTCATAATATAGAAAATATTATAAAATTGGTGTACAAAAACCCTTATAGGGCTTTAGTATACTTTGACAACAAAGAAAATGCATTAAAAATGGTAAATCGTGAAAATATTTTAGACAACTTGGAGTGTAATATTAATATAGTAGGTGAATCATCATTATGTTACGGTCTACTGCGGCAGGTGGACTTGGAAATGGAAGATAAAGAAATATTAGAAAACCTTAAATGTGATTTCGAGATTTTAGCTGTAAAACGACTGAAAAGACAGGATAGCGATGGCAAATGGGTAAACTCTGAAACAATCCGTCTATGTTTTAAAAGTTTCAAGCTACCATCATATGTATATGGTTTTGCATGCAAATTCCAAGTAGAACCCTACATTTTTCCAGTGTCACAATGTTCAGTATGTTGGCGTTATGGACACCTTTCAAGGATATGTCCTTCAAAAAAAGTAATATGTCCTAAATGTGGAAATAATCACGCTAATTGTGAGACAACTAATTTTAAATGTATAAACTGCAAAGGTTCACATATGGCAATGAATAAAACATGTCCCATTTTTTTGAAAGAAAAAGAAATTCGAAAAATTATGTCGGAAAAGAATTGCAACTATTGGGAAGGATTAGAATTATATAATATTAAAAGGAAAAGACAGGAAAATAATAAAATATATAATGAGGATATGAGTAATAATGAAATGCATAAACAGTTTTTGCAAACAGAATGCACTCAGAACACAGAACCAAGAAGAACATATCGAGACGTAGTTGTAACAAAAGCTCTCATACATGAAGAAATGATTGTATCTGAAGAATCAGAATCAGATGATAGTCAAAGTCTAGATAATAAAACTAATACACAGTCCGAAAACTTGAAAAAGAAGAAATCACGTAATAAGAAAACAAAAGGAGGGTCACACGACCAGCAAAACTCACAAAAAATATATCTGAGGTTGAAAAAACTAATAACAAAGGTGATACACAAAAGGAAACAGGTGAACGCAAGGATTACTTTTATGGATTATATAAAAAAATTAAAGAAGTATGTATGTCGAATGATAGCTTTTCTAATAAGTTAGGATTAATTATCAAAATAGTGGTGCGAGATTGCTTTGCAATATTTTTTAAAATAGTAAATGGTAAAGATGTTTTAACCCAATTACTATCATTCTTCAATAATGGATAATCATAATAATAGTGCCTATTTTGTGAACATATTGCAGTGGAATGCTCAGAGTTTAAGACCTAAAATTCCTGAGTTTCAAGCTTTATTAAGTCAGGAGAAAATTCATATTGCTTTAATATCCGAAACTTGGTTGAAACCCGATTCATTATTAAATATAAGTGGGTACAATATTTTTAGAAACGACCGAAGCGATTCATATGGGGGAGTCGCTATTGTAATTCATAAGTCAATTAGAGTACAGTTAGAAGCTTTAAACAATAGCAACCCAGGAATAGAAATAAAATGTGTTAATCTATTAAATTATAAGGAAATTAAGAATATTATCTTGGTATATTGCCCTTCCTCAGTACGTACTATTCAATCTGACTGGGACTTAATTTTCACTAAATATAATAGTAAATGTTTAATTGCTGGTGACTTCAACGCTCACCACTACAATTGGTCCTGTAAATCAGATACAAGGGGTATGATGATTTTTGACGCTGCATTGGATATGGGATACATCTCGCTTAACAAAGGGGTAGGTGAGCACACGCGAATTAAAATGGTCAATGGTTCATTACAAAAAACGTCCCCTGATATTACATTTGTTTCCACGGACTTAGCTTGCAAATTTGAGTGGTGTGTATTGAGTGAAAATCTGGGCAGTGATCATATGTGTATTAAAATTAAAAGTAATTATATGGAAACAACATTTATAACTAAAAAACGTAGATATAAATCGGCAAACTGGAAGAAATATACCAAAACTTTAGAAGAAATAATGTTACCATATTGTGAAAAATTTGATGTTCAACGAAATTATGACTATTTCATTAATATCATTAATAGTGTGGCTGATAAATATATACCGTACACAAAACATTACACACATTATAAACCCGGATTCCAACCTAAGTCTTATTGGAATGAAACACTCTCAAAATTAGTAGCTGAAAGAAGGTTAGCACTCAGGAATTTTAGGTCAAATCCTACCCCCTTTAACTTAAACATTTTAGAAGAAAAGACAGTAATCGCTAAGAAAGCTATTAGTAAAGCTAGAATAAATGAACGTCGTAATGTTTATACAAGCATTGATGAGTCTACAACGATCTCCGAAATGTGGAAGCAAATGCGATGGTTGAAGGGGCGTGGCTCAACTAAATCATACCCGTCAAGGGATCAGAAAGTTTCCCTAATCTGTGAATTAGCTCCAGATTATGCATGCTATGAGAAACCAACATTTCAGTCTTCAAACACGCAATTGGAAATCCCTATAAAATTACATGAATTGTGTAATTTGCTAAAAACTAAGGATACAGCACCTGGTGGGGACGGAGTTTCCTATTCGATGATATTTAATTTACCAATTATTGGTAAAATATTTTTAGTAAAGTTGTATAATGATATTTTAAACACAGGTGTGGTACCTGTACAGTGGCGTGACATAGTATTGATGCCTATTCCTAAACCAGCTACTCCTTCAGACAGCAATCCAAAACTAAGACCTATCTGCCTAATATCATGCTTGTGTAAAATATTCCATTCTATACTGACAAAACGCATAGAATGGTTCATAGAAAAAAACAATATTTTGTCTCAATATACGTCGGGTTTTAGAAAAGGGCACTCATGTCAAGACTGCTTAACAAGACTGACTACACAGATTCAATTAGGTTTTTCTAAAGGTTATGCAACTGTTGCGTGTTTTATAGATGTTGAAAGTGCATACAATAATGTAATAATTAATAAAATGGTATCGATTTTGAATAGGGTCGGGATCGGGAGCAAATTATGTTCTTATTTGTGGAATTTTTTGAATGAAAGACATCTTAAAATTATTGATGAGTTCAATGAAAATGACACTATCATTAGATATACAAGTTTAGGTTTAGCCCAGGGTGACCCTATTTCACCGATTTTGTTTAACATTGTAACATCTGAATTATTCTCAAAAATCAACAATGTATATATGTGCCAATACGCTGATGATTTTGTCTTATATAGTACAGATAAAAATCTTTCAGTTAGTACAAATAAATTACAGGAAGCATTAGATACCATTTCCTCCTGCTTAAGTGAATTGGGATTAAATTTGTCGAATAGCAAATCAAAACTATGTATTTTTAGCAGGGGATTTAGGAGACAAAATGTTGCTTTGAAAATAAACAACCATTCCTTAGAATTAGTGGATAGCTATAAATATTTGGGGTTATGGCTAGAAAGATCGTTGCGATGGGGACGTCATATTAATGAGGTAGTCAGAAAGTCACAGAAATACTTAAATATTCTAAAAGTTCTGGCAGACACTTCTTGGGGTGTACATCCCAAACATTTACGTAGAATATATATAGCGATAGTCAGAAGTCGTCTAGACTACAGTTGTTTTATTTTTGATAACAGTGCAAATTCACATTTATATAAATTACAGAAAATACAAAATCAAGCACTGAGAATTATTGGTGGTTTCATAAAATCTACGCCAATACACACCATGGAGAGTGAGCTATGCATTCCGCCATTGCATATTAGAAGAAAATTCCTAGCCTACAAATATGGTGTAAAATCCTTATCTGGGACTAACAATGTAACTATACAATTATTAAAAAAATTAAATACATTTATTACCAACAGTTATTGGACACGAAAAAAGATTCCATTACTTGTGACTGTTATAAATGAAATCGAAGATGTTCAGGTTGCTTCGTCCTCACCATTGGAGATGTATACCTTAACAACATGGGTAACTTATATTGATGCGAATAAAATAATCTCGGTTGGTTTAGATAGCATGCATCGAGCTAAAGATGTTTATGAAATAAATATGTTAAAACACACTGTAATTAAAGAAATAATTGAGAAATATGCTGATTGGGTAATGATTTACACAGATGGTTCTTTGAGCAAAAAAGGTAGGGGAGCTTCATTTTATGTTAACACTCAAGAAAACACTAGTGGATGTTTTAAAGTTATAGGAAATGTATGTATCATGTCGCTGGAACTTATTGCAATCTCAGAAGCACTATCATATATCAAAACAATTGATGACAATAAAGCTGTTATATGTTCAGACAGTAAGAGTGCCTTATATCATATAGCTCGATGCGCCTCTGGCCGCAGAGGTACACCGATAGCATATGAGATATTGTCCAAAATAGAAGAATTAGCCGCGAAAGGAGTGGATCTGAGACTGCAGTGGGTTCCTTCGCACATAGGGATACAAGGAAATGAGGAGGCGGATAGATTAGCGAAAATCGGGAGTACAGAAGGACAAGAAATTTATGTAAAACCATTTTACTCAGAAATATTAACAAAATATAATGGGCAGTGTTATGATTTATGGAAGGAATATTTTAATCAAAGATCATTGGAAAAGGGCATATGGTATAAAACTATCCAATGTGAGCCTCCTCGTATACCTTGGTTTACATATAGTCGTTTAAGCAGGAAAATGATCATTATAGCTCATAGAATCAGAACAGGACATATTCCATCAAACAATTTTGCTTTTTTAATGGGAAAAGTAGATTCTCCAAAATGTAATACGTGTGGAATAGTAGATGATGTATACCATATGTTGATGGAATGTGTTCAGTTTAAGGCAGAGAGAGATGAATGGTTTCAACAATTTGATTTGGACAAATTACAGGTTAATGTAATGATGTTGTGATATGCATAATTATGATAGTAATCGGACTGACATATACCTACATGTGTATAAAAGTCCAAAAAAACAGAATAAAAAAAAAAAAAAATGTCCTTTCTCAGGCTCTAGACTATCTGTGTACCAAATTTCATTACAATCGGTTCAGTAGTTTTGGCGTAAAAGCCGGACAGACAGACAGAGATACTTTCGCATTTATAATATTAGTATGGATTATTATTGAAATTACTTCAACAATGACTTATCTCTGTACCACAATTTCTTATCTATCCGCTACCCACACCATCACATCGATATCAATACGTTAGTTCATATCGGAGATACTGCGCTTCAGCGATAAACCTCAAAGGACCCGTAGTAATATCAGCCGTCCTTCACCGAGTTACAGTGGCGAGCAAAAACCTCGTGCGCCTTCCCTACGAATGGGAAGTTTATCTCATGGGACGGATGCGATAAATACGGTCTATACCATTAACCATTTCTCTGGAATAAGCCACCGCGTTTATTATTTGAAGATAGTTTAGGACCTTTTTTCTATGTGGTGAATTCTTAATGGATTCCTCCGTCTGGGGAGAATGTAGGTTTTTAGACCTAAGAGACTGAGATTTGAATATGATTTTATCGATGAATAGTTACTCTAAATTCAACAAAACTGATAAGATCCATCATAATATAACGCTTATTTTTGAATAGAGTTAAATGACTGACTGAATGGATTATTAATGACAAGACAACCAGTTGCCTGAACTAAATGAAAAGTCAACTGTGCTGCTGGAGAGTTTCATGCGTCATTTCTTGTTCCCAGCGAAAGCACTAGGAATTGATGAAGGATGGGCTTTTTGAGGGACTATCTTTTGTAACTACGGCGTTCAAAAAGTGCTGATTTTCAGCCTAATTTGAATAAATGACTTTTGATTTTAAATAGTTAACTGGTAGAAATGCAATTTTTATTTCTGATGTACCCAAACATATTAAAATTATGCCTTAGTTTTACTAATATTTTATGTTCGACATGTGTGTACGTTATTGTCAAATCCACATTTTTCTAAGTCCTCTGCGAAATCCGGCCAGGTGTTATAATTTATTTTATGATGAATTAGTAAACACAGTACAAAATCGATTGCCTTCTCAGCCCAACAGCTGCACTTATTGCGAGTTTTATAATCTAACTAGCTATCTGCCCGCGGCTTCGCCCGCGTAGAGTTCGGTTATATCGCGCTTTTTAGATTTCCCTCGGGAACATCATATTTTTCTGTGATAAAAGGTAGC
Source organism: Sesamia nonagrioides (assembly GCA_017933935.1). NCBI lineage: Eukaryota > Metazoa > Arthropoda > Insecta > Lepidoptera > Noctuidae > Sesamia > Sesamia nonagrioides. The sequence continues at coordinate 987,324 of JADWQK010001062.1, read as the reverse complement.
CTATGTTCTTTCTCAGGATCTAAAGATTGTCTGTGCCAAAGGGGAATGCCAAGTCGCCATAGTAATTTAGGCCCACTGTGCACACAAATTTTAAATAATGATAATAATAGGGGGCAATTGTAACAATTAATCAGTAAAAGAAATGCTTTACAAAAAACTTAGTATTTCAAAGTTATTTAAGATTCTTATATTCCATCAGTACTGTTTATGTCAATACACTCGGAGTCAAATAATACAAAAAACATTGTAGTTTCACATCTTTATTCATTTTGTTCATCATCATATATCACTAAAAATTGTGCCGGTGGAAAAATATTATTCTGATGCCGTGCCCATCCTAAGTACCATACTGTCATAACATGGGCACATCATCCTACAGTGCGGCAGCCGACAATACAGTTACAGCAGTACTGCTGTACTGCTGCGCGGCCTGTGTTAGCAGTGCTGACTAAAACATACATAAAGTATACTTTGCGACTAACATAATAGTTAGCGATTCTGAACAGTGAACAGTTATGTCCAAATGTATTGCCATTCATGGTTCTATTTCTAGCATTAGTGTACACTTCAATAGTAATATATTTTAATAGTATAATATAATTAAATAGGCTGCAAGTGCAAATGTTTCTCTATGCTTGCCTGATAATCTCGGTACTTCTGCAGGAATTTTCTCAAATTGCTGTTTGGAAAATCCTAAATAATAATGAATAATAATGTTCTGCCATAGTCTGAATGTTGTCAAAATCTAAATGCATTATCATATTATCTTTCAGTAAAGAGTAGTTCTTCCATTTGTTCAGAGTTAAATTTTCTAATACGATTCAATATTGATTGCACCAATAAATACCGGTCAAGTGATATGAGCAGATTCTACAATCTGAAGTCACATAGTAATTATATATAATCGCAAAGTAAACTTACGCGTAGTGATACTGGGACTAAAAGTCTTTCAACACTGTTACAATCAGGGAAAAAACAATGCCGTTGTGTACTTGAGGCCTGTACCTATGTAATTTGGCAGTATTACTTGATCACTGGTATGTATATCTGCATTTCTTTCTTCTGCTTGGGTAGAAGTCACAGTGCATGCCTCAGATTCTAGAGGACTATGTCTTGTTGCTTTAGGGTCACATTCTAATGCTGCTCTGTCAATCCTTTGCCAACATGTATGACAGGGAAGTGTTGTTCTTGTTAACTGCAACAAAAGTAAACAGCTGGTGTAAAGAAATATTATACCAAATTATTTTATATTTTTAGTTTAAAAACATAATCATAAAAAATATTCAGTGCCTTCAGATTTAGTGTATCTAGTAGTCACTTATTTATTTGGATTCTAACCAAAAGATATAACATAACAAAAAAAAAAAAATTACCTGACAAGGCGATATATCTGTTGGGCAACCATATTTCATATGTGTTTGTATTCAATGTATGTGATCGTTTCCATAAAAGTGGTGTGCCACAGCTGATACATACATTTACATGATCAACGATAGGCTCAGGTCTTGTGGGATGTCGTATCTCATTCCAAGCATTGGTCCAACATGCATGGTACACCAAATTATCACTGGAAACTTGTACCTGAAAGAAAAGATGAGTAAAGTTTTAAAGTCAGCTCTTAAAATACGTCTAGAATAGTATTGTTAAATAAGATTTCTAATAAATACGTAAGTACATTATATTTACCTGCCCAATCCATCATTATTGTATAAGACATCGAACTTCAGCGATTTCCAAAGTATATCTTCGCATTCTGGATATATTCAAACCACCGTTTACACCATAAATGTAGGATTTCATTGCTACGGTTTACACAACGTAATAAGTTTGTCGCCAGCTGACACGCTGACAGTGACAAGTAAGACTTTGACATAACAAAAGCAAGTTGCCATAAAAAGTATTTATATATTTTTCGAAAAGGTCGATTTATAGATATACATATTTCTTTATTAATAGTAATTGGAATAATTATTATTATTAAAGGAGATTTTTGGGAATTAATGAATGTTTGCTTAGAAGAAAATGAACGGTTATTAATAATAAACGAAAACTGATTATTCGGATTAATTCCTGCCTACATTTTTTTGTAAAGGCAACATTTTGAGCTCATGTTTTATTCAAGTCAGTTCAAGTTCCATTACTTTAGTCGTTTTAATGCTTAATATTTTTGAAAAAATGTTGCTTTCATTCAAAGACTAATGAGTACGTGAAAGATATTTGAAAAATATCAACATATTTTTTTTGTAAAACCAAACCCCTGTGCACGTCTGGGCCTAAACCTGGCATTCCCCTTTCATCAAAATCGGTTGAGAGGTTTAAGCGGGAAAGCGTAACAGACAGACAGACAGACAGACAGATAGACAGACAGATAGACAGACAGACAGACAGAGTTACTTTCGCATTTATAATATTAGTATGGATGCTTTATCTCAATCCCGCCTGATGGTAAGCAGTGACGCAATTGTTGATGGTAAAGTGCGTTAGTTTATTAAGAGCCTATTCACTTTAGCCTTGAAGACACTTAAATTGTAGTCTGACGGAAACACCGCCCCTGGCAAATTGGTCCAGTCTAGAGATGGGCATTTACCCGGTAAAAACCCGAACTATGGGTAAATACCCATTTATACCTATTTTTACCCACCCAATTTTAATTTTTACCGGGTAAAAATTATAATCAGTTTAATTTAGGGTAGATCCGTAGTTACATCGTTATTATTATCGCAGATCATATTTTGATCAAGTTACAACCTGACACTGACCAGTAAATTGCAAAAAATTCGACAAAATCTGAATTACACGGGTTGCCACTACGGAACAGGCTATTTGACAGATTTATAATTTTTATCTCGAATTACTTGGTTGCGGTTAAGAAGTTCACCGAAAGTATTTTTTTAAATTTTAAATACGTATTTCGTAAGAAATATGCAAATAAAAATTCAAAATTCAAATAAGCCGCGAAAACGATTTATTCAGCAATATGGCGTCGAGCTTTGTAATTGACGTCACAAGCGGTTTTCGGTTCTCAGTGGTGTTTGTTTTTATTTATTAATTGTTGTTGTTATCTAATAAAATGTTTTACAAGTGGTGTGCTGTACCGGGTTGTACAAATAAATCGATAAAACCCCCAATAAACAGTTTATGAGTTTGCCGAAAACAAGCGTTGATGCGCATATGACGTCATCGCGACATTAGCCAATCCGGATCGTTTCACAATGTGTGGCTCGAGAAAAAAGTTAAACATATTTTTGTGTTTTGTATGTATTAATTGTTATTATTTTCAAACTCAAACTCATTTATTGCATTTTTTATTAAAACTCGTGTAAATGACATAAAGAACACTCATTTTATGCAATTAAAGCAAAAAATCCCAAAAAAATGAATACTGTCAAATAGCCTACTACCATTTTTTTGTTCTGGATGAGAAATCGTCAAATGACCTCTCCTGCTCTAGGCCTGTGCCTGTGTGTGCCTGTGCGCCAGGGCCACGGTTTCTTTTCAGGCCTCTGCCTCGAATCTTGCGGGCAGCGGGGCGGCGGCGGCGGCGGCGGCGAGTGAGCGGCAGGATCATAGGCGTTAAATCAAACGGACCGGTTCTCGAAAACAGCGGCGCGGCACAACGGGGCGGTGGCGGGCAGCGAGCGGTGTACTTCTCGCGCTCGAACCTTGCGGACAGCGGGCGGGCAGCGAGCGGTGTACTTTAAGTCAAGCGGTGATCGAGCGTTAGGAATAAATTTGAATCAAAAAGTTGTTGCCGCCATTGTTCAAACATTTCTTTCGCGAATAAAAACAAATATCTCGTCGACACAATCGTGAACACAATACTACGCGGCTATAGTGACGCGCGATCTGCCCGCTAGTTTCGAGAACGGGTCTTCGATGCCCGCCCGGCTCCCGCGCCGCTGCCGGCACCGCCCCGCTGCCCGCAAGATTCGAGTCAGCGGCCTTAAACAACCCGAAATCCTTTTTTTTTTTGTTTCCGGGGTGGAACATCCTCATGCGATGTCCGCCGCCCTGGGGCGGGCGACCGGTCTGTCGGACTCTTAATGATTGAAAACCACCCCAGTGTTTCACCTCACACCTACACCGGGGGGTTGCGAGAACGAAAACTGCTTCCGCATCCTCCATTGATGCTGGCCCGCCACTGTGGGTCCGGTCCGGTGGGACAGGTCAGCCGCCTAATTCACACGCCGCTCCAACTGTCCGGGTCAGCCAGCGCGATGCGGACAGGGGACAGTCACAGTGAGGATATCGCCTCAGCATACATGAGCAACCAGGGAGGTGGATCATGGATGCTGAGGCCTTTATGGGGACTGCATATGCTCTTTCTACATAGAAAGATCATTATGTAGAGGCGTGTTCTTCAATCTGTATCTCTCCATGGTTAGTGTTAATATAAAATCCATGGTTCCGTACCCTGGACGAAACCCATATTGACACTCCCGAGACAGCATACTCCTGCCGAATCTGAGAGTCTATAATCCTCTCAAAATTCTTCAGGGTCTGTACCGAGCCCTTGCCTTTGAAGACTGGAGTAATAATACTCAGTCCCCATTGGCTTGAAATTTTGTCGATCAGGAACACGCGGTTCAGAAGGTTAGTTAACATGCCCGCATCGCGAGGACCCATCGCCTTCCAGGCCTCAATGGGGACTCCGTCAGTTCCGACAGCTTTCCGATTTGCCATGCGACGAAGAGTCGTTTGGACTTCCTCGGGCGTTATCGACGGCACTAATTCAAGATTTGGAATGAATTTCGGTGTCTGCACCTCTTGGTACTGCTTATTCAGCAGCTCGTGGAAGTACAAGCGCCATCTCTCCTTCACCGTGAGGTCTTTGCATAGCAGGTTGCCAGTAGGGTCTTTTACACAACGGCACTTGGATAAATCCTATGCCGCTTTGACCCTGGAACATGCCAATTTGGAAGAGATCTTTTGCCCCTCAGATGATTCCTACTTCTCGTAAAGCGCTTGCAAGTGGTCTGGCTCTGGCTCTGGCTACAACTCTTTTAGTGGCACGTTTGACAACCTTATATGCGTCGCGATCTGGATGCCACGTTTTAAAGAGGGCTTTCTTCACCCTAGTCTTCCTCTGGACTGTGTCGTCCCACCACCAGGTCTCCTTTTCACGTTTGCGGCCGCCCTTAGAGACTCCGAGCACCACCTGCGCCGCCCCAATAATAGCTGCCTGGATTCTGCCCCAATGGTCTTGGACATATTCTTCATCGGTCCAGCGCACTTGTCCCTAATAACAGATGCGAACTCCTAGGACTTACTTCATCAAGCAGCCGCCACCAAATCTGGTGCCGGCAGTGCTCTACATGTCTACGATGGGCCGTTACGCAGAGATCTATGACAAAGAGGCGGTATTGTCCAGTGAGACTCTCACCGGCTATGACTTTGCAGTTGGCTGCTTTGCCGATGTGGTGTCTCCTAGTCGGTAGAGAGTCTATTCGGGTAGCGCTTCGCCCGCTGCGAAAGCTGACAATGTGCTCCTGCTTCTTTTTGAAGTAGGTGTTCACGATTGCAAGGTTAGCGGCTGCACACGTTTGGAGAATGTTGTTTCCTTCTGCGGTGCGGCCGCCGTACCCAAAGCTGCCGTGAACACGCTCAAGCCCGACACTCTTCTCACCCACATGACTGTTCAAATCACCACCCAAAATCACTCGCTGGGATAACGGTATCCCGTGAAACTGTCCTTCGAGCTGGATCCAGAAAGAACAACATACTTTCGGCGTCACCACACCAGGAAAAGCATAACGGATTTTCCTGGTTTTGGCTCGCTTCTTCAGCCGTATCCGCCTCTGACACGTTAGACCTAGCCCACAGGTCACAGGAGTCGGGCGTAGCTCCTGCGCGCCGTTTGCGGCGGCGCCCTAACTGTGTCACGTGCATTTCTTCCTTTCCTATTCATAATAGTTTGGCTTGTTTTGCTTTTACGAGTGCGACTGTTGTCAGACCACTCAGCTCCGAAGGGAAAACTGGCGTCAGCACCCCATCCGTAAGTCAGCGGGTGCACCGTCAGGCAGGTGGGGTTGACTTGGGTCCCAAAGATGGTGGTAGGACCCCAAAGCACTCCAGTACCTGATCGTAGTATTGATGACAAAGCCAATTAAATAACAACTCATTTTATACCCGGTATTTATTATTTTTACCCGGTAAAAATGGGTATTTTTTAATTTTTACCTATTCTACCCTTTTTTACCAATTTTTACCTACCCATTTTTTACCCACCCGCCCATCTTTAGTCCAGTCTCTTGATGTACGCGTTATAAAAGACGAGGCGAAACGCTTCGTCCGGATCGTAGTGGTGTTTACAACGTAAGGGTACTCGCCGAACAACGGGACGTCCGATGATGAAACGGAGATGAGGGAATTGAGTCATGTAATTCCCGCGCACACTCTCCAAAATGCATCCTATAGAACACCAACAGCTTTGGTATTCATTTCATTAAACAACATTCATTTGAATTTTGATAAATCCATACTAATATTATAAATGCGAAAGTAACTCTGTCAGTCTGTCTGCTGAAAGCTAGTATTAAATACTAGTTTTCCGCCCGCGGTTTCGCCCGTGTGGAGTTCGGTTATATCGCGCTTTTTAGATTTACTTCGGGAACATCAAATTTTTCCGCGATAAAAGGTAGCCTATGTCCTTTCTCAGGGTCAAAAGTTTGTCTGTGCCAAATTTCATCAATATCGGTTGAGAGGTTTAAGCGGGAAAGCGTAACAGACAGACAGAGTTACTTACGCATTTACACTTTCGCACTTTCTTTTTTGGCTTCGCAAGTGTATTTAGCCAATGTCACGTAATGAATTATTCATGTCGATAAAGATGGCCGCGTGAACCGTCTTACGAGGGAGGTTTGAGGCAAAGTCATGAAGTAGCCACTATGCTGCGATATTTCACTGTTCTTTATAAATAACTAGCTTTCCGCCCGCGGCTTCGCCCGCGTAGAGTTCGGTTATATCGCGCTTTTTAGATTTCCCTCGGGAACTTCAAATTTTTCCGGGATTAAAAGTAGCCTATGTTCTTTCTCAAGGTCTAAAGATTGTCTGTGCCAAATTTAATTAAAATCGGTTGAGAGGTTTAAGCGGGAAAGCGTAACAGACAGACAGACAGACAGAGTTACTTTCGTATTTATAATATTAGTATGGATGGATTACTAAATAAATCTCTCACTTTTATTTAATAAACAACACTATAAATAATTTAAAGTCCAATGAAAAATTAGCGTGACACTCAGCTTGACTTTCCCGCAAAAGCTCTCATAGAAAAACATTACTGGCGAAGTCATTTTATTATGTTTTGTCTATGGCAGTGGTGCTGTCGACTATTCTGCCAATATTACATGCTGTGAAAAAAACCATGCGGCAAAAAGAAAAGAACTAGAATTCTAAATCTAATACTAGTTTATTACTTATTATTCAGTAAATATTTGGATTTAAAGTGATAGATGGTTGGTGTGAAGTACCTATTAGTAGAAGATATGGTTACTTGAAACAAATTAATCCCGATTTAATTATGCGAGTTGTTTGCCTGTCCTATATATATCAGGGTTGTCTCCGGGCGCGTCAGATGCGGAACTAACAATATCCGCCCACGTCGGTCCGCTCCCGTGATTAATAAACATCAAATATACACATAAACTCCAGTAGTGTTTCTACGTCGCTAGAGTACTTCTGTTTTTGTGTCTTGCTTTGATGACGGATGTATTTAACGTTGCGACCACTTCTATTATTGAAGTGAAAACTTTTTTAACATCGTTGTGATTTGAGAGTCGATGAAAGGAAAAAGGAACGGTAAAAAGAAATAGAAACATAAATTCATAAGAATTAACGTGGGAGTGCGGTCGTGATGGCCTAGTGTTTAAAGCACCAGCCTCTCAAGTATGAGTGTGCGGGTTCGATTTTAGGTCAGGCAAGTACCATCGTAACATTTTTTTTTACATATTATAAACCAGCGCTTGACCGCAATCCTGCCTTATGGTAAGCAGTGACGCAATCGTTGATGGTAAAGCGCACTAGTTTATTAAGAGCCTATTCACTCTAGCCTTGAAGACACGCAAATTATAGTCCGACGGAAACACCGCCGCTGGCAAATTGTTCCAGTCCTTCGTTGTACGCGGTATAAAGGAGGAGGGGAAACGCTTCGTCCGGATCGTAGTGGTGTTAACAACGTAAGGGTGGAAACCAGCCGTACGACGGGTCGTCCGCTGGTGGAACGGAGATGGGGGAATTAAATCATGCAATTCCCTTGCACACTCCCCGAAATGCATCCTATAGAACACCGAAAGGCTGGCTACTCTACGCCTGTACTCTAGGCTTTGGAGACCAACTCGAGTTAGATCAGGGTCACCAATCAGCCTCTTTGCACGTCTCTCCACTGAATCCAAAGTGGCCAGGTGATACTTGGCAGCACCAGCCCAAATGTGGCTGCAGTACTCCACACACGAACGGACCTGCGCTTTGTATAACATTAGAAGCTGCCCAGGTGTGAAGTACTGCCGGACCTTTGCGATAACGCCAAGTTTCCCGGCAGCCACCTTGGCCTTGGACTCAATGAACCGCCCAAAGTTAAGGTTCGAGGAAATCTCAACTCCCAAAAGCTGAAGGCGGTCGGAACACTCCAAGGGCACATTCCGAAAAGTAGGGGCCAAGGTGAACGGGCTCCTTTTGGCGGTGAATTACCTGATGATATTAAAGAATTACCAATAATCCAGTTTAAAAAGAAACTACATAAATTACTAATAGACAAATGTTATTATGATGTCAGAGATTACTTGTGTGACAATAATATTATATTCCAATGAAAAGAAAGGATAAATAGTTTTTTTTTTTTATATGTATGATAATGTCGTGAATTGATTTGAATACCATTTAAATTGCTGTGTCTTTCCTCTTCTAATATCTGTGTAAGAATACTTTGCAATATTGTAGATAATAATGAGTTATGACTAAGATGACTTGGGATTGAATTTTTATTTGGATTTATAATTTGGAATATTTTAATAATGTATCGTGACTTATTATATGACCAATTTGTATATTGACTTCTAATTTGTATTTTATTATTGTATGCCTCAACGGCGGGACATAGCTGAACTTATTGTAATTATCTATGACCTGTATTTATGTTATGTATACCTATGATCCACAATAAAGATGATTTGATTTGATTTTTTGATTTGATTTGAATGCTACAAGATTGGCATTGCCCCATTCGGAGACTGCCTGCAGTGCAACACTCGTTCACTCAACCATGGCTTCTCTTTCGAACCGGATTGATTCCCTACTAGCTCGAGCATCCGGCAGGTATCTCTCTACAACTGTGCTGTCATCTGCATACCCAACTTTTCTAAGTTATATGTACTTTCTAAGTATATCTTGGACACCAATGACTGATTATAAGCCATTGGTCTATTGTCACGTAGCAAAATATAGCAGCAGGCGACATCTCTTGGGCTCGGGCTAAACTCGGGTCACATATTTTGCATCGAGCCGAGAGATGGCGTTGCGCGAAAGGACGGTCGTTAATATAATAAATAAATTCAGATAAAGAACGACCGAGTTAAATAATATAAAAAAAGGACTTAGGATAAAGAGATAAAAAAAAATAAGAACCAACTCATGAGTCTGAAATTAAAATACAAATCGCGGAACGCACTAGTCTATGGTAGCAGGAAAAGACAATTGGGAGCGGTGGACCGCAGGGCTAGAGAAGCTTCCAGAGAAACGACCGAAGTTTGCTCGGTGTGGCTGGTTGCTGGTACGCAAGGTTGGCGTGTTTGCGCAATAAACCCCATGGGGTTGTGCGTCTAGCAGTTTGGCTCATCTCTCTGTGAGTATTCATTTCTGTACCCGGATTATTTTCTCCACGTGTTTTCTTGTTCTATAGTGCTGACTTAGGTTAAATGTTGTTCTAGATTTGGCTCTTTTGGCGGGCCTAGGGTGGGAACCCGTGTGGAGGCGTCGCGTCATGACTTATCTCAGGTGGCCTTGATTCCGATTGGATCAGGCTTGTTTGGAGTGGAAGTGGCTGAACCCTGATGGTACGGCACATCCAATTCTTTTTCGACGACGACTAGACAGGTATAAGCTGTCATGATTATTTTGCTCCGGGTGTTCCCGAAATACCTAATCCCGCAGGCCGCGTTCCACCGTGCATTAATCTGACACCCGTCAGTTAGTGAAGCCAAGGGTCTTTGTACCGTAATCCAGAAGCGTTAGTCAGGAGAGCTAATCCGAAACGTAGACTCCCTGTCCTTGTTTCTTTGTTTTGATGTATCTAGTGAGTGAGAGTGGGTTTCAACAGGTTACATGTAAGTAGGCTATTGGCTTGATATTGTGTGCATAACCTGAGATACTTTTGTAACGACTGAGCCGTGATCACAACGGTTCACCTCACGAATCCTTCATCAAGCGACCCTGAGCTTGCTGAATTGTCTCATGTGGATTCCCTGTCCCACTCCGACCCGAGACAGAGTGAGTCAGGAAATCGGCTAGGTAAGTTAGGAGATTGTTTTGTCATATATTTATGACACAGGGTAATTCTAAAATAAATTTGTAATTGTATCCATTTATTGTTTTATTTAATGCTCCTAGCTACCAAGTATTTACATAATTAAATTTACTGTAACTGCCGGGTAAGGGTGGAGTTAGCCACCCTGAGTTAATTTAAAACTGAAGGGATAGCGTTACACTATAAGCAACCTGGACTTTAAGTCTGAGATCGCCAACCCGCATTCAGCAAGCGTGGTGATTACGCTCAATCGGTCTCTGTATGAGAGGAGACCTGTGCCCAGCAGTGGGATGATAAAAAGGTTGATGATGATGATAAAGTGGGACTAAATGAGATAGGAAGCATTATACAGTGTTTCTTATCCACTCGCTCGTTTTTAAATTAAATTTTATATTATTATTTCTAGTTTACGTATGATTAATATATTGAAAATGTAAGCTCTTCGTCTGAATAAATCTATGTAACATATACGCAAAAAAAAAAAAAAATAAGATAATTATCTAACTTTGTGTCACTATAATCATTACTAAAACTTTTTTTTTTTTTTTGAGGTTCAATTCTGCTTACTGCGTGTGAGTTGCACACATACTGTTTTTAAGCAAGCTGCTTGTGATGACGGAAATCGTAACTGACTCTCAGCCCATAGAAAACAGATTAAGGCGGTTCCAGAGGAAAAACACACCGCAGGCCGTTTTTATGTAGCTTTTCGGAATCACCAAAAATATTTGGGCGCACCAATAAACAAAAATAAAAGTGCCATGTGCCTGTTACTTCTGTGGTCTATGAATTTAAATTGTATTTGTAAGTACTTCGTCCGCCAGACGGCGCTAGTAATATTTTGCGAAGTATTGTAGAGGTGGGGCGCGGTGAAGAGGGAGCAAGCTCAAGGTCATTTGGTGAGGGTACGACCTTAAGAAAGAAGAAGATTTATATTTTCATCTTCATTTTCGAGTCGATACCAAGCCAAGAATGCACAGCAGCTCTTCTTTACATCAGGTATAATTTTGTAAATCATTGAAATCTAGCAAAACTGTATAATACTTTACGAACTTGCTAGAACGATCCCTTAATAGGTAATAAAAATAAATGGTTAATATATCCTAGTAGGTAAGTTGGTATACTAAGTCTTACGGTAATACCTTTATCCCTAAATTCTGTAGTTAAAGTGTACATATTGTTGGTAAATCAGTAGTGCTTAGGAAGGCAGAGGATCGCTTCTCTCGGGAACAAAGTACAAAGTTTTGAAGTCACTAGAATAGACTGCAGAGTGACGTCGCCACCAAAGTTTAAACTTCCTCGACTACTGTACATTAATGGCAGGATTATAATAATAATTATATTTATGTATGTGATAACTCCACCACCGCATCTCTACGTTAACGTCATTGTGTGGCTTACGTGTATTAATATAGGCCTGTGCCGGGAAAGCGTACTTTACCGAGACGGGTCTAGGGGTGAGGAGACAGTGAGCCACAATAGCGGCGGTAAGTCCCCTCTTTGAGGAATGGCGAGAGACTAGAGAGTGAGTAGAGAGGCGCTGCAGATCCTCAACGGACACGGCTGTCTATGGCGGTTCCTGTCCCGAATAAGGCGGGAGGAGACGCCAGGGTGTCACCACTGTGGGGATCGTCCTGAGGACAGAGTGGATCATACGTTGGAGGTCTGCCCGGCTTCAGCGGAGTACCGCCTTGTCCTCGTGGCAGAGATCGACGGTGATCTCTCGCATTCGGCCCTGGTCCAAGCCATAGCAGGCTGTCACGTTGGAGCGCGTGAGGGAGTGGGAAGCTCAGCGCCCTCACGCCTCTAGCCACCGCAGGAGACGAAGACCACACTAAACTCGCTCGCCTCATAGATATGTTAGCACATCATGACGGGGTCCACAGAGGCTATCTAATAAATTACTAGCGGCCGCCAGCGACTTCGTTTGGGTGGAGTTAGTTATACTCCGCTCCTATTCGTTGCAGCGTGATGTTATATAACCTAAAGCCTTCCTGAATTAATGGACTATCCAACGCAAAAAGATTTTTTCATAAAAATTCTTTTTGCCAATAGGAGCGGAGCATAACTAATTCCACGCGAACGAAGTCGCTGGCGGCCGCTAGTATCCTATAAAATTAACTATTCTAGCAAATGAAACATGAGAACCTCAAGAAACGTTGCCCCCTTGTTGCTATGTCACAATGTGGTAGTGACAGTCTCCTGGAGCTTGTTATTGAATGTGTACAAGAATTTAACTCTATTTTAAAGTTGAAACTGATTGCAATTCAAATATTGTTACTGATGCTTGTTATATTTTTGAAAATACAACAACATGTTGTTGAGAACAATGCTTTTTCATTCAAGTTTAATATACGTAAATATCTAGTATTATTATTCAACATTGACATCAAGAATAATAAATTAAAGACAGTGAATATCAAAAATACAAGGAACGACTAAATTTGATTTTTGTTAATCGTCCAAGTTCTTTTTTAAGAAAAGTACTACAGTCTAAGAACAAAAACTCACTTGTTAAATGTGTGTCTAATGTCAGTGTTACGTCAAAAGTCTGTATAATAATGTAGCGTTTAAGTGGTGTTGTATAATACCTCTTAAACCTTTAAACAACTGCTAAACACTGTTCTGTGACAGTAAGGTGGCAGCAATCAGCTCGTTAGATCTGGCAGTGTGCCGGCTAGACCGGCGCAGCTTTAATTGCTCCGCCATGACTAGAGGGCCGCCTCTAGCTTACGATTGTATTGTACGATTGACGTATTTCCTTGCACTAGTCTGGGACAGATGCCACAAACAATTCAAGTATTGGTTCGACTTAATGCCAACATGTTTGGTTATGTTGGTGCATCTGGCCATTTTTTATAACAATTCTTTCTTTAATCAGACCGTCATTCTTAAATTCTATTTCACGAAAAAGTATTTAATATTCCATTCCCTCCCAAGTAATAATATTGAAGAGCAAAGAATAGTAATTTTTTCTGCCTCAGCGTGTTATTCAAATTAGGGGCAGACAATTAACTAAAGAAAGTGAAAGTATCAAGTTATATTGAATATTTAATAGCAAGCTCAAAACTTGCTAATTACAACTTAAGTACCTGCTCTATTTATCATAATGGCATCTTAATCTTATAACAGTGCCAATACCAATTAAACCTGAATTAAAATTATACACTGAAGTGCTGTTTTATACAATTTGATTTTGTGTAGGAGCGTCGCGCTCCGGAGTTATTAAGAAGTTTCAAGTAGGCAAAGTTTGGCGTCTAATTGGCGAGACTTGTCTTCGAATGTTCCTGTTCAAGTGTTTTAGGTGTGTAAAGATAGGATGATACCGCTTAAACCTTTTCAGTATTCCGCTCAGGCATTCCCGAGAACGTTTGACATTGTTGTAGCACTTTCGTAGAGGTGCGTAGCTGCGTAGAAGTTGCTACGAGTATCAAGAGATTTCAACGATTTTAAAACGATGTAAGCATTTTATTCTTTGTTCTTTGTCCTAGCCACTTCCCATTATTTGGGGTCGGCTCTCCTCGTTCTTTTGCGCCAGGATGATCTGTCCTGGGTTGTCGAGATGTTCAGTTGGGCACGCTCTAAGTCCTTGGCCACTGTGGACCACCAGGTGGTTAGTGGGCGTCCTCTACCTTTTCTCTTATCTGGCAGTGCTAGGGCCCGTTTCACGACATGATCTTCGGGGCGTCTCATGACATGACCGAACCATCGTAGGCGGCTTTCGGCGAGTTTTTCTGCTATAGGCGCAACCTTGTAACTTCCTCTGATGTGCTCGTTTCGCACTTTATCGAGTCGAGTTACGCCCGCTGCCCATCTTAGCATCTTCATCTCGCTTACGTGCATCTTTTGTTCGTGAGCTTTCTTTATAGCCCAGCATTCGGCACCGTATGTCATGGCTGGTCTAATTGCGGTTTTGTAGATCTTGCCTTTGGTTTTAACAGGCATTCTTGCGTCACATAAAACCCCCGTCAGAGCCCGCCACCTCTGCCACCCCACGTTAATTCTATGGGTAACATCGGCCTCAATGTTCCCGTCGGCTGTATTAATATATTGATATCCAGACAAGAATCTTAGTTACCGAGAAAGCTTGTAGAATAAATAGGCTGGATGGTGGCAGTGGGTTGCCATGTTTTTTTTTTTGTTGATGTACGGATGCTTAGAGTGATACGTCCCTCAGCTAAATGAACCGACGACCTTTAAAAGATGGCTGGGATAGTTTGGCTGTGAAACCCAGACGACGTTGGTGTTGTGGCGCTGCCTGAGAGTGACATATGCCCAGCAGTGAACTACAATAAGCAGACTGGAGTGTTGCTATTAATAGGGATGTGCATCAAGCAAGAACACAGTCGACACTTTTCATCAGGGTTGTCAAATTAAAACTTTTCAATGGTATTACAAAGGGGAATAAGTTAACGAAGCAAGCTTACTCTTTTGTTGACTTGTGACTTTGTCAAAGGATTGATTGAACGTGCCGAGATTCTGTTGTATTTGTTATTCTGTTGATTGTTGTTCTTCTGTTTATACAGTACTAGCTATTGCCCGCGACTTTAGTTCACAGGAGCTCAGTTGATATAAAATAAGCGCCTGTAGAAAAAATGGGAGCAATAGGTGTGTACGCCCGCGACCATTCCCGTTTTCGCAACATTTTGTGTTACTGCTCTGCTCCTATTGGTCATAGCGGGATGTTATATAGCCTATGTCCTTTCTCAGGCTTTAGACTATTTGTGTACCAAATTTCATTACAATCGGTTCAGTAGTTTTGGCGTGAAAGCCGGACAGACAGAGATACTTTCGCATTTATAATATTAGTATGGTTTGCCGTCATATACTGTAGACGTTTATCTCTAGGTACTAATAAAGTTCATTCGTTTGGAAAATTGAGCTCAGTATCGCCTGAGTGGCGCTCGGTGTTTACACTCATCATTATCAATTTGGTTGAATCTTATAATACCTTTGCATATTAAATCCTACGGGTTATGGATTTATATAATATAACCTTGTCTATATCGAGGATGTTCAGCCATCGATATCCAGAAAGGTCAGGCGTGTAGCACTTAGAAGGCAGGCATGTATGAAAATATGCATTATAGAGTGGGGTACGAGTGGTGTTAGGGTAAATACATACCGGGAACAGGTTATGTACAGAGTGTGTCGATAACGGACTGTTGATTGTCAACTGTCAATTACGATCCGGACGAAGCGTTTCGCCTCCTCTTTTATACTGCGTACTTTGAGGGACTGGAACTATTTTCCAGCGGCGGTGTTTCCGTCGGACTACCATTTGAGTGTCTTCAAGGCTAGAGTGAATAGGATCTTAATTAATTTAACGCGATTTACCATCTACAATTTTTTTACCAGTATACTCCTGTATTCAATCTCCAGACTATAAACAGATATTGTGTATGGTGTTTGACAGCCTCCGTGGCGTAGCGGTAGTGATGAACGCGGCCGTTACGCAAGGAGGCGCGGGTTCGATCCCCGCGCAGTGCAAATTATTTGTGTGCATGAATATGAATATTTGCACTGGTCTGGTCGTACCTCGGAAAGCACGTTAAGCCGTTGGTCCCGATTGCCATACGAACATCTAATGGCAGTTGTTACGGGTTGTTGGAGCCCTCAAAAGTTCAACAATTGGTCTTGCTGCAATGCTTCGATATCGCCTTCGGGTTGTGGAGGTCAGACGGCAGTCGCTTCACGGAAAATATTGAAGTTTAGCCAAAAATCAGCAGTTAGACTGGTAAAGCGGACCTCAGACTCCAAAGCTGAAAAAGCTTCGGATGCGACTGGGATTAACGCGGAGATGATTATGATGATGTATGGTGTATGGTGATTAAATGGGTGAAAATATCCCTCGGTCGGAATATCTTCCAAATTGAAGTCATGGCTTATTCTGTCGAGTTTCATATTAATCAATTTATCATCTACATCTATATCAATAAAAATCAATGTTTGTAACCATTGATTAGATTATGATGAAACTTTGGAGTTCTTGGAACGCCCGTGAGGGTTCCCATGTGGTTTTGCGATGCGTGACAGGTCAGGGGCAGCATGTATATTAAACATGTAACAAAAACCCTATTGTTCCTTCTGCCTACGTTTTAAGAATCGGTATACGGATGCAATAAAACATATCATTTATAAAAAATTGTTCAACAAAAATTATAATAAAAAAAAAAAAAATATTATTGATATTTGTAATCTTTAACTAATTTCTTACCTTTGCAATTCTGCATGAAGAAGACATAAGTAGAACGTTCCCGGCAATCTCTTTAACTTATAAAATGAGGTATTCTAAACATTTCGAATGTGTCGATTTTAATAGTTATTTGATGTTGACCCCTCGACTAGACAATAATTACTTTTTTTAAATTATAATTTCATAAATGATGTGCTTGTAAATATATATGTCCCTGAAAGGAACAACAGGGTTTTTGTTACATAATATATATAACAAAATATAAAATGCTGTTCGTTGGTAAGCGCGTTGCTTGGGGACAGCAGGACGGATTGGGCTATTTTTACCCGACTGCCAGGAGGGTTATGTTTTTAGCTCCTATCTTGTATGTATTATTCTTTATTACCTAGTATCTCCAGAACCGCTGAACGGATTTTCACATTTGAGGTATTGTTAGAATTGCCTTAATCGCCCAACTGCTACTAGAAAGGTGACATTTAAAAAAAAACCCAAAATGGCGGATGTATGACGCCATATTGTGAGGTATAAAGAAATAAATTTCTACCAAGTCGTCGAGTGGGATATCAAAATGAAGGATTTTAAACACTGATTCTAAATATGTATATAACTTAATATTATATATGTAATATTATATGGAACAAAAAAAAAAGAATTACATATTTTTTTCTACCGAGCATATCGAGTTGGGTATAAAAATGAAGGATTTTAATCACTGATTATAATAAATATACTGATTCTAATTATATTTTACATATTAAGTCATCCATACTAATATTATAAATGCGAAAGTAACTCTGTCTGTCTGTCGGTCTGTCTGTCTGTCTGTCTGTCTGTCTGTCTGTTACGCTTTCCCGCTTAAACCTCTCAACCGATTTTGATGAAATTTGGCACAGACAATCTTTAGACTCTGAGAAAGAACATAGGCTACCATTTATCCCGGAAAAATTTGATATTTCCGAGGTAAATCTAAAAAGCCCGATATAACCGAACTCCACGCGGGCGAAGCCGCGGGCAGAAAGCAAGTTACCTATAAAAATGTCGCATATGAAATAATGTAAAGGAATTCTTTTCATGTAATTTTTGTTTGTATTTATTGAAGTGCCATGCAATCAATGTATTTTTGCCAACGCAGTGGCAGTTTATTGATTCTTAAAGAAATCATCTGGACGAGAGGCAACAAATTTTACAAAGGCATTTTATCAAGGAGATTTAAGATGAATAGAGTGGGCATGTGTCAAAATGGCGTAGAAAAACTGTGATCCCATGTCTCAGTTCCGCCATCTAGTACAATATAGCAAAATTAGATCGACACTTGGAGACAAAATATATTCAGCTATTGCCCGGTAGGTGGCCAGTGTGGTCTATGTTGCCAGATCCGGTTTAATACCCTAGTATAATTCAAATCGGGTAAATAAATATTGAAAAGTAAACAAATTATGTGAAACTTGTTTTGTACAAACATCAAAAACTGTTTTAGTATTTTATTCGCTACTATTCGTTTTCCGTGACACCGTCTATTGGTATTTTAGATATGTTTTGCTTACGAATTATTATAATACTCAATTTATTGCGATTTTTGAGTATAATACACCTTTTAGGCCATAAAGCGCATTTTGTTTTGCAATTTTTGTTTGCATTTTGTTTTTAGCAAAATTATTCTTTTTACATGTTTGTTTGCAAATGTTTTTAAATGGCAATACTAAAAACTTTAGTAGGGTTTGTATCATTTCGATATAAAGTTATCGATAATATTTAAAGAAGTTTTCGAATTTTGATAGTTTGAAACAAAAAAATTAGGAAGCAGAAAGTTTATAGGTAATTTCATATTTTTGTTTACAGTTTTTTATTTATATAATTATTTTAATATAATAGGCGCTAAAGTTTAAAGTTGCAGATTTGTACTGAAAATCTGAATTGTTTATTTTTTAATTTTCAACTAATTTATTTTATCAAAATAGCTAATGTATACATAATAATTACCATTATTATGTATACATTGCTGCCTTCTAATAGGAAGGTCATTTATGCCTTTGCGATAGAACTCTGAGGTTCTAGACTGCACAAACTGTGTGAAAACAGAACTGCCTCCTGGGAAGAAAATTTCTTGTCACGTAGATAATTGTCCAAATCAGGACAAAAATGGTAGTCCAAAAATAACAAAAACATAGGTGAATGAATAGTACTTCTTCATTAAATTTTGTTCATCAATATGACATGATTATGTTCAAATAGAGTTAAAAACAAATAAACTTGAAATATAGAAATATTTAAGTTTATTTAGCTTTATTTTAAATGTCAATAAAATATAGCAATAAGTTTTCAACTTAATAAATATTGTCGATAACTACATCGATAAACAACATTACTACATCTCTACAAGTAAATAGTAAAACTACTCAACAATAGAGGGCGCTTATTACAATAATAGAAAACTTTCTAGATCTATCTACGAAATTTTTTAAATTTTAATTACAGAGAAAATATAAACAATTCATACGAAAATAATCCGAAGTTAGGTCCAGTCGTTTTACCATAACGAGATGTACAGTAACGCAAAGCGCAACCGGGCATATTTCCTTAGAAAATGTTTATTCTTAGTGGACACAAATTACGTCTTGATGCGCAGGGGTACCACACTAGACTAAGTGACATTTAACCAGTTTGCCAGAAGTATTGGATTACGATTTTGTTCTTGATGTCCTGTCTATTGTAAATATAATTTTAATGTCTTTGCATTTTATACTGCCTCTTGGGTGTAGAAATTTTTTCCCGACAAGAATCTATTCAAATTCTGGAAAAAGTAATAGTCTGTAGGCGAAAGGTCTGGTGAGTAGGGCAGATGATGAAGAGCCTCCAACCCAATTTTTTGCAACTTGCAGAACGTCTGTTGTGCGGCATGAGGTCGCGTGTTGTCGTGCAGGAGCAGCGGAGAGGAGCGATTGACCAATACTGGTTGGAGATGTGCCAGTTTCTACATCATTGTGTTCAGTTCTTCACAGTACACATCTGCAGTAATGCTTATACCGTTTGGTAAGAAGCTGTGATGAATCACACCGATTAGACCACCAAACAGGGACCATTGCATTTCTAGGGGTAAGATTTCGTTTAGGGCATTGTTTAGGTGCTGAACCAGGATCTAATCAACTTTCTGAGCGCTTGCGGTTATCAAACAGAATCTATTTTTCATTGCAGGTAACAATGTGTTTCAAAATTTCTTCATTTGTTTGTCTGTTGAGCAGTGCCAGGCACGTCTAGCGTACTTCGCGCTGGCGATCATTGAGTACGTGGGGCACCCATTTGGCAAGATACTTTACCTTGCCAATTCGACGTATATGGTCCAATATAGTTTGTAATTTTTGTTTGTTTTGTCGAAAGCTGTTGCTATTTCAGCAGTAGATTGTTTATCATCAGCTTCCACAATCGTCTTCAATTCGTCATTGTCGACCAAAAGTCGTCAAACGACCGCGAGGCTCATGTTTCAAGTCGAAATTCCCAGAACGGCAGTGAGCAAACCAATAATAGGTGGTACGTTGGTTTGTAGTGTTAGCTCCGTAAACGGCGTTGATGTTTCGTGCCGCTTGTGCCGCGTTGTTACCACAACGGTACTCATATTCCATAATTACTAGAATTTTTAACGTATCCATGATGACGAAAAAGATTGAATTGTGATGGAAATGCATCACTAATCAATAAACAAATGACTACTTTTGGAAAAAAGAGCTCCATGTTTTTAAGATAAAATGAATTTGAAATTAGAATTATTAGCCAAACAGGATTTTTTTTAATTTAAAATGGCCAGTATTGCAGAATGGCAATTTCATAGGTAAAGAACTATTAAAATGTGTAGTTTAAATTATAAATGGAAAGATAAAAAATCTGCTATATTAATATGCATATAACGCGCACATGACAGTTAAGTTAGAAAAGCTCACAAAAGTATACAATGTTAGTGCTGTAGACATTTCATTTGACCCTAAAACATATGGTCAAAAACTACGAGAGGAATACACACCTGAAGATTTTTTTTTTTTATATATATTGTAAACTAGCGCTTGACCGCAATCCTGCCTGATGGTAAGCAGTGACGCAATCGTTGATGGTAAAGCGCACTAGTTTATTAAGATATTATGCCTATTCACTCTAGCCTTGAAGACACTCAAATTGTAGTACGACGGAAACACCGCCGCTGGCAAATTATTCCAGTCCCTCGATGTACGCGGTATAAAGCAGGAGGCGAAACGCTTCGTCCGGATCGTAGTGGTGTTAACAACGTAAGGGTGGAAACCAGCTGTACGACGGGTCGTCCGCTGGTGGAACGGAGATGGCGGAATTAAATCATGCAATTCCCTCGCACACTCCCCGAAATGCATCCTATAGAACACCGAAAGGCTGGCTACTCTACGCCTGTGCTCTAGGCTTTGGAGACCAACTTGAGTTAGATCAGATCCCAATAAATCAGGTAGTATACCAAACCGCTGAACGGATTTTCATTTCTACCTTTTCAGTTCTTTAGAGTTTTATGCAGGCGGGTTTTTTGTTTTCAAATAATATTTTTTTATTAAACGGTCGAAACGCATGAGACAAAACTAAGGTTTTATGGAAAGAAACATTGGAAAACATTAACAGAATTTTTTCAGATTCGGGATAAGCTATTTCTGATTTTTATGAAACCTAACCAGAATTAGGACTACATCAAAGTACAAATTTACTATTCTTATACAGTTTATGCTAATATCTTAACTCTTATTACCTATTTGATTTCTATTTTGAGATCTCAATATATACTATCATATCATGTTATTAGTAACTAATATATGCCATTAAAATCGACTTAACAAACAAAATACAAAAGCATCCCGGCAGCGAGAAACAACAGGTAATAAACACGTAAACCACCTAAATTAAAGTAGCAAAGCTTTTAATGTAGCCTCGGGAAGTTCTAGCCAGTAACAAGGACGAATAGAGGGATTTAAGAACGGGTGTATTGTAATAAAAACAAATAGGGAGTACTCCATAGTGAACCACTTACGGCAAATAGAGTGGCTCGACGTGGGCCGAATCGGTTTACTTTTCAATCTGTGAGGAGCGGGCCGCCTCCTGGAAACAGTTTGCACCGTCGGCACAGTAGACAGACAGTAAAACATCTTCATAGAAACGAGCCGCTCTCGGTTTGAATGACTGGCATAATATAGCTTGGAATAACATAGGGGCAGTACGGGCTGTGGTTCATGACAGCCTCTGTGGCGTAGCGGTAGCAAAAAAGCGGCCGTTGCGCACGGAGGCGCGGGTTCGATCTCCGCACAGTGCAAATATTTGTATGTATGAATATGAATATTTGCACTGGTCTGGTCGTGCCTCGGAAAGCACGTTAAGCCGTTGGTCCCGGTTGCCATACGAACATCTAGCGGCAGTCGTTACGGGTTGTTGAAGCCCTCAAACGTCGAACAATTGGTCTAACTGCAATGCTTAGATATCGCCTTCGGGTTGTGAAGGTCAGACGGCAGTCGTTTCACGGAAAATATCGAAGTTTAGCCAAAATCAGCAGTTAGACTGGTAAAGCGGACCCTAGACTCCAAAGCTGAAAAGCTACGGATGCGACTGGGATTGACGCTGAGATGATGATGAGTACGGGCTGTGGTTCAACGCAAGAGTAGGCAAATAACTCTGCGGGCGGCCTTAGATAATCCACTGTTCTGTCTCTACTGTGCCGTCGGTGTGAATTGTACCTACGTTTAGGATAATGTGTTAAACATACACTTACACATGTATAAATTTTGTGTACAAGGGTTGTGTTGAGGGTGTGTATGAAATTAGAATCACCATAATGCTATCAAACAATCTAAAGTAGGTAGTGGAACGTCTATTTACGACTCGTGACAAAGATTTAGGACAAAATATTTTTAGTGGATGTAGGTACCTAATAGGGTATTTGACTAAAAAAACTAATTAGTCTGTCAGACAGATTTTCAAAAAATACTAGACACGTATTTTTTCTTTTTTCATATAAACAAAAAATTTACAAATATAAAAGGCATCAAAGATCAGGAGTGGTGGCTGGTGACTTCACTGGTCGCTAAAAAGTGTACCGTCCAGTGACGTCACACGAGTTTTTAACGCGCTGTGTCGTCTTCATTTTTTGTTTATATGAAAAAAAGAAAAAAATAGTTTTTTTTAGTTAAATATCCTATTGTGTGGAAAATGGACAGGGAGGTATTTGCCTAACAGGGAGAAATTACAGGCTGTGTAGATATTATATAGAATATAGATATATAATTTTATGGACAATATTATTTTGCAATCATTATATCACAGTACTAGCGGCCGCCCGCGACCTCGTTCGCGTTTTTTTTATATTCTTCGCACCTATTGATCGCAGCGTGATGTTATATAGCCTAAAACCTTCCTAGACTAATGGGCTATCCAACGCAAAAATATTTTTTCAAATCGGACCAGTAGTTCCTGAGATTAGCGCGTTCAAACAAACAAACACACTCTTCAGCTTTATATAATTAAAGAATAATACAGTCAAAGATATAGTATATTCTGATCTATTGTGTTCAGTAAACAATTATATCCTACATGTGGGTGGTACAGTCTCAAAATACCCCCCAGCCTTAATACTTACACAAATCGAGAGTACGTCTTCATTGTCAGTACACATCCGCAGAAGTGTCTCCGCCGATCTTGATATTCTATTGTGAGAGAAAAATACTCTGAGAATTTCATTTGTGGAGTCGAGGGCTTATAAATATTCATAAGTAAGGCAACGCGACGTTTTCACTCGGTGCAGGCTGCATTAGTGTGCTTACTGCCTTACTGTGCACAAAATGTTCGTTCAACCTGATTTATATGCACTTTTGACTACATATTTCGAAATAAACTCGTTCCAAGCGAAGTTTAGTATATTAAATCTTGCCTTATATTCCCAAGGAATTTATATGGTACAATTCAAATAAGGTTTTACGTTGCACTTTTTTTTTTTTAAATCGAAGTGTCTCGGCGTAATTTACATGTCTTTAATCCAAGTCAGATTAATGGAAAAGTTAAAGTGAATGTGGATTGATTTGAAAAAAAAAATGTAGTCATTTAATAGTAGTAAGAAAATGCTTGGTTGTTTGAAAATGCTGGGGCCGACGGGTTCTCGAGTGGCGACCACGCACCGGAAGACGTGGCGTGGGTAGGCCCCCGACAAGGTGGACCGACGACCTGGTGAAAGTCGCGGGAAACCGCTGGATGCGGGTGGCGCAGGACAGGTCGTCGTGGAGAACCTTGGGGAGGCCTATGTCCAGCAGTGGACGTCTTTCGGCTGAAATGATGATGATGATGAGAAAGTGCTAAGCTAAACAACATAAACATATAAATGTCTCTGGTTTTAATATCACTAGCCTTGAGAGGAATGTTTTCCTCCGATGTATTTATTAAAAGATGCTCTTCATTCATTTCCGTTGCTCGGTGTTACGTATTGTTCGGAATGTAGGCTATTGTGAATATTCATTTTAAAAACCACAAGCAAGTCCCTTAGGCACTGTCTACTGCTTGAGACACTTCCACTAGGTACTTATTTGCATTTTTTCCGTTTCCTTCGTCGCCCGTAATGAACAAAATGTTCATTTAAAGTATAGTTTACTGAGGGTGTCCTGTACTTCGTTGAACATCCAAAACTGGCAAAATGAAGTTGATAAATGATACTACGTCAAACCCAATGTTGCAAAAAGGTCTTTGGATAACTACTTTGGAGTTATTTGTATCCCAAATGGTTTGCTGAAATGTTATGTGCGTTAACTTAATACCGACTGATAGAGTACTGTACCTAATATTTACTAAAAACATTATTAGAAACTTATTTTAGTACTGTACCTAATATTTACTAAAAACATTATTAGAAACTTATTTTAGTACTGTACCTAATATTTATTAAAAACATTATTAGAAACTTATTTTAGTACTGTACCTAATATTTACTAAAAACATTATTAGAAACTTATTTTAGTACTGTACCTAATATTTACTAAAAACATTATTAGAAACTTATTTTAGTACTGTACCTAATATTTATTAAAAACATTATTAGAAACTTATTTTAGTACTGTACCTAATATTTACTAAAAACATTATTAGAAACTTATTTTAGTACTGTACCTAATATTTACTAAAAGCATTATTAGAAACTTATTTTAGTACTGTACCTAATATTTACTAAAAACATTATTAGAAACTTATTTTAGTACTGTACCTAATATTTACTAAAAACATTATTAGAAACTTATTTCAGTACTGTACCTAATATTTACTAAAAACATTATTAGAAACTTATTTTAGTACTGTACCTAATATTTACTAAAAACATGATTAGAAACTTATTTTAGTACTGTACCTAATATTTATTAAAAACATTATTAGAAACTTATTTTAGTACTGTACCTAATATTTACTAAAAGCATTATTAGAAACTTATTTTAGTACTGTACCTAATATTTACTAAAAACATTATTAGAAACTTATTTTAGTACTGTACTTAATATTTACTAAAAACATTATTAGATACGTATTTTAGTTTGCTGATACTTGCTTTAGTTTGCCTAGTGGTTAAAACACCAGCCTCTCAAGTATGAGTGTGCGGGTTCGATTCCAGGTACGGCAAGTACCAATGTAACTTTTCTAAGTTATATGTAACTTTTCTCTGTTATAAAACATCTTGAGAAAAACCTGGATTTTAAGTCTGAAATCGCCAACCCGCATTGAGCAAGCGTGGTTATTACGCTCAATCCTTCTCTGTATGAGAGGAGACCTGTGCCCAGCAGTGGTTGATGATTTGTGTTAAAATGAAAACTTCCTTAGCGAGGTTGAGCACTTTTGTTGGATGGGGAAAAAGCATTGATTCGCGTGGGCGTGACCGACCTAACACCGTGAATCGTGTATTCTGTGGTCGGTCAGTCACGACTGCTAATTTTTTACTACAAAGGGAGATATTAATGGTATAAACGGTGGATAATATAATTAGTGCAACGCAACATATAAAATAACTTATATCACCAATTTATTCTTCATTAAATTAGCCATGACCGTCAGTGTGTCCGAACTAACGAACCTGTTAAGTTACCAACGAATTCATTAATATTCACACCGCAGTTGTGCACTCGATTTTCCACGACCTTCGTCGTCACCCTCCCTGGGCGATGACGTGGGACTATTCCCGTCCCATGGGGTCTACATCAGGAATGTGTGGAGGAGATCTTGTTATAGCCGACCTTGGAAGTTGGATGTTCTAAAATGAATAAGGCTTGTTCTCGTAGACTTGTTTAATTTTCTATATTCCCTTTTTAATTCTTACTAATATTATAAATTGGAAAGTGAGTTTCTTTGTTTGTTTCGCTTTCTACCGAACCGATTGCTTTGCAATTTCGCAGACGTAAAGTTAGAAGTCCGAATTAAATAATAGAATACTTATTATCCGGAAAAAAATATATTCCCGAAGAAAAACAAAAATATTGTTAGCTTCATACCAATTCGGTGATAGATGGCGCTGTGTATCGTTTAAAACAATATAATATATTGCAAACGAATACGCACATGTAAACTTAGAAGCTAAATGATACGATAATTATTCCCCGAAATTAAGGAATCTAAAAAGCGCGATATAACCCAATTCTAGCTAGCTAGAATGGTATAATATAATTTTACAATTTTTTAATTAAATAAATATGTGCCCTTTAAAAGGGGGAGTATTGTAGACAAATCACACATGTCGTTTTTCACAGATGCCTAATAGTTAGGTAATAGTTAATTTAGTACTTGTAACAAAAAAAAAAAAAGTACTTGTTACAATTATTTTATTCGATACATCTAAATCTCCGTTCTATATGTGCAATATGCATTTGATCACACAATATTAATAATGAAGTATAAATAACCTTAAGTTTATACAATAAAGAGCAGGAACAGGCATTCGTATTCTTCACTACAAAAGTTTGGTAATATCTTGTAAATATTTCGCAAAAAGATTACTGATAGCATGGAGTATTTTGTATCTCAACTCCTCAACTAAAGTTAAAGTAGAATCAATAGTTATTTAACCATACTAGCGCGGAAGTTGCCATTTTTATACGCAAGTGCTAATTGAGTAACTAACCAATTTTATGGTTAACTAGCTTTACGCCCGCGGCTTCGCTCGCGTGGAGATCGGTTATATCGCGCTTTTTAGATTTCCCTCGGGAAATCAGAAATCGGGGAATCGGGAAATCGGGTTCATTTTTTCCGGGATAAAAAGTACGCTATTATATAATCCTGACTTTTAACCTTAGGTTCGAAAAATTTCAAAGCAATCGGTTCAGCAGTTACGGCGTGAAAGCGGAACAAACAAACAAACTCACTTTCTGATTTATAATAATAGTAAGGATTGCCGATAGTATCGAAAGTTACACTTCCGAATAATAATAATATAATAATAATTTATTCAAAAATCTTTACAGGATAAATTACATAGTCTTAAATATAAGCTTAAATCCAAGTCTAGCGAATGATTACAATTTGACTGTTTTATTAAAATAAAAACAATAAGAATAACATTTTCCTATGCAACAACATTACTAACCCGCACTGGGCCCGCGTGGTAGTTTATGGCCCACTCCCTCTCACCGAGAGGAGGCCTGGCCCACGAGTGGAGACATTATAGGCTGATGATGCAACAACATTGAAGTATTTTACGAAACAGATTTTCCGTTTCTAGTCATGACATGGTTGATGTTAATTTTCTTATCAACCATGTTGATAAGAAAACGAACATTGAATTATTTCGAGTGATGAATCTTATCGAGATCAAATGTCCTATATTATATTAGCTTAGCTACTGAAAATAATGGAATAAAATGTATGGAAGAGATTACATTAGAGATAAGGCCGCCCATTGTGTATTTTGTTGAATGTATTTTTAATGAATGTATGTTTTTGGTGTACAATAAAATATGTATAAATAAATAAATACTCAATTGACGAATAATGCAGTCTCCAAGATTAGGGTAATGGCGCAAATGGAGCGATTGTGTCTTGACTTAATGGACTTAGCATGAAAAAGAGGGATGGACTTGTTTCTTCGCACTAACTGCAAAGTAAAATCTCATCAGTAGATAGTTTGGGTGTGAGCAATGGTAATTCCAAAATAAGTGCATTTGTTTATTCACTCTCTTGTGGTTTTTAAATATTGATATTTGGTCAACTTATTCTATCGTAGAAAACTGCTGGATATAGCCAGGACTCACTCAGGCAAAGCCACAACTGTCCTGGGGCCCTAGTCCTAGTCTGATATTACAATAATGTCAGAATGGTCGATCAATGATTTCATAATGATCGATTTTGATAAGTTTCGTAGTCTACTAAGAAAATGGCGTCATTGTGACTTTCCAGTGATCAATCATTGACACTCCACTCTTTATTAAAGATAGAGTAGGTTTTAGTAAGTAAATAATTTCAACTTTATAATAAGGGCATTGCGGTAATGTCATTCTATCACCATTTCATTACGAGATTACTGACCGATAATTGATCGATCATTTTGAGTTTAGCAGATTACGAACTTTTAGCACAATGACAATGGAATGACAGATTGATTAAAATAGCGGACTAGGGCCCCTGTCCTCTACCTTCCGCATTCATTTAGTCTCAGCCATTTTTAAGATCTGATCCTATACATACAATATGTAAAGAAAACCCTGTCCGACCCATAAGGATAATAAAGGTTAGGTAAACACTTGACCAAATATAATATAAAATTTTACATAATCATCACAGTAACAATAATAATGAATTTTGAAATAATCTTTTTTTCCCGGGTATTAATTCCAATTTCCCCGAAATTTGGTAATTTTTAAAAAACTGATAACACCATTTGTGATGGAGCGAATAGCGATGCGACCACGTGCCGCATGCCCCGCCCCCCTTCACCCGCGCATACATGCGCGGGTGAAGGGGGGCGGGGCTATCGGGTTGCCTACCGCACATGCATTAAGTTACCTCGCTTTTTCGAAATAATATTTATTTTTTTTAAAGTTTAGCCCGGCTTTGTAGGCATTATTAGAATCAGTTAACGATACCTAACAATACCTTCACGGATCGGACAGGGTTTTCTTTACATATTGTATATGAAATAATTGTATTTCTATTTCCTTTTCTTCGAAAAGGAGCTTTGTAGTTGAAAGTAGTTACTTTTATATTTGCTTTTATTTTAACCAAATAGATTTGGAAATATTAACATGTGAAGCCAGCCACGTACGTGTTTTTAGATTGCCCGGTAATTACTCGCTAATTATGAACTGATCACGCGTTAAATCCGCGTGTTGACGAGAACAAAGTTAAAACCGCTCGCGATCTCGCCGCGTGATCTGTAAACAATCACAAACTTCACAACTCACACAAGTCCTTCAAACTTTACAGTTCACAGTCAGTGACGAAGACTATAAATCACAATTATTAGTTTAGAGTTGATTTCAAGTTGATTTAAGAAACTAACTTTGCGATCTCAGTTTCAGAATCTATTAATTAATAATTTCAAATGGATGGTCATAATTTATATTCTCTCAGTTTTACTGTTATCCCCTCTTATATAATAATATGAAATGAAATCGTTTATTATTCAAATAGGATCACTGATCACTTTTACACGTCCTATTTTTATAAACTAGTTGGAGACGGCATTTCCTAACTGACAACCTCTGAGTAGAGAAGCCGAAACAAACTCAGGGGTCATCGTCTTTTTTCAAGTTCAGACATTGAAAATCAAAATGTTTACAATAACAATATGTGTTTGCTTTGTACATAACAATTAATTTACATAAAATGTCATAATTGTAGCATAATTACGCATATTGCTTATTGACATTGTTTAGCAGAGCGAGCAGCTCAATCCCAAGGAAAGTGACAATTGTCTTCTAAATAATCTGAGATTTTCTAATACCCCTTTTTGCAAAGTTTGGTTTCCCCCTTTTTGCATAATACAGCTTTTAATTCTTTTGATGGGCAAGTTGAATATGTTCCATGTTCTGAAAATATATAGTGAGTGGAAAATAAATAGAAAGATACTCGCGCCGGCGCTGAGGACATTTCTCATGCAGACGTTTTCGTATCATTCAATTCTTAAATATTTACTTTGTCATAATGGAAGCCCAATGTTAAGCGGGAAAACCAATATGTAATATACCTGAGGTTCCGAGGAGTTCTGTGATACCTATTAATTAAATGTGTGAACATTATTTATTCACTAAGTGCTAGGCACAGACCTCGCCTATAAAGGTCTCAAAGAAATAGAATAATTTAACATGATTTTAATTTTACATCTGTTAATGTTAAATAAACTTCACCCGAATCTTCTAATTTATAATGGCTCCTACTTAAGGTTAATTACTTGGATGAGGACCCGACGGTTAACTCCGTGCCCTTATAGTGGTTATGAGGAGATTATGCTATAAAAGGGAAGTGACAAACAATGTGGTTTCTTAGAATAAATCCTTTATAAAATCTATAGTAATATATAAAGCTGAAGAGATTGTTTGTTTGTTTGAACGCGCTAATCTTAGGAACTACTGGACCGATTTGAAAAATTAATTTTACGTTGGATAGCCCATTAATCCAGAAAGGCTTAAGGCTATATAACATCACGTTGCGACCAATAGGAGCGGAGCATAACTAACTCCACGCGAACGAAGTCGCTGGCGGCCGCTAGTACTATACAAAGTTGAGGTGAATTGAGAATAAAGTTGAAACTTTTTTTTAAAGTTCTCTATTAAAGTTTGACAGATTGTGGTAGCTTGATGTGCTGTCGTCTGTAAATTACTTAAGAGCTGATCCTGATAAAATCAAGGCTATTGTGGACCACCCAATACCTACCTGCAGAAAAGAAGTAAGTACAAAGATTCATTGGCACCTTCAGCCGGTTTCGAAGATTTATTCCAAACTTCAGCACTATTGCTACACCACTCACAAACATGTACAGTCAAGACCAAAAGTCGAGTTGCAATCTCACAAAACTATGGCCAAGCAATACTAGTTGTAGTTACGACCTTCTTCTATAATAAAGTTTGATACACGCTCATACACTTGCTGCCCGCTTATGATTGTTAGGTACTACTTATTAATTTCAACGTCTACAGTAAGTGTTTCAATGGCGTAACGGTTTTCGCCTTGATAGGCGTTCAAGGTGGTTCGAGTTCGAATCTAATAACTTACAAAAATATTTTTTAAATGTTTATTGGTGAGTTATGAATGCTTACAACAAAAATATCTAAAAATATCGATCTGCAACTTAAAGATGATACTTTCTTTTAAGATTTTTTCTATATTAGAGTCATTATAAAAAGATGACGGTAGACTTAAAAGAATCTGAATCACTACTTCACAAAAAATATTCCGCTACCTACAATAACTATTATTAGCTACAATAACTCAAATAATATTACTTAGCTGTTGTTGGTTGGTGAACATATAGTTACCAGTTTGTGTTATTAGTTTTACTTTTTAATCAATATGCAGGCATATGCAGCAATATATCTCAAATATCATATGAAACCGGCTTTTGTGTAAGTTGTTTTTATTATTATTTATGTAAGGTGCAAACCAATCGCTTGTAGCAAGTGCGTAATAAAATTGTTATTGTTTTAGATAAATACTGTAAGCCGTTGGAGGTCAAGGTCAAGAGGTTGGAGGACGAAGGTAGCTGTCGAGACAAGTGAAACGAAACGACAATATTTACCGTTGAATAAACTTTTAAATCGTGCGAAGAAGATAGGTTGCATTTGTGGTTTAAAAATAAATTGGCGAGGCTGGTGGAGTGTTATCGAGCTAAACAAAAAAAAAACTATTTATAACAAAAACAGTGCAGAAGTGTCCTACAGAGTGTTTTAAATATATACCAATAAATATCTTAATAACGGACTCTAAACCATCTCTAAAGTAATTTAGCTAAGTGACAGTAATATGTTCGGTTGGCTTAATGGCTAACAGATGTCGCCTTTTGCAATTTCAATACAAATTACTTTTGGTAAATTATAAAAACAATAATTTCGGAATTCGATAAGAAATAAGTTCGTTTACTTTTGAACTAAGAAAGCGCTTGAAGATTATAATCTCATGCCTTCAAACTCCGAAAAAAGGCATTGCAGGATGGCAGCACTAGTACTATGCTATACACGCAAAAAAAATATAAATGTAATAAGCACTATTATGTGTTCTAAGTATAGATTATTTTATGATTGCAATAATATTCAGGTTAAGCTTCAATCCTCTTTTCTTTAAGAAAATGAATAATTAAGCTATAACCTCTTTAATCATAATATACGTATAATATTATAATTTT
The DNA here is from genome assembly GCA_017933935.1 of Sesamia nonagrioides. NCBI lineage: Eukaryota > Metazoa > Arthropoda > Insecta > Lepidoptera > Noctuidae > Sesamia > Sesamia nonagrioides. Next base: position 955,275 of record JADWQK010001062.1, on the reverse strand, counting down.
CATATCTAACAACCAAAAATGTTTTTTGTATTTTTTACCATAACAATATCATAAGTTTGTCAAGGATTACTTTTATATAAAATATTACAATGCTGCCGTTTCAACGTTTGTTTCATTTGTTAGTATAAGTATATCTATACCGAATAATATATAACTTTATAATATATTGCATTATAATATGCTTATTGTTTTATTTTTATATATTTTTTATTATATTACCCCTATAGTAAACTAAAACATATAATAAAACCCTTTTTTGGGATAAATATTCAATAAATTTTCCTATTTGTTTAAATATTATTTGCAAACATTTTTACTTTAAAATACAAATCAATTATCATAATTTTAAATTATATGAAACAACAAAAAGAGTTGCCTATAATAAGGATCGAACCCACAATCGCTCGCTTTTGATAGCACCATTGTTAAGTGCGGCCGCTAACTCAACTTCAAATGAAGTAACGAAATTTTGCATTACTTTAAAGAAAGACGAAGACTGCGATAAAAAAATAATGCGGTAGTGTGCGTGGCCGGTTTAGCGCAGGCGACAGTAGTCTTTAAGGTGGAAATGGACTTCTACAGCTGATAGTACATACATAACTATACAGCAGTTTAGTTACATCCATAGCTATACCTTACCAAAATTTGCACAACCAAATGAGTCACAGAATGCAGAATCAAACAAAGAATCATTGTACTCTTTTATATTAGTTGGCAACGTCATTAATACAAATACCTAAATATTTCTACCACTGCAACGATTTAAGTAAAATGTAATTGCACGCCGCCGACCATTGTTTAACCCCAAATCGCCGACCAAAATGGGTGATCACCTTTGTATTCCTACATGGTTAAAAATGTGAAATGATTCACATTCTCGAAGCAGAGTTTATCTTATTTCAACCCCATAGGTACCGAGCAACGCAATCGTGTGACACGATTAGTGATTTCCGAGGAAGCTGATCCTAAATTTCCGGATTTCAAAAGGTCATTTCCGGGATCTTTAAGACATTATTAAAATGAAGGGGATCATTTAAATGTAAAGTATACTCACAAGTTCGTTTACTATGTACCCTGGCGTCTATTACAGGACGTTAGTAGAAAGTTGTAATCTATTCACTGATAAAAACTGATTAAATAGGAAAGAAGACGGCAGTTGAGCGAGGTGATGCAATGTTAAACTCAATAACACGACCAACGATGTTGCGCCAGAGGGAGATTGATCTGGAGACCCTGATCGCAACACAACTGATCATTAGACCTGTCCTTCTGTATGGCAGTGAGGCGTGGCCTGTGTGTTGAGCGACACAAGTAGGAGCTGAATATGCTGCGGTGGATGTGTGGAGTTACGCGGGACGACCGCATCAGGAACTCCTGCATCCGTGGCAGTCTTCGTGTCCGTGACATAGCAGACAAACTGCAAGAGGGTCGCCTACGCTGGTACGGCCACGTGTTACCAAAAACCTACATGTTACGTGGGTAACAAATGTATTACCATGGCGCCTCCGCCGGGTCGGAACAAGCGGGAACTGCTGGCTTGACTTTGTAAGAGATGACATCCGTGCCAACAATCTCTCACCACAGGATGATAAAGATCGCGCGAAATGGAAGAGAATGTTCAGGAAAGCGGACCCCGGGCTCCAACGCGAAAGCCGTGGATGCAACCGCGATAAACGCTGAGATGATGATGATGATTACAGACAGCCGACCATATTTTTAACTTAATTCTTTGCGAGAGAATACTTAAGTCTTTTTTTTTTCATAAAATATAAACTTAGCGCTTGACCGCAATCCCGCCTGACGGTAAGCAGTGATGCCATCGTAGTAAAGCGCGCTAGGAGCCTATTCACTCTAGCCTTGAAGACACTTAAATTGTAGTCCTACGGAATCACCGCTGCTGGCAAATTGTTTCAGTCCCTCGATATACGCAGTATAAAAGACGAGGCGAAACGCTTCGTTCGAATCTTGGCGGTGTCAACAACGTAAGGGTGGAAACGCGCTGTACGACGCGTGGTGCTATGATGGAACGGAGATGAGGAATTAAATCATGCAATTCGTACAATCACTCCAAAATGCATCCTATAGACCAACCTGCTCCAGGCTTTGGAGACCGTTTAGAGCTAAATCTGGGTCGCCAAATGGCCTCTTCGCACGCCTCTCCACTGAATCTAAAGACTAAACTGGAAAATATAATCTCACAAATGTTCCCCGTACATACATATTCCAATAACATTATAAATGCATTACTGTAGGAAACACACGAGTCTAAACAATTCTATCCGAAGCACAGAACATAGATGAGATTTCCTTGCGTCATGCTTTGCTATACAAGTAGGTATATATAATATGGTATAGGTATGTAAGCAACCTCATTCCTCGCAAACAAGGTACTCGTAAGAGTGTGACATCTTTGGTCGTGTTATTCAACTAAAAAGTCTACTGGATGTTCCCTTCAACTTTTCCGCTTTATTTTGGAAAAATCGTAGAACGGAAGACATGCTTCCGGACAAAAAACGAAAGGTAAAGTTTAAATGTGCCCTGAAACCTTCTGAAATGTGCTTACGTAAGTGGGCAGGTGATTTTTACCAATTTGGAAAAGTCTTGTATTAGGAAGTGTGTTAAACAGTCATTCACTTTACACTTTATTTTATAATATACAGTATGTTAAATAACAGAGGGCGTTCCCTTAAACTCTTTAATATATATCATTAATAGATTAAAATATAAATATCAGCATAGAAAAATAAGCATAAAATAATCCGAATAAAAAGAAATTATAATTGAAAATAAATTTGAAACCTCCTGTTTTAAATCAAAATAGTAGCGCGGAATAGTATCTACCTAACGTTGCATTGCCCAACACACATCAATCAATTAGATCTTAGATCGCCGCCGCATACGCGGCTCGTCATTCATAAATAAATTGCGACGTTGCCGTCTTTCATGTTCGCGTGTACAGATTGTTTCTTTTACATGTCAATTTAAAATTTTTATTGAATATTTTCATATTGAAAAAAATTTAAAACATTTTGTTTTCGAATGGAAATATTTTTTTTAGCATGTATGTATGCTATACTATTTCGGGTTAACGGGAACGCCCTCTGTTAGTTAACATACTGTATATGTATGTTTATGTTTCGTATCTCATAGGAAAGTAAATCAGTATTATTATTATTTTTAACCTGAATACAGTTTGTTTAGAATAAGCAACTTAATCGATTCCAATCATTTCTACATCATGTTTGGTATATTAATTTTTCCCAAATACATTTAGAAATTGCTGGTGCTTGACTGCAAGCCCGCCTGATGGTAAGCAGTGATGCAATCATTGATGGTAAAACGCACAAATTTATTAAGCCTATTCACTTAAAAATATTAGTGAGTAGGAAGGAAGACATCAGTTGAGCGAGATGATGCAATGTTAAACACAACAACACGACCAACGATGCTGCGCCAGAGGAAGATTAATCTGGAGACCCTCCATGATCAAACTCCCGACACAATAACATTTGGCGCATTGTACCCGTCACACATTGCAACACCACTGCTCAGACCCGTCCTCCGTACGGCTTCACCAGACATCATGCCGGGAAACGACGAATCGCTTGGCGGCAAGACGTTGTCTGGTGGGTGGTAACTTCTGCCGGCAGCCGATATTATGGCCTACCACCGTGGCTAACGAGCACACAACACAGCTGACGGATCAAACAGCTAAGATAGATAGATAGTACTAGGCGCGTGAGACAGGTCAACGCACCGCGAGCGGGCGAGCGGTGCTTGACCATATTTTTATTGGGACAACCAGGTAAGATATCAAGCCCATATCTTTGTGGTTTTTCATGATATCTTTTTGTCTTTACTTACGTTTACGTTGTATATAGAAATAAATGATACTAACCTTTGATTTTTCTTTTGTTTTGTCGCTGAAACATAATTTTAATCATTTAGTTAGGTAGGCGTCGCAAGAATTCAAAAATCTTTATTGTAAGAATTCGCGAAGTGTGTAGGACGACAATAAATCTAATTACCTTACTACATTACCAAATTCTTTCCCTTTTGTATATATATTTTTTTCATAGGTTTAAAGAGAAGGTTATCTGGAATCTTCTTCTTCTTCAGCCTATAGATGTCCACTGCTGGACTTTCCACGGCTTTCCCAAGGCTTTCCACGCCGACCGGTCTTGTGCTGCCCGCATCCATCGGCTTCCCGCGACCTTCACCAGGACATCGGTCCACCTTGTTGGGGGCCTCTCTACGCTGCGTCTTACAGTACGTGGCCCCAACTCCAGAACCTTACTGCCCCATCGGCCATCGGTTCTACGAGCAATGTGCCCTGCCCACTACCACTTAAGTTTAGCGACTCGCAGAGCTATGTTGGTGACTTTGTTTCTTCTGCGGATCTCCTCATTTCTGATTCGATCACGCAGAGAAAATCCGAATGAGGAATATTATCTCAGAAATGAATAAATTGAAAAGTTAATCCCGAGTTTACCTCGAAACGTATTAATAAAATCTTATCATACTCGTAGTTGGATTAAAAGTCGGAACTAAACAGGAAGTGTAGCAAAACTTTCTGATTGCAATCGTTAAATTTTATTGCTGTTTTTTGCGCAAAACTTCGTGAAAATTAGAATTTTTCGCGTGACCGACTATCAAAACTCCAGGCCACTGAAACATCGGTTTCAAACTTTTATTGGTTACCTAATTCGCGAGCAATTCACTATAAATGTTTGATGGCTCGAAAAGTTTGCAAACACTGAAGCTGTTAGATTGGCTGTGTGATTGATAAGAAGTTTATGATAAAGTAATAAACCTGTTTTTTTTTATCTAATCTTAGAGTCAACGATTTCATAGTTATTCAATTCGATATGGATTTCTTTGACATGTTTGTGGCGTTAGCGATACAAAACCTGACTAATATTATAAACTAGCTGCGCCTCGCGGTTTCACCCGCGTAGGTTTCGATATGTTTATTTTTTTTATATGTTCCGCTTCTATTGGTCGCAGAGTGATGTTACATAGCCTAAAGCCTTTCTGGATTAATAGACTATCCAATGCAAAAATATTTTTTCAAATCGGACAGTAGTTCCTGAGATTAGCGCGTTCAAACAAACAAACAAACTCTTCAGCTTTATACAACGTGTAACAAAAAGGGTATATACATAACAAGCGCATGGTATCTTTACAAAATATCAATCGATATTTGAAGGGTTTTTTAATACTATTTCTTTATTTTAGGAAGTTATGAGGAAAAACCGCGTCTGTGATAGGCTACTACCATACTAGACGCACAGGATTATTAAACACATTTATCGGATTTTGCCAAGTAATGTGACGTGTAACGAGTAGTTATTAACGTATATAGTGTAGTGCCGCGTTCGTAATGATTTGATTTTAAGAAACACACGAAACCGAAAATTTGGTATCAATTTTTGAGTATTTTATTTTGAGTTGAAACCCTTCCCATATCGTTTGATATCATCTAAAGATGCTATGCCCTTGGTATGTATATACCCTTTATGTTACACGTTGTATATTAGTATAGATTGTGAAAGTGAGTTTGTTTTTTTGTTCCGCTTTCACGTTAAAGTTACTGAACGGATTTGAAGGAAATTTGGCGAACAGATAGTTTATAACCATGAATAACATATGAGATAGTTTTATCCCGATATTTTCACGGGATCGAAACTTACTCGGGCGAACTGCGGGGCGCAGCTAGTCCAACATATAAATAAAACCTACTTAGTTACTTATGACTGTTCTGGGTACCTGTACTTATGTTATATGTAACACACCATAAAATGTGTTTCATTTTGACAGTTCAGTCACGTTCATTGCGTTATTTGTTGTACCTACGTTTCTGTCGTTCGTACTTACGTTGAAAGCAGACGAATATATTACTTTTTTAAAGCAATGGATAGAAACACGGGTGGGGTTTAGTCAGTAAAAGTCTGACACGCCTTTTTGCGCCGCCCAGAGCGGGACAGTTCATTTGATGATTTCCGATGCAGAACAAAAAAAGGGGCAATCGATCGATTCTGTGATAATCCCTCAATGAAAATTTTTGGTGAAATATTCTTAGTGTGAGCTGTGTAGCTACCATGAGTTTACATTACGAGATTCGATCGTCGATATCAAGCGTGTTTGACTCATCGATTGCCCTGCTTCAAGGTTGTAAGAACTCTCAACCAATGAGAGCGCCAAACGCGCTCGATATCGACGATCGAGTCTCGTAACGAAAACTTATGGTAGCTACACTGTACAGACGACAGCAGGTCAACCTACCCGAAACTGTCATAAATTCCCAATCAACCTTGTGTCTTAATGATTTATAGACAAAACTAGCTGTTGCCTGCGACTCCGTCCGCGTGAACTTCAGTTTATAAGCGCCTGTTAAAATAATGGGAGCAATATGAACGTCCGCGTTTTCTCCCATTTTCGCAACATTTTTTCTTACTGCTCTGCTCCAATTGGTCATAGCGGGATGTTATATAGCCTATGTCCTTTCTCAGGCTCTAGACTATCTGTGTACCAAATTTCATTACAATCGGTTCAGTAGTTTTGGCGTGAAAGCCGGACAGACAGACAGATAGAGATACTTTCGCATTTATAATATTAGTATGGATTGAAAATCCAATAAAGAAATTTGACAGATTGTAGTAGCTTGATGTGCTGTCGTCTGTATATAGTGTATTTAAAACACAGGTAGGTACTTAGAATTACTTAGAATATTCCAATCAGTGGAGATGTTTTATTCACGTTTTCAGCTACACACTAGAAACCGAATCTTCCCTACTGAATTCGAGATTATTCAAATCAATACAGTAGGCAAGGACTACGGCTCATTGGACGGGAGCTCAACTCTCAATACAAATGAGCTCAATAAAGAAAGCCAAGGGTTCTCGAAGTGATGTACGTACTCGTACGAATTGGATAAATTACTTCAATCCGTTCTTTTATAAACTCACAGATACGAACGGCTTCATTCTATTCAGATTTAGTATTTAAGTTAAGGGATTAAATCTTATAGAACGTGGACGTAATAATGAAAACACTGGCAACACACATCCGAACAGAATAATCGAGAAAGAAGAATCTGTAAATGTCAAAGAAATACTACCTACCAAGCAAATAAAATTGATTTGGTTTTGCCAATTGTTGGCTAGCTGTAGTGACATAAGAATCCATATGCGAAAGTGTCTCTGTCTGTCTGTTCGGCTTTCACGCCAAAACTACTAAACTGATTGTAATGAAATTTGGTACACAGATAGTCTAGACCCTGAGAAAGGACATAGGCTATATAACATCCCGCTATGACGAATAGGAGCAGAGCAGTAATAAAAAATGTTGCGAAAAAGGAAGCTAACGCAGATGTACTACATATTGCTCCCATTATTTTAGCAGGCGCTTATTTTATATCAACTGAGCTCTTTTTAATTTACGGGAACCACCGCGCGCTGTAAGCTGAAGTCCACGCGGACGGGGTCGCGGGCAACAGCTAGTTGGATATATTTGTTTGAACTTTTTTTTTAAACACACATTAACAAACAACTAGACCCAGAAGAACTATGTAAGTACTCGTAGGTCATAAAACTATTTGTTCCGTGCGGGAAGCGAACCTGCGGCATGCAGTCGATTGTTTTGCCACTGCACCAACCATGTCGGAATTTGTATGCAGACAACAATATTATAAAAGGTTATTTTTTTGTATATGCGAAACCCGAAACACTTGTCCAGTATTATTATTTAAAGAATTTATGCAGAAAACTTCAAAAGGTATCATTAAAAATCACGAAGTTATGAGCTTGTTATGTTACCCGGTTGTCCCTACAAAAATCGAACGGGCGAACGGTGCGTTGACAGTATTTTTGTTGAGACAACCAGATAACAAGCCCATAACTTTGTGATTTTTCATTATTATATCTTTTTGGAATCTAGTACATTCATCTTTACTTAAAAATACTGGACACGGTTTCACATATAATATACAAAAAAATACGTTGTATATTTTACTAGCGGCTCGCCCCGGGTTCGCACGGGTGTAATGCTGATACTAATTAAATACTACAGAAAAACTGTGAACGTTGTATATAAAATCATAGCGTCCGCCGTAAACGCACGTCCCGCAATTTTTAAGTCTGTAATATCAGCATGTGCTGTAAATAGCCTAGATCTATATTAAATCAACAATGTACATACCAGGTCACTCAGAAAGTATTGCGGCAAAAAGTTTTTATTTATGAGATACTGGCCAGTTATAATTTATTTAAAAATATGATTATTTATAAGTAATAATAGGTACGTTCCAAATTCAAAACTTCCCTCCATATTTTTGCTTGCTTTGCAGCTAATTAAAATTATCGTGGGAGTTTTGGCGGGAAAGTCTAGCTGAGTGTCTCGCTAATTTTTCAGTGGGGTTTTAATATGATTTATAGTGTTGTTTACTAAATAAAAGTGCGTGATTTATATAGTAAAACGTGCATTAAATATTTCACAAAGAACATTAAAATATCGCAGCATAGTGGCCATATTTTTTTCTTTGCAAGACTTCCCTCGTAAGACGGTTCACGCGGCCGTCTTTTTTGACATTAATAATACATTACGTGACATTGGCTAAATGCACAAACCGTGCGACGCCAAAAAAGAAAGAGAAAAAAAGAGAAGACCAATTTCGTGTTATGATTTTTTATGATTTCAATGCCGCCTGAAACCATACGAGTCGTACGATAAACTTCAAATGACATTCATGGATGAAGGCCTTTAGTATAATGAATTTAAGCACGATCGACTAACTTTGGGGAATGAAGAAAGAAGCGGTCGCCCTTTGACGGCTGTTACAGAAGAAAACGTGCTAGCAGTGAAAAGTTTGATCCAAGACAATAGAGTCTATTGTCTTGATATGCAATTAATTGGTCTATTCAATAGACCAATTTGATATAGAGAAATTCAGAATACAGAAATTCAGCATAAACTGAAGATTGGATCAGGAAGTCTTCACGAGAGTCTACATATGCATCTTCGGTTGCGGGGGATAGTTTCACGCTGGGTACCGCACAATCTCACCGATGCTCAGAAGCAGGCATGGGTGGAATTGTGCCATGATATGATATATAAATTTGAAGCAGGCTTATCTCGGTGTGTTTGCAACATCGATACAGGTGATGAGTCTTGGATTTATCAATACAATCCAGAAACGAAGCGCCAGTCGACGGTTTGGGTGTTTCAAAACGAAACCTACCAAAGTGAAGCGATCTAGAAGTGGGGATAAGAGTTGGATCACGAGCTTTTTCAGTTTGACTGGTTACTTGATGTCAATTCCTTTACGAAACCAAAGAAGCATTAACGCTGAATGGTATACTACCAAATGCTTGATAGAAGTTTTCTCTGTTGTGCACAAGCGACCAAACACAGAGCTCCGCGGGTTACTGCTTCACCACGACAATGCGCCCGCCCACACCGCAATTCAATCAAAACGAGGGACTTCCTGGACAGTATACAATTTTCGTCGCCGGATGATGCGCTGTCAGCGTTCGAGCAAGCTGTAAACGAGGTGTCTGCAACGGACTGGAAAAAATGTTTCGAAAACTGGTTCAGACGCATGAAACTTTGTATAGAGGCTGGGGAAGATTACTTTGAAAAGATGTAATAAAAATACAGTATGTTAAATAACAGAGGGCGTTCCCTTAAACTCGTTAATATATATCATTAATAGATTAAAATAAAAATATCACCATAGAAAAATAAGCATAAAAAATCCGAATAAAAAAAATTATAATTGAAAATAAATTTGAAACCTCCTGTTTTAAATCAAAATAGTAGTCGTCATGTACAAAAAAATTGCGACGTTGCCGTCTTTCAAGTTCGCGTGTACAGTGTGTTTCTTTTACATGTCAATTTAAAATTTTTATTGAATATGAATATTGGAAAAAATTTTAAAACATTTTGTTTTCGAATGGAAATATTTTTTTTAGCATGTATGTATGCTATACTATTTCGGGTTAACGGGAACGCCCTCTGTTAGTTAACATACTGTATATGTATGTACCTATAGTATTTTTTTTTAATCATCGCAAAACTTTCTGAGTGTTCCATATATTTAAGGTATTTAATTGGATAAGGATTAATTCTGTATTGTTTAAAAAAATAGCCATTCATCATCATCAACCTTTTATCGTCCCACTGCCGGGCGCAGGTCTCATACAGAGAAGGATTGAGTATCTAAATCCCCCGTGAATGGAGTATGTGGTCTTTATTTTTTACAAGTTGTGCCCGTGACTTCTCTCGTTCTCGTGCCTTTATGAAAACATAATGTTCTGTGTGTAAAATAAAAGTTATTAAGTTAATGTACATCAGCAGCCAGTGCAAGTCACGCCGAATTCGGTCGAGCCTTGCAAACGGACAAAAAAAAATTATAATAAAATGTTTTTTTGTTGAGTGGCGTACTTACATAGTTACTTTCATAAATATTGCGAAATAGTATTTATTTTGACATTATCTACAAACAGTTACTTACTCCAATGTTATTTATTTGTAGTATATATGTATGGACCAGCCGTGTGCCTGATAGTATTTCCCATCGGCTAAAATAACGAACTTTTATACAAGTCATCCTTCTCTATTGCTCACTCGTGTTATAAAAGAGGAACTCTTATAAAGTGCCTGTCATGTTACCAGGACCAGTTTGTCTGCCAGTAAATTAATGAATTTTAGATTTTTATTAAGTACCGCAGAGTAATTGCGTGACACACTATCCGTAGCAATGGGTTTTATTTTGACAGTTCAACAACGTTCATTGCACAGAGACATTTCGAATGCAGAATTATGGAGCAATGAATTAGCAATGTGCTTTAATATTTAATATATAAAATTGATAGTAATGGTGTGTTACGCAATTAGGATGCAGAATATTATACTGATACCCATTGATATAATATTAAACAGATATGATATGCTCTCACAAATTAACCAAAATAAATGTGCCGATCGGAGCAGCAGCACACACATGCACTTAATCTTAATCACACTTAATTTAAGCGTAGAGAAGAAAAAGATGGCTAGTGTTTGTCGTTTGCGCTTAAATAGAATCGCCGAAAACTAAAGCGACTTGCTGGACTTACCTCCTTTTGTACGCTTCATTTTCAGTGCGCTAGTGACGTATCTACCTTAGTTTAATATTATATCAATGCTGATACCTAAAATATGTATTCCATTGTTTTATAATAGATAGTATTAAACTTTATTGCTCAAAAAATTACAGAGATTTTGCATTGGCTCCGAAATAGATTGGGTAACAATTTTCATTGGAAAGATCTAGAGACGTCCTCGGGGCAGAACGCCCTATGTTCATTGCAATATGTAATAAAGTCTATCGTTAATATAGGATGATGGCATTAGGTATCATTATTTTATTAAAGCTATGTGTCTTGCAGGGTAAAAAGAATAAGGGAGCCATTAGTAGACAATAAGTGCTTAGTTTATTGTAGGTAAGTTTCGTAACTGTTGAATGTGAAAATGTGGAACTGTGGCTGAAACTTGGGGAGTTTTATGAAAACAGAGAACTACTTGTGGCTTCTGAATGACGGGCAGTAGACGGCTAATGACCGCTTGACTCGCGTTTTATCAATGCATTGCAATAATGGAATCAATATGTGTTATAATAAACTATAAATATTGCAATATTACAGTACAATTTTACAAGATTATGTGACGCGTTGTCAAAATCGGAAGATGGCGTCGCTGAAGTCGTCTTTTAACTTTTTATTGACGAAACATTTATATCGTCTTAAATTAAAGTTAATTAAAAAAAACACATACTTACCTACTGCAAAGATTATAAAAATAACATCTACAAGCAGACCCGAATGTTCATCAATACCTAGCTTGTGTCAATGAAATCCAGGCGTAAAAATCTGGTAACCTGGACTCTTTTAGTATAAAAGGAGTATATGTCTAGGAGAATATCTACGAAAATAGGTCGTCTAGTCGGTCTCTAGCGCCAGTTTTCTTGTTTTTAAATATAAGTGAATAGGTTTTGCTCATCCAAGGATGGAAGCGGCCTTACTAATGACAGGGGACGAGTATAACGCCATTTACCGGGCAAAGTTCCAATAATCAAGATGTGAATCAAAATCGAACGTATTCTAGTTTCTTTTATTTAGGTACGGACGACAGCACGTCAAGCTACTACAGTCTGTCATATTTATTTATTACATTTTCAACTTTATTGCTAAAGCTTCAAGGCTCAACATTGATTGGGAATATTTGACAGTTTAGAGTAGCTTGACCTGCTGTCATCCGTACCACGTACGGTTTTACCGTGATCGATTCTAACTCGTGTCATTCTCACTCACTCCAAGTATTAGACTCAATAACTACCTACCTAGTATAAAACTTGTCAACCAGGATAATTGGTTTGATGGCACAATATTAGCAAGATTAGGCGCAAGATTGCTTTAAGATCTCGTTATTGTGTGAACATTACGGAGCAATTTTCTCGTGCGTGAAGTCTCGCTTGCAATAAAACTACTGTCCCACGTGATCCTGGAAAAGTTTAATTTAATCCAGTACCAGCTGTTTTAGCGTTTTTTTTATATTTATAAACCAGTGCTTAACTACAATCCCGCCTGATGGTAAGCAGTGATGCAATCGTTGATGGTAAAGCGCACAAGTTTATTAAGCCTATTCACTAAAAATCTTAGTGAGTAAGAAGGAAGACGGCAGTTGAGCGAGGTGATGCAATGTTAAACCCAACAACACGACCAACGCTGCTGCACCAGAGGGAGATTAATCTGGAGGCCAATGATCATGAATGGCCATGATCAAACACATAAAAATCCATAGATGTCAAGTCTGGACTTCTAGCTGGCCACGGTGTAGGCCCACCTCTCCCGATCCACTTATTTGGATAATTAGTGTCTAGCCACTCTCTGACACTTCTTCTAAAGTGCGCGGGGCACCCGTCGTGATGAAACCATATGTCTCGAATGAGGTTTAATGGTATGTCATCGAGCAAATCGGGTAAATCTTGTCTCAAAAAAATTTCATAGGTCTCTCCATTCAAATTTGGAGGTAGAAAGTAAGGCCCAATCAGATGGTTTGAAATTATTCCCATCCATACGTTAAGACTGAAACGTCTCTGTGACCCCTTTACCCTTTTCTTGTTAGGATTTCTTCCTGCTTTCGGAGCCCAATGATGGGCGTTGTGATAATTGGTTATCCCATCTTGATCAAATTTGGACTCGTCAGTCCACAAGATGCTTCGAAAAAACCAAGGATCTTCCAAATCTGCATTCAACATGAACCTGCAGAAATCCAGCCTCCTCACAGGATCTCCTTCTTCGATGACATGAACTGGCGTGTAGTGGTAGGGGTAGAGACCGGCAGTATGCACAGTAAACCACACTTTCCATTGTGAGATTCCAAGTTCTCGGGCAATAACATTGGTTGACGTAGTTGGATCCAGTCGAAATCGTCGAACAATCTCATTATCTTCATCTTCATCATCATCAATACGTGGTCTACTCAGGTCTGTTCGTCGCCTCGAAGCAGAGCCAGTCTCTCTAATTCGTCGGTAAACTCCGTCGAAGGCACTAATATCCGGAATTCGGCGGCCAGGAAAACGTCTTATGTATTCTTGACGAGCTTGTAAGGATACACAGTTGCAGTACCCATAACATAACATAATATCAGCATATTCTTCGTTCGTAAAGGTCGCCATCTTCAACAGTTCCAAACCAGAAGCACAAATCAAGGTCCAGTATACTAACTGGTAGCATATCATCAATGTTTTTGTAAAAAAAATCCAATAATACCCTATTGTATTATACTTTATCGGAAAGCTGAAGAACCGTAGATATTTTTAAGCAGATCTGCAGCACAACTGTCATAGACTTTTTTACAACATCTTACAAAGTTTAAAAAACTTTTCACAAATTTATTTCTTTTTTTAACAATCAGTCGTCTAATACGACTCAGTTGGTATCTGTTACTTGCAGTTTTTGTATTTAAGATAATGAAGTAACTATTTTGCTACACAAAAAATACAAAAACATTAGAGGTACAAAACACAAAAAAATGGGGACAATAGACAAAAAATCTGGATTTTTTATAAAAATTCTTCAAAGTCTTATAACTTGAGAACGGTTAAGTTTGGGGTATGGTGTTCCATAGTCAAATCAGTCAGAAATGATGGAAACTACCACCTCTTAAAGGATTTAGGTCGACTTAACCTATAACCATGTATTTCAGGGTTAGGCAGCAACTGTAATTGAGAAAATAAGTATCTGCTACCCTGTACATTAGGGTCCAGTCATCATCATCAACCTTGTTACCGTCCCACTGCTGGGCACAGGCCTCCTCTCATACAGAGAAGGATTGAGCGTAATCACCACGCTTGCTCAATGCGGGTTGGCGATTTCAGACTTAAAGTTCAGGTTTGGGTCGAGTAAGTAAATATTACTATATATTTTAAAACAATGTCACTTCCCTTTCCCTATGTCCTTTGTATGATTAAATAACGGATTTTGATGCGGTTTCTTTTAATACATAGAGTGATTAAAGAGAAAAGTTTATATGTATAATAATATAATTACATTGTGGAGAAATACTATTATTTTTCAGGTTTCTAATGTGATGTCGTAAAGAATTACATTTTTTCCGTGTTTGCAGTGAAACGCAGGCTGAACCCTAGCAGATTTAACAAAATAATGTATACCTAGGTACTAAATAATGTACACGTTGAAAAGGTTTACAAAAAAGTCCTCGATGGTATATGTCTATCTCTTATGGATATTCCACAATAACATTTTTTGTCATTTACTTTTTACGACAAATACCTACCTACTAGCTAATTTTCGAAGCGATTTTAAGTAATAGGTACAGCTTTAATCCTTATTCAATTTAATACCTTATATACATTGTTGATTTAATATAGATCTATAACGTCGCCCTTTACAACTTTACAGTACATGATTTTTTTTTTTTTTTGTTGGGATGGGAAATCATCAAAAGACTTCTCCCGCTCTGGGCGGAGCGAAAGGGCGTGTCAGACTTTTTCTGACTAAAACCCACCCGTGTTTCTTCACTTGCCTGTGGGACGGCCAGGGCCACGGTTTCTTGTTTAACCAACCTGCAACCCTGACCCAGGAGGCATCGGTCTTCGTGGACCTCTACACGATGTGCTGACATCTCTTTGAGGCGCGCGTGAAACACGACGCGCCGATATGATTTAAATGAATACTTTCGAAAATATTACAGATTTAAAAATTGGGGGTGTCACGTTTGCAGCGGTACACGGCGCGGCGTTCGCGGGGTTTTTAGATTAGTTTCTTTATTGGTGCGGCTTATAAGAACTTAGATCTTTAACAGTCATTGCGGGTCGTTTGAAGTCCGAAAGTCTGACCACAAATCATTCGTATTCGTAAAATAGACACTCAGTGTCTGGGTTGTGGAGGTCAGATAGGCAGTCGCTCTATGTAAAGTACTGGTATTCAGGTGAATGCGGGCAGACTGGAAGCCGATCCTAACAGTTTTGAATGATAATTCATTAATTACTTAAGGTAACACCATATTATATTGGGATGATGAAAGCTGAAAATATGTAAAATGAAAGCTTTCTTATTCATTTTCACTTTACATTCATTTAAATCTTTTCGCGCTTGACCCATCTCTGACCTAACCGAACGTTATAATTAATAATCCAACTCTTTAGCATATTTTGTTAAGAATTTAGACTAGTAATTTTGCGGTAATTCTATTAGTTTTTTTTATATCTCCGTCATTTTTTAACTGATTTGGATAGCTGGTTATATAAAAGGCCACTTTGTTATAATCACAGTAGAATAATACTATGAACAATATTCTACACCTTAAAAATGATCACAAATTGACAATTCATAATATTTGGTAACTATTTTTAATTATTATTCATAATATTTGGTATATCTGGGTAGGTAGCACGCAATTCTTCTGTTTGACAGTTTTATTTACCAATAAAATTATATTTTCCTTATATTTACTTATTCTCCGTTTATATAATAATCGTTTAGGTAAGTATGTCTAACGCCCTTTATATTTCTTATGTGGTTCCTAATATTTGCACCAAATACGCTATTGAATTGAATTGATAGTGATCGAGCTAGTAGAAATACAAGTGGTTTTGTGTTACGAATTTTAGAGGTATTGTTTGAAGGGGCCCTTTTAGGCCCCTAAATCAATGAGCGTAGACGGGTTTCTGTTTACTTTCATTCTTTGGCTACCCGCGTTTCATTACTTAGGTACCTACTTGAAGTGTAGATATTGGTACCGTAGGGTTGCAGTAATTACATGTAATAGTTAAATAGAGAATTCCTTTGACAGCCTCCGTGGCGTAGCGGTAGCGAACGCGGCCGTTGCGCAAGAAGGCACGGGTTCGATCCCCGCACAGTGCAAATATTTGTATGCATGAATATGAATATTTGTAGGTACTGGTCTGGTTCTGCCTCGAAAAGCACGCTAAGCCGTTGGTCCCGGTTGCCATACGAACATCTAGTGGCAGTCGTTACGGTTTTTTTGAGCCCTCAAAATTCCAACAATTGGTCTAACTGCAATGCTTAGATATCGCCTTCGGGTTGTGGAGGTCAGAGGGCAGTCGCTTCACGGAAAATATCGAAGTTTAGCCAAAATAAGCAGTTAAACTGGTAAAGCGGAACCCAGACTCCAAAGCTGAAAAGCTACGGATGCGACTGGGATTAACGCTAATATGATGATGATGATGAGTTAAATAGAGAATTCCGAATATGGTATACATATTATGAGAAGCGCATAAAAGTTTTCGAAAAATAGTTTCAGGTCAAACTACCCAAACAGTAAGAAAATTCCAATCAACCTTGAACCTCAAATCTAGAGCAATAAACTTGAAAGTCTATTAAAATAAACTAGTTTGGGTCTGCCAAAATTACTAACACCAGTTAAAAATTATTATTAAAAAAAAAATGGTTTAGAACGTAACAAGTAACTGTGCCATTTTATATATTCATGTTATTAATAAATTTTGTTTTATTTTTAAAAACCAAAGTACTGAACCGATTTTTATAAAATTCCTATTGGATCAAACTGAAAGTATGAGCATTGCTAGATATCATGCGACTACGCAAATTAAATTCCGTCTCTTGAATAGTGGTTATCCGATGTTAGACTTCAATATTGTAAATCTTTGAGAAATTCCCTCAACGTCTATGGGCTCTAATTAGATCTATTACATACCTTCATTATAACCCCTATATACTTGCAAATTTCTCATCCATATAAATTAATCAAGTCCAAACACAAGGTAGCTATTGAAAACCGTTGAGAAGTTCCCTGAACTGTCTTTCGTCTTCATCATCAGACCCCTAACGACAGTCACAAGCACAACCCATATAGGTTAAAAGTTTGAATCAATACAAATTAATCAAGCACAAGCACAATGTAGCTGCTGTGAATCGCTGAGGAGTTTCCTTCGACTGTCTCTTTGCTTCGTCATTAGAGCTACTCCAGTTTTTTTTTTTAATTGTAGTGCTTTAAAATACTTAATGAAAGAAGCACTAGTTGCTTCTACGATTTTTAAAGTAGGGGTACTTTCACAGATTACAGAATACTACGGGTACTTTAAAAAATCGTAGAAGCGACTAATGCGTCTTACGCCATAGCAAGGATCATCTAAATCGGTTCATAAACGATGAAGTTATCCGAGAGCAAACATATGAAAAGCATACCTAACTACTTATATATACGGTCGATATGAAGAACCTCCTCGTTTTTGAAGTCAGTTAAAAAGTGAATGGGTGCATAATACGACTATTGTAAGGATCAAACGATTATTTATTTTGTTCAAATTAATTACCGAACGGTTTGACAGCGTCAGTCGCATTGACAGTGACACTGACAGCCTCAGCTCGGCACTCAGCTCAGCTGACATATTGTTTACGTTTAGGAGACCTTATGTATTTTTACCGCATTTTTAAATATTAAAGGCTTTGGTTAAATTACCAAGGCTATTTCAACCAAAGTGTTTATTATTTACTCATCATCAACATGTCCGGCATTTCAGAAGAATATTTAGGTACAATCCTGCGAAAAATAGCAACTGTGAATCACATACAAAGTTGGAGTTATAACCAAGTAAATTTTGAAAGCGTCGCGCAGAACTACTTTGGAATATTAATTCCAGTGGTATTATCTGGAACATGCAAAGGAAAGGAAGTTAAATTTCATATAGTTTTAAAATTAGCTCCTACCAATGAGCTGTATCGAGTGAGTGGCGCAGTAACAGTAATGTTTGCTAGAGAAGTCTTTATGTACTCTGTTGTACTAAAAAAATACCAAGAATTGCAGGAGCATCTACCGATAAACTCGCAGTACATCATACCTCAGTGTTATTTTGTTCAGGAAGACTATTGTAAGGAAGCTTTAGCCCTACAGGATATGTGTGAGGACGGGTATAGGCCTTACACTCGTAACATGTTCCTAGACCTGGAACATACACTAATTTCTTTGAAGTCTCTAGCAAAACTACATGCTTTATCATTCATTCTTCGAAATAAAAGTCCTAAGCTGTATGAAGAAATCTTAAGTACTTGTATACCTTTAACCGAACATACAAATGTAAGGTACATGGAAGTAGTAAAAGATAGATTGGATAAAGCGTTGAAACATTTTAGTGGCACAGAGTATATACTGCTGCTAAAAAAGTTGAAAAAGAACTGTGCTAAATATTTTAATGCAGCATTCAAATCAGTACAAAATACATGCCTTTGTCATGGAGATATTTGGAAGGAAAACATTCTGTACAAATATGAGGTTTGTTTACATATTTATCTAAACATTTATGTATATAAACGTCTATAAATAGACAAGTAGAAATGAACAGAAAAATAGGTGTACCAGAGAGCAGATTTTTTTAAAATATTTTTAAGCGTACCTGTGATTGGAAGTTAAATAAAGCGATGTGAACTCAAAGTCAAAGACTAAAACACATTCAAGTTCTGGTTTCCAACTGATGATATTACTACTAAGGGCTGCATGTTATTTTTGATGTTTCTTCTGTACAAAAGCTCTCAGATGGTAATTTTATTTCATGAATTAAAACAATCTGTTGATTGAAGAGCCCTTAAATAAATATCAATTTAATTTCAGTGTAAATTGAGTTGTCTTCAGAATGACAGTACTATTTACAATAACAGGCATTAAATTTTTTTGAACTTGTAGTGAAAACTGAGCTTTATGTCTGAGTTAGAAACTGGTTTTTTCCAAAAACATATATTGTTTTACAACTATGGAAACTCTTTTGTAAATACAGGATTACAGTGCATAAGGGAAATGGGAAATGAGAATAAAAATCTATATTTGGTTATTGTTTTGGTCATTCCTGCATGCCAATTGCATGTGTTATTTCTACATCAAAATTCTATATCCTTTATTAATTTGAATCTTTTTCTAGCATAACAAGCCTGTATCTGCCTGCATGATAGACTACCAAACAGCCCGAATATGTAGTCCAGCATATGATGCAATGTATCTTATCATAAGTAGCACCAGCACAATATTGAGAAACCGGTATTTCCTCGAAATATTGGACATATATTATCGAACATTTGAATCAGCCCTGAAAGAAGCTGGCTTGAATTCTGAAGAAATATATTCAAGACCAATGTTTGACTATGATTTGAAGGTGGTTTCCCCGGCTTGTTTGATAACAGCTAATACTGCTCTGTGGTTGTCAAATGGTTTGCAACAGGAGGGTCATGTGAGGAGCAAATTAGTTTGGAACACTGAAGAAGAAAAGGAGATTGCTGTGAACAAATACAAAGAAATTGTTAAAGCAATAATAGATGATCTTTCTTATTATGGTTATCTTTCTCCTGACTTGTGATATATAGATGCATATATAGATTATAGAAATAATTAACTTTCTTACAAACACATTGGGAATGTGCAATTTCATATTGAATCTCCATTGTCATCATAGGCATCCACTGTTGAGTATAGGCCTCCTCCATTTTGTGCTATGCCAGTATGAGTCTCATCCATGTCTTTCCTCCTATCTTCTGTAGGTTGTCCATCCACCTGACTATTGGAATGCAAACACTCTGCCTACCAGTTTCCGATGCCCATATAAAACATTTCCACAGATAAATAAAAACAAACATCAGTTCTGTTTAATAACATTCTGATCTAATAAAAAAACTATTTACTGCGGTTTATCAAATATGTATGGAAAAAGGAGATGTAGTGCAAAAAACAATTTATCATTATTTTTCTATGTAATTCTCTGGCTTAGTCTTTGTCAACTGTGTTAGAGTTTGCTTGGTTGATATTATTATATATTGTACCTAAATATTAATTGGAAGAATAAATTAAAAATGATTGTAATCTCATATAAACCAAAATTATATTGTAAGTGATTCATAAATTTACTGACGACAGAACATCAAGCTACCACAATCTGTCAAATTACTTTAATATATTTACAACTTCATCGCTAGAAACATAAGGTTCAAGCTTAATTGGGAAAATTTGACAGTTTCAGGTAGCCTAACCTGCTGGTGTCTGTATATATACTAATTAAATAAATTAATAAATATCATAGTTTGTATAAAGCCATATTGTTGAATATTTCTAAATAAAGTTATATAAATATTGTTTACTTACCTAATTTGCTTCTTTTTTCTGTCACTTGTTGAAATGTTACAAAAATTTATATAGTAGGGAAACCTAATAGAGAGAAGAGAGAAACCTAGTAGAAAGAAAATAAATAAAGAAAAACAGGTTTATTTGTAACATGTACAAATAAGTAAATTGGAATAAAAAAACCATACCTATGTTATTTTTTAATATACAGTATGTTAACTAACAGAGGGCGTTCCCGTTAACCCGAAATAGTATAGCATACCTACATACATGCTAAAAAAAATATTTCCATTCGAAAACAAAATGTTTTAAATTTTTTTCCAATAAGAAAATATTCAATAAAAATTTTAAATTGACATGTAAAAGAATCACACTGTACACGCGAACATGAAAGACGGCAACGTCGCAATTTATTTATACATGACTACTATTTTGATTTAAAATAGGAGGTTTCAAATTTATTTCCAATTAGAATTTTTTTTTATTCGGATTTTTTTATGCTTATTTTTCTATGCTGATATTTTTATTTTAATCTATTAATGATATATATTAACGAGTTTAAGGGAACGCCCTCTGTTATTTAACATACTGTATATAAATAAAACACCATGTGTGTCATCATCATCATCACCATTTCAGCCAAAAGACGTCCACTGCTGGACATAGCCCTCATGGGATTTCAATTTAAGACACAATACCTACGTGTGTTTATTATTTATTTTTTTATAATTATAAGAGCGTTTCTCTTATTTTTTGCCACATTTTCAAAAAATCGCAAATAAAAAAAAACACAGTAAATCGCTTTTTTGGTCATGAAATCAGATACATTATTTTATGAGTATTTTAACTTTTCTACAGGAATTCTGTTTGATTTAAGATTTTTGTATTAAAATTATAAAAATCTAAATCAAGGTAGGCTAAGCATTCCTATTTCGTTACTCCTTAATTAGTAAAAAAAACTTCGAACTTGCAAATTCTGTAGCTAAAATTTCTATGTTTCATAAAATTCATGATAAGTTTAATAAAATCATCGCAAATAACTACTAAGAATACCGACAAATATTTCCAATTTGGGTGCTTTAACATTTTTTTTTGTTACTTTTAATCTAAAGTAAATTAAAAGTTTTGATTATATGAAAAATATACAAAATTGAAAGAATTTGCTTATTTTTTATAAAAATGTGTAGCATAATTGATATTTTGTACAAGTAGTGTTCATTTATATTGAATAAATAAATACAAAAAGCGAGTTTAAAGGCGGGAGATGTTTGGGACAGTAACAAAAAAGGAGTCACTAGTAACAAAATAAAAAACACAAGGTTGGGTCTACAATGGTTATTTTTAAATTCTATAATGGATTTTTTTTACTCCGATATTACACGTTTAACCGATTTTTTTTTTCTATACCATATATCAATTTGTTTCGAAACGGACGTCTGTGCTTTACAATTAATTACCAAATTATTTTTTGCAATGCTCTTCATCAAGTCTCTTTCTTTATTATTTTCACAATTTTTGTAAGTTATCTTCAACGAAGCTTCGGGGATTTCATTTCTGGCTTTAATTTTAAGTAATTTAGTCTCAAACTTCTTTTTTTGTTCCGTTGCGTGTTTTTGTAGTCGATATATTTTTTTTCTTGCAGTTTCGTTAGCTCGTTCTAAGTAAGCACTTCAACTTTTTGCTTTGTCATATTCTGTTTTCAGTTTATTTTTAATCCTTCGTAGACTTCCTACATGTTTTGACAATCTTAATATTGTTGATTGTGTTTCAGTCGACGTCTCAGATACTGAAATTTCCAAGGAGGACGTTCCCATTGTGTCTGTTAAAATATCTGCCATTGTCGTTGAAGAGTTTCCGCTACATACTGTTTTTTTGAGATTTCTTGTGGTTTTGTTTTTCTTCTTTCCACTTTTTTCTCTGATTTTTTAGTTCTGTTTCAGTCATTTCCGATATTTCTTTATATTTTGATTTTATTCTTTCTAATTTTTTCTTATTTCTTCCAACTTATCCGGGTTCTGTTTTAATTTCTCTCTATATCGCTTCATTTTTTCTGCTGGAGTTAGTGGCATTTTCTTGTGCTGTTAAATTGTAAACATAGCTTTATGATTCCGTTTTTGTTACTTTATTTTTCTGCTTATACGTTACTACCCCAAAGTAACAAAAAAGGAAGTAACGAAACGAGTGTTTGATTTTATTGAAATATTGTTGTGGTAGTTGAAATTACAGTTACGTCTATTATTTTACACTAAATTTTATACGAAGCTAATAACTATTGCACTATGATAAAAAGAATGGGTAGATATTGTCAACTTACCTTGAAACAGCAATAACAAAAGCCGGAATGAGATTCACTCATAAACGGGTACGTGTACACTTTTCAAACTTCGGAACAGCAACTGACGCAATACATCAATATGGCGGTATTTTGTGAGATCTAAGTTGTTGCTAGTTCAAAAAATATAACTAAATTGATATTTCTTAATATTTTACATGTCTAAATTGGGTAACAAAAACTGAAATCCATTTTTGGAACTTTCTCTGGGACATGTTTAAAATTAATTAATAACCGTAAAATTTTAACCAAATTACCATGTAATAAATATTACGTGAACCCTTTTACCTTGTAATACGATTTGTAATCAAAATCTCAGAATAGTTTCATTGAATTATATCAAAACAATTAAATTTGAAATTGAGATTGGTAGACTGGGACATACGAATTTTCATACATTGGAATTTTCGACAGTTTATATTTAGTTGATTTTTTATTTTAGTATGATATATATATTATTGGTTAACATTTTTTCTGTAAACTTGAATTACAATAGTGCTTCTAAGTAAAACAGTATCAGCAATTTATAGATTACACCAAAGTTATTCATCTACAAAATCACGGGACATTCCACAAATCTGTAATGGCAAAAAAAAAGAGAAATGCTCATAAACTAGTGCTTGATCGCAGTTCCGCCTGATGCTAAGTAGTGATGCAAGCGTTGATGGTAAAGCGCGCTAGTTTATTAAGAGCCTATTCACTCTAGCCTTGAAGACACATAAGTTGTAGTCAAGCGGAAAAAAACGCCCCCACTGGCAATTTATTCCAGTCCTTCGAAGAATGCGGTTTATTAAAGGACTTGGCTTTTTTTTTTGGGGATTTTATGGCTTGGTTTCTAAGACCTTTAAGCCAAGTCTTAATTATATCTTGTCTTCTTTTGTAACTTATCCTAACTTATCCTAACTAAACCTATCTCCTTTCGTTTCTCGCGTGAACTGACACTAGGAGGAAGTTTTGGTACAAAGCCATGATGTGGCCACTATGCTACAATATTTCACTGTTCTTTATGAATTATTCACTGAATGCACTTTTTACTACATAAATCACGGGTTTTTATTTAGTAAACGACACTATAAATTATTTAAAAGTCCAATGAAAAATGAGCGTGGCACTCATCTTAGCTTCCCGCCAAAAACTCAAACGCTTCGTCCTGATAGTACCTAGTGATGTCAACAACATGAGAGTGAATACTCGTCGTACTGCAGGTCGTCCGATGATGGATCGGAGATGGGGGAATTAAGTCGTGCAATCCCCTCGCACACTATCCAAAATGCATCCCTATAGAACACCGACAGGCTGGCTACTCTTCGCCTGTGCTCCAGGCTTTGGAGACCGTTGAAACAAATTTGAGCCGCCAATCTTCGCACGCCTCTGCACTGAATCCAAAGTTCCCAGGTGGCATTTTGCAGCACCAGCCCAAATGTGATTGCAGTAGGCACTCCATATACTAACGGACCTGTTATCTAAATTATATACCTACCTACAGACGACAGCACACCAAGCTACTACAATCTGTCCGATTTCTTTATTAGATTTTCAACTTTATCTCTAAAGCCTTAAGGTTGATTGGGAATTTTTGACAGTTTCGGGTAGCTTGACCTGCTGTCGGCGTCGCGCGTACATATCTCTTTGTCAGAATCCGCACATTAAATATGCGCTATCTACCTTGCATAATCCGCCCCTCCTGACCAGCTGGACAGATTTTCAGCTTGATATGTTAGCAACTGGATCCAACATTTACAATCCATGACATACCTAGGTAATAGGTACCTAAATACCTACAGGTGGACAGTGGTCAAATAGGAAAGTGAACGACTTTCTTCAAAGGGCAAGGACTGCCTCTTAAGAAACCGTGGCCCTGGCCTACCTACAGACTGAGTCAGAGACTTTTACGTCTTTTAAGTCTGACACGCCCTTCCGCTCCCCCCAGAGCGGTTCAAAAGTAAAGGTTTATTATCCATCGTTTCATAGTAGGTACTTATTCCATATTGGGATACCTATTCCATAAGTAGGTGCCTTTATGTTGTTTTTGTTTCTAAGAAAACTTTATGTTTTATATTAATATTTATGTAAAACAAGACTGTCAATAAGTTAAGCTAAAGCGCAATTGTATGACTAAATAAGAATAAAAGTTTTTGGTTTACAACATTTTCTTTTTATGTAAAGCAAAAACAAAATGGTATTCCATATTTGGTTACTTTCCTCTACCTAAGTATTAAATTTATGTCTGCCGGATAAGTTAAATAGATCTTATTAGAAACACTGTTCAGACTTATGGCTGAATATAGCACAACTTACATATTACTAGCATGTTAATAAGTAGGTAAGTACATAGTGTAGTAAGTAGGTAGGTATGTAGGTACCTACGTAAATAAGTAGGTAAGCAAGTAGTGGATAAGTTTAGTGTTGTAATATGAGTCTATATAAAAATATAAATGATTGCTACATATGTTAGAGTTAGCATATTTCATTCGGCTTTATTTAGTGGACAAAAAAAAAAAACAGTTGTCTTGTAAAGTCGGTTCAGTGACGATAGTTTAACCTGACAACGTCATAAGAAAATACTGACGGAATGGTTGCGTTTTTCAAACCTTCGCCGCAATTATTGTTGCTATAAACAATTATGTAAGTACATCAGAACGTTCGGCCAGTCGAGATAGGGAGCTGTCTGCTACTCCAGGTTTTAGTGACGATTTTCTGACGCATAAAGATGCCAGCCAAAGAATTTGTGACAGGATAGTTAGAAAGTTAGAAGCATGCGTACCGGTGTTTAGCCCACCACCCTGTATATGTACCTATGTAAATCCATACTAATATTATAAATGCGAAAGTGTCTCTGTCTGTCTGTCTGTCTGTCCGACTTTCACGCCAAAATTACTGAACCGATTGTAATGAAATTTGGTACACAGATAGTCTAGAGCCTGAGAGAGGACATAGGCTATATAACATCCCGCTATGACCAATAGGAGCAGAGCAGTAACAAAAAATGTTGCGAAAACGGGAGCTAATGCGGACGTACTACATATTGCTCCCATTACTTTAACAGGCGCTTATTTTATCTCAACTGAGCTCTTTTTAATTTAAGGGAACCACCGCGCGCTGTATACTCAAGTTCACGCAGACGGAGTCGCGGGCATCAGCTAGTAATAAATGTATTATTGTATAGCAGCAGTCCACGCGGATGCATCGCTCACTCAAATAAGAGAGAGACAGATGTCGAACGCTTCCGAACGCGGAGGCCGATTGTGCTTCTTTGTCACTAGTTCCGCGCTCTCGCTTGCACTTCAAGCCTTAAATGGAACGCCTCAGAACGAGGTAACGCCACGTGAGTCATGATTTTTCGTGCGTGCAGCCGACTCCATCGAATTATAAGTCGTTGTCACGTCAAAAGTGGACCCTAAGCAAATACTAATCACATTCTTTACAACTAAGCGTTTCGTTCAACTCGTGAAAACCTTCGTCCGCTAGACACCCACTCTTAGCTTAATAATATTCTGATATTCGGGACGAATTGGTACATATATTTCAATTACACACACTGTCGCGCGAAGGGGCACAGGGAACAGCGCCAAATTCCCAACGCCAAAGAGTTTTTATTGAATTTGTATTTAAAAAAAAAATGCATGGAGGCGCGTTATCAGCGACCCGTCGCGTGGCGCGTTGTAGCGTGTGATCCGATTGAGCCGAACGGCCTTTTCGGAATTGATATTTACGAGTAGATAATTATATTACATTTTGCTGTGCCGATTCGCCATTTTAAACAATAATGTTCCATGTTCGTAGGAACGTGCCGTGCTACTTTAAACGGGAATTAGGTATAAAAGCTGTGGGTGAGCGGCTGCCGACGCACTCAAATCCTCTGCATAATGCAGGATTCCTCAGCGTCCCGCCTCGCAAATTTATAAGGCAGTCGGAATGGCAGGAATGTAGTTTAAAAATTCTTTAAATTTCTATTATGAGAGTATATATTGTAGAGACATACTTAATATTGTTTTTCCTATTCGAAGTTTTGGCGATGTGCTTAACTATTGACGAAGTTATAATACATACCTAATGTTTGAAGTTGTAGCGTATACTGAACTTTATTATGTAGGAATTATAGGTTTTTTCAGGGACTGTAACAATTTGCCAGCGGCGCTGTTTCCGTCGGACTACAATTTGAGTGTCTTCAAGGCTAGAGTGAATAGTGCGCTTTACCATCAACGATTGCGTCACTGCTTACCATCAGGCGGGATTGCGGTCAAGCGTTACATTATTTTGTATATGGTTACATTTTTGGCGAATATATCGCAATCTTTCTTTAATTTAAACATTAGTGTCAACCGTGGCATTGGTAGAATTTATTAGTGCCATCGAAGTGTCGACTGTTAAGTCAAGCAAATTGTCTACCAAATTAAATTATCCCATATTCAAACCACAACTGTTATTGCTATTAGTTGTAGCAAGGGTTCCCATCTAGTACAACAGATTCTCAGTTCTTATCAAAAGATAATACATAGATGGCAGCATAGGTTGCGGTTTAAAACTTAGCAACGATTTTAAACCTCTTACGTGCAGTTTATAGCCTTTTTCATTTTTTAACAATTTGAATTTACTTATTTAATGCTACTCCGTATATTTACATGTATAAATAACGTAATTAAACAAAACGGTAAAATGGGCTCAGTTGCGACAATGATTTTTATTTTACACTCGGGACAATAGATGGCAGTGTACTCAATTAATCCTGTCATAACATATTTTTTTTAGGTTAAGATAAGATGTCTTCTAACCATTATGTTGCTGTTATCTTCTTTTAGAATGCGTATTTCTCGATGCACGACGCATGGATGTATATTTGACAATGTAGACAAGACATATATGGCGGTAGTGGCCGGCCGGTCAAGCGCTCCCTGGTGGCCATCTAGTGATCTCTTTAAGAAACTTTTTTTGCTCGACCGTCTGCCCGAATTCAGCTGGACTCATTTTGTTGTTCCCCTTAAGGTATCTGTATGGAGTATTCTGTAATCTGTGGTTGTAGGTACGCAAGAAATGGTAATATCACGGCAATTTGTTTGAATTTACCTAGATACGTAGGTACTCAAGCAGGATCGTTATGAACGGTGCTTTTATTATGATTTAGATAGGTACCTACACCAATTATTTAGAAGGCCAATTCTTGTACGGACGGCTGTCAAAATGTCGAAAATTCCCAATCAACCTTGAGCCTTAATGGTTTATTAATAAAGTTGAAAAAGTAATAAAGAAATCTGACAGATTGGCGTAGCTTGATGTGCTGTCGTCTGTACGATAATAAAATCAGCGCGGCGACATTTAAAAAAAAAATGTTGTTGTTATGATTAAGAAATAGAAATTTGGATGCAGTACCTTCTGGGATCCTTTACATTGTAAATAACTTCAAAAATTAAAAGGCCATCATTATATTACTTCATTCTTTTAATTCATACTTTAAAACACCAAAAAATAAACTCTATATATACATTACAATATTATATAAATTTACATTATAAC
Organism: Sesamia nonagrioides; assembly: GCA_017933935.1. NCBI lineage: Eukaryota > Metazoa > Arthropoda > Insecta > Lepidoptera > Noctuidae > Sesamia > Sesamia nonagrioides. Next base: position 926,786 of record JADWQK010001062.1, on the reverse strand, counting down.
TTTTCCGTTGACTGCTGTCTTACCACTAACTGATCCTACCGAAACAATTTTTACTCGTGTCACCCGAATTTTCTAAATTTAAATATATATTTCTCTAGAAATATCATCAATCAGAGACAATAACGAAATTCAACCTCAACAAATGTCGAAGCATCTTGCTGAGATAGAAAGCCTTTTGGCCTCGTATAGGACTTTCTAATTTTTTGTTACTTTTATTCTTATATGATTTATTCTTTTTTTGTTTAATTTGTTTTATGTTTAGTTTATTACAACTACGAGAATTGCCGATCTAAAGTACCTATTAACTTATGTACCTGCCGAAGCAATGAACGGGCTTCATAATAACAAAGTTCATAGTCGGTGTGAAGTTAGTTTAAGTAGTTCTCAGATGTTGCACCTCGAACAATAGCGTCGGTTCTCGTATTCTGTAATTGCCTGAGAGCACACTTCGTTGATCAGCTATTTTAATTGCTTAGGTCTTAGGAAGCCTCGGGATGAAGATGCCTTTACTGGCAAAGGCTTTAGGTAAAGTTGGTGGGTATTTTTTTTTTGTCACAGAAAACATTTTTTTGTGTGAATGTTTTGGGTAGGTACTTACACTACTAACATTTCGTTTAATGTTGGCAACATTGATATAATATTAAACTAAGGTAGATAAGTCACTAGCGCATTGAACTTTGTAATGTTATGTACATATTCAGATATACTTACACTTATTATTTATACTCATATTCATACTTATATATGTATCATTCATTTCCACGGTCCATAATATGCATTCCATTATTATGAGGCTCTGTTTTGATCATATTCCACTACACCAGGTCTCATTTTTCTGTTCACAGACTCAGTCCTCAACTTTACGCCTAAGTTTCGGCTACTTAGCGACCCCTTAGTGTAGGAAGCCGTACCTATGCAGGACTGTATCACTTTTTCCTATCAAACACAGCACTTTTTAATTTAATACCATTTATATTTACATTGTTACGGAACATTTTCATTATTTTTACATTTTTTTGACAACATTGTTGATGATGTATCTATGACAACCTTCTCATCAAAATTCTTGTTGGTCTGCTATTTTTATTTTATAATTGTTATTCGAACTCTTTTATGGTAAAATTATTTACCGTTCCTCGTCCCTATTTTCGAATATTTTAAATTTCGACCTCCAACCGTTCTGCGAGGTTTCTTTAGGAATCATCGCAGAGCAGTGGTCAGTCGAGCTCTGGCTTCCAAACAAGCCTCTTAAAAGTTAGGTCTCCAGTAAACGTTGCCTCGAGAGCCCTTCTAGGGTTTTTTCCTGCTGTGCCAGTCTCTATATCACTGGTGCGCCTGGAGCTGCCTGGCCCTTTGCCGCCGGAGCCTTCGACTGCTGCCGGCCTTGTGACGCCGGGGCAGTCCCTCTTCCGTAGCGGCCGCCGGTCCACCAGGGCCGCTCCTCTGTACCTGCCGCCGGTCCACCAGGGCCGTTCTTCCGTTGCTGCCGCCGGTCCACCAGGGCCGCTCCTCTGTAGCTGCCGCCGGTCTACCAGGGCCGCTCCTCTGTAGCTGCCGCCGGTCCACCAGGGCCGCTCCTCTGTAGCTGCCGCCGGTCCACCAGGGCCGTTCTTCTGTAGCTGCCGCCGGTCCACCAGGGCCGTTCTTCTGTAGCTGACGCCGGTCCACCAGGGCCGCTCCTCCGTAGCTGCCGCCGGTCCACCAGGGCCGCTCCTCTGCAGTTGCCGCCGGTCCACCAGGGCCGCTCCTCTGCAGCTGCCGCCGGTCCACCAGGGCCGCTCGTCCGTTGCTGTCGCCGGTCCACCAGGGCCGCTCGTCCGTTGCTGTAACCGGTCCACCAGGGCCGCTCGTCCGTTGCTGTCGCCGGTCCACCAGGGCCGCTCGTCCGTTGCTGTCGCCGGTCCACCAGGGCCGCTCGTCTGTTGCTGTCGCCGGTCCGCCAGGGCCGCTCGTCTGTTGCTGTCGCCGGTCCGCCAGGGCCGCTTCTCCGTAACTGCCGCCGGTCCACCAGGGGCCGCCCTTCACCATCACCCATCAATCATTCATCGACATTATTCATTTTTATACTTCCATCTTGTCTTTTCTGTATACTTAATAAATACTGTCTCCCTCTAAAGTCTTTTTCTTGTCGTTATACGACAGTTTGGCGCCCAACGAAAATTTCCTGCACCCCCTTAACTTCCTAAATTCAAAAGAAACACTTCGTCTAGTGTCGTACATTCTCAGCTCTTTGGTTAAATATTTTGGCTATTCTATCCCTTGCATTTTCTCTTAACACATACATGACTCATTCACTCATATATATATACTTCACCTAACTTAATTTTCTTTATTTTCCCTAACAGGAAAACAAGGTATACTTTTACATACTTAACTATCTTTTTTCTAACTTACACTTAAATATGTCTCGTCCAATCAAATTTGAACTCTTAAATAAAAACGAGCTTGAATATGAAGTTACAATTAGACTGGAGGAACCAGCAAAGACAGTTAGTTATATTGTTAAAGAAGCAGATACTTCTGCTAGCCCCCACTACACCATCGGAAGATATTTTAACTTCGAAACTTTCGATTCTTTGAAAAACGATTAATTATTTATGTAAATTCTTTCTTTTGTTTACAGCTGCACATCTTATTTATTTTTTATATTATTTATAAACATCACTCACTACACAAACATTACATTACATTTGCTCGACCCTACTCTTCAGTCTCACTCTTTTACCGTATGGAGCGGATTGCAACTCATTAAATAAGCCTATGCAGGAGCAGTTTGTTACTCCTAAAATAAGCCTAAACCAAATTCTCTCTTTCGCTCTTCTAGGAGCTTAAATTTCTACTGACATTATCTAATGTTTTCTTTTTTTTTTTTCCTTCCAGTCTGGAGCGGCTGACAACTCCAAAAATAAGCCTTGTCGTCATTCTAAAACACACTTCTATGAGTGGCAGTCATCAACTGTGAACTCCACCCATGCCTGTATGAAGAAGATTGCTTGAAAGAGAGAGGTGGTATGAATGGGTGAATGGAGATGGATGAATGTGTGAAGTGTTGTTTTACAGTCCCTACTTGAAATCTTATAAGAAAATTTTCTACAGTTGAAAATTTTTCCAGGGTCGGGGGGAAAATGTAATGTTATGTACATATTCAGATATACTTACACTTATTATTTATACTCATATTCATACTTATATATGTATCATTCATTTCCACGGTCCATAATATGCTTTCCATTATTATGAGGCTCTGTTTTGATCATATTCCACTACACCAGGACTCATTTTTCTGTTCACAGACTCAGTCCTCAACTTTACGCCTAAGTTTCGGCTACTTAGCGACCCCTTAGCGTAGGAAGCCGTACCTATGCAGGACTGTATCACTTTTTCCTATCAAACACTGCACTTTTTAATTTAATACCATTTATATTTACATTGTTACGGAACATTTTCATTATTTTGACATTTTTTTGACAACATTGTTGATGATGTATCTATGACAACCTTCTCATCAAAATTCTTGTTGGTCTGCTATTTTTATTACCCGACTGCCAGGAGGGTTATTTCATAATTGTTATTCGAACTCTTTTATGGTAAAATTATTTACCGTTCCTCGTCCATATTTTCGAATATTTTAAATTTCGACCTCCAACCGTTCTGCGAGGTTTCTTTAGGAATCATCGCAGAGCAGTGGTTAGTCGAGCTCTGGCTTCCAAACAAGCCTCTTAAAAGTAGGTCTCCAGTAAACATTGCCTCGAGAGCCCTTCTAGGGTTTTTCCTGCTGTGCCAGTCTCTATATAACTGGTGCGCCTGGAGCTGCCTGGCCCTTTGCCGCCGGAGCCTTCGACTGCTGCCGGCCTTGTGACGCCGGGGCAGTCCCTCTTCCGTAGCTGCCGCCGGTCCACCAGGGCCGCTCCTCTGTACCTGCCGCCGGTCCACCAGGGCCTTTCTTCCGTTGCTGCCGCCGGTCCACCAGGGCCGCTCCTCTGTAGCTGCCGCCGGTCTACCAGGGCCGCTCCTCTGTAGCTGCCGCCGGTCCACCAGGGCCGTTCTTCTGTAGCTGCCGCCGGTCCACCAGGGCCGTTCTTCTGTAGCTGCCGCCGGTCCACCAGGGCCGTTCTTCTGAAGCTGACGCCGGTCCACCAGGGCCGCTCCTCGTAGCTGCCGCCGGTCCACCAGGGCCGCTCCTCTGCAGCTGCCGCCGGTCCACCAGGGCCGCTCCTCTGCAGCTGCCGCCGGTCCACCAGGGCCGCTCGTCCGTTGCTGTCGCCGGTCCACCAGGGCCGCTCGTCCGGTGCTGTCGCCGGTCCACCAGGGCCGCTCGTCCGTTGCTGTCGCCGGTCCACCAGGGCCGCTCGTCCGTTGCTGTCGCCGGTCCACCAGGGCCGCTCGTCTGTTGCTGTACCAGGGCCGCTCGTCCGTTGCTGTCGCCGGTCCACCAGGGCCGCTCGTCTGTTGCTGTCGCCGGTCCGCCAGGGCCGCTCGTCTGTTGCTGTCGCCGGTCCGCCAGGGCCGCACCTCCGTAACTGCCGCCGGTCCACCAGGGGCCGCCCTTCACCATCACCCATCAATCATTCATCGACATTATTCATTTTTATACTTCCATCTTGTCTTTTCTGTATACTTAATAAATACTGTCTCCCTCTAAAGTCTTTTCTTGTCAGTATACGACAACTTGAAGCGTACAAAAGATACACTCGTAAAAACAAACGACAAACACTAACAGCGCAAATGACAAACACCAGCCATCTTTTTCTTCTCTATGCTTTAGATTGCGCCCCATCTCACTCACACTGTACCAACAAAAAAATTGCATGTGTGTGCTGCTGCTCCGATCGACACATTTATTTCGGTTAATTTGTTAGAGCATATCATATCTGTTTAATAATATATCAATGGTTGGCAATAATACGTTGGTTGGGACAGCGACGTACAGTCGACAGCACATCAAGCTACTACAATAGGTATTTTTGGGACAAAACCCGCCACACTGTTCCCAACCCACTGCAACTCCTGAAAGCCAGAATCAACAGTGGAGACCGCCAGAAAAACGCCGAGCAATGAAGCTCGACGAGTCACGGAGAAATGTTTCAACTGTCTTGGGTCCCGCAACGAAATTAATCAGAAAAGAATAGCGGAGGAGTAAGAAAAAAGATATTTTTTCCACTTCCCTCCATAATAAGCAGGAGACAGAATAGAACTAGGCCAATCGGCACAAAGGGACATTATTGCAATTGGGAGAAGCCCAGATTGCCAAGCACCACGGAATAACATTTGATCAAGTTAATGGGTCCTAAGTAGGTATCTGCTGTTACAATTGATTCCAATAATAGGTATGGCAAAAGCGCCTGAACGCACGGAAATTAGTTCTAGTTTCAACAAGGTCCGTATAATAAACAACTCCGGATGTAACTTGTACACTATCCAACATAATATTGCGTTCATTCTGCCAAAAAGACACTCCCACAAGATGTGATGTGCGGACTGTTCAAATTCACAGTTCGATGTAGAACACTGACACAAAGGCGAAGGAACAAGTTTAAAAGAATACAGTTTACTTTTAAAGTTGCCATGACCTGTGAGAAATTGGGCAACGCAGTGGTCAACCTCCATCCATGTCTTAGCCAGCCGATCGCCAACGGATGGAAAGAACAGATGGAGGTGCCGGCCCTTGATGGAATTATCCCACCTACTTTGCCATTCGGATAAGAGGTCCTCCCAGACGTCAGTCTGAGGTTTAAATAATCTAGAAATTCTATTGAGGTCGCGTCGTGTAACAAAGTTAGTGTCCATGGCCTCCCCCCCCGCGGAGTAGTACATTGAAGCACGTCGCTGTACTTCAAGATCGACTGGAAGTACACCTGCCAGAACGGGTAAGGCTTCAGTACTGACTGTTCTATACGCCTTGCATAAAAATATCAATGCCAAACGTTGGCTTTGAAGCAGTTTACGTCACGCCGCCCCTATGCTGGCCTTATCGGCCCAAACAGGTGCACCGTAGCACATACATCCTAAGTAGGTAGCTCCATATATAGTTTTTAAAGTTAGGAATGATAGACCCCAAGTTGCTTTGGATATTCTAGTTAGGGCATAAAAGTTCCTTTAAGCTTTTTCGCCAACTATTTTTATATGTTCGATAAATGAAAAATTCCTTTCTAAGACCATACCAAGGTAGCATACGGATTGCTGTTTTTTAACGGGAACGTTATTAAATTTAATAGTAGGCAATGATTTAAGATTATCTTTTAGTAGAAGTTGATAGGTTTTATGCGGCGCAAACGCTAGGCGGTTACGATCACCCCACTGAGATATTAGATTTAGGCAAGTATGGGCCAAGTTCTCAAGTCCAGCTCGGGTACTTGATTGAATGAGCAGTAGGCCATCGTCCGCGTAACCAGTAAGTGAACAGCCGCAAGGAAGCGGGATCGCGAGAAAATCATCAAAACCCAAATTCCATAAATAAGGACCGACAACTGAACCCTGAGGACATCCCATGGTCAGTGCTTTAGTACTAGAAAAATGACCGAGCTTAAGTACCGCGGAACCGTTTATAAAGTACGAGTAAACGAGATTATATATGTTTCTATAGCAACCGCGGTTTTTAATTTTAACAACAGCATAGGCCACCAAGCGTTATCAAAAGCCCCAGAAATATCCAAAAAGATACCAATCACGTACTTGTGTTCCGACTGGTTAACGGTTCTTCTGACAGAAAGCGCCGCGTCGACTGTTGATTTACCGATGGTGAAGCCATATTGATTACTATGAAATTTTGGACCGTTCGGTAGTAACCGTGGAACGATGAGGCGCTCAAGAAGTTTCCCCACAGATGGTAGAAGCGTGATAGGCCGATATGACTTCGGATCATCCGGTGGTTTATCACCACACTTTGGTATTATTCGTATGAAACCGCGTCGCCATTTACGAGGAAAAACGCCTTCAGCAATGCATCGGTTATATACAGTTAAGATGGCATCACCAGCTGTTTTACACGCTTCTTTAATCATCCTATTAGATATTTTATCTTCCCCTGTTGATTTGTTGACCGGTAGTTTTCTAACAATATTTATAAATTCGTCATTAGATGGTACGTCTGACATTGGTGATTCAGGTGGCACAGGAGCCCACGCTCGAATCTGTTGGTGGTAGTCGCTATCGTTAGCCGGTGAATCATCAGGGATAAGTGTATTAATTAGTACTTTTGTTGTTTCCTCTATGCCCGTGGTATGCTTATCATTGACCTTAATGTTTTGAACGTATGCAAGGTCGACCGATCTGTTAACTTTAAATTCGTGATATAAGGGAGACCACGGACCCTCCCTGTCAAGTTTGTCAACGATTTTCCGCAACAAGTTACCCTTAGATTTTTCCACCGATGCTTTGTAGCGTGACTTGGCAACTCTAAAAGCATTTAAAACGGACGTAAGAAGATCTCCAGTAATCTTTCGGCTCTTGAGTTTATTTAACTGTCTACGCGCTCTGCGATATCTTTTGCGCTGTTCAACTAAATAATCACTCCACCATTCACATCTACGAATATTGGTCATAGATCCACGACCAATGGCGATGTCAGCACAGTAGGTAAAGGTTTCTGACATAATGTCAGCACTTTCTTCGGCTGACAGCCCATCCCGAGTGAACTCCTTGGCGTGACACGCAAAAAGCGAGCCAAAAAATTCCCAGTTCGCACCTTTACATCTATATCTGAAATTACCAGGAATATGAGACGGACCCTGAATATAACCAGGAACAAATTCATACACGATCAGGCGATGATCACTACAAGACGCGTCCGGTAGGACACGCCACCTATCCAAACGTACGTCGGCACTAGAAAGTGTGACGTCAATACAAGATTCGCCTATTTGGCTGCAAAAAGTAGGTGGTGCATCGGGGGTATTATGAATCGATAGGTTCATCTCCGCAATGAAATCCTCAACAGCGCAGCGTCGTTCGGTATCGGTTGCCCGAACCTTGCCATACCACAGAGACGATGACGCGTTGACATCCGCGCCAACGATCACTTTGCAGCCCGCTAGTGACCGCAAGACATGACGGAGATTATGTATATGAGGAGTAACAGGATCTGAATATTGAAAGTAACAGCTTACAACGAATACTTTAAAAGAAGCTGATGAGACTTCAGCAACCGCACAGTGTGGCGTCATGAGGTAACGTATAGACGTTACCGTAAAGTTAGAAGACCGCGCAACATAAATTCCGGCTCGCGCCCTACAATCCAGCTGTACTACCCTGTGACGTAAACTTGAGTTTTGATATTGTTCTTGAATGAGTACAAGGTCTAAGTTATAGTCAATAATTAATTTATCTAACTCTGATGTCGCCACCTTATCGTTGTGAAGGTTTAATTGCCCTATGCTTAGACTATCCATCTTAATTAGTAATTAGTATGTAGGATAAGTTGTTCGAGTTTTAATTTATAGGTACCGCACTGTTCAGACCCGCAGCGATGGTCAAAAGGTTTTTTAAAACGTTTACACGCCGCGCAAACCGGGGTAAAATTTAAATCGTCCTTATGCGGACAGACATTGGTTTCGTGGGCCTCAGAACATATAGCGCAGGTTGGTGATTTATTAGCGCAATGCTTTTTCACGTGACCGAATTGCTGACAATACGCGCAACGAACTACCTCGATATCATCAACAAAACGGCACGTGGCCCAGTCAATAAATAACTTATCCTTGGTAGACACAAGATGTTTCCGTACCTCCGGTTCAATCTCTATTCCTAACCATTTACGACCGTTATTGGTAGAACGCCTACGGACTATTTTCGTGGATTTAATGAAGTCGTCTTCTTTTATTGGCAACTCGTTTTTAATATTTTGGCGGTATATGGCTTGCAAAAAATTGTTGTCTTCCATAGAGGCGGGAATGTCCTTGACTAATAGGCGGGGTCGGCGACCTTTTGGTTTTTCTAAACGAAGACCCGCAGACTTTATAGCGTCTACCGATTCTAGTCTTTTCAATTGGTTTTCATTTGCAACGCGCAGTACGACGCCTGATTTGGCGGTTTTTTTAATACCGACTATTTGAAAACCATCGTCACTCGGTCTAATCGCCTTCATAAGAGCTTGTTTAGTGGCGGAAGATGACGCATAGTCAGCTGATCGCTCCTGGGTCGGATAGGCGACGAGACAAGGAAGGGGTACTCTAGATTCAATAGCCGGGGTAACTTTAGGCAACCGCAGTTTCAAAGAATCCGCGTACGACATGTTTTTGTCCTCATTAACGGTTTTAGCGTAGGATTTTAATTTAATTATTTCCAATTCGCGCTCGGTGTTAGCAAGCTTTGTCTCGTTACACGCAGATTTTAAAGCTAACAAAGACACGATACTTGTAACTCGTTTAGTCATATCCATAATTGCTGATTTGTTCGCGACATTTATACGAGAACCGTTATCATTAACCAGCTCGTTGATTTTGGCCAGGTACACAGACGCCTCGGTCATCAAATCGCAATAATTACTGTTCCCGTCGCTACGATTGGAAATATTTAATGTAGGCGACTTTTCGGGAGAATTGGGTGCAGTTTGTAAACGCTTCGACCTATCATCTATTAAATTGTCGGTCGGAGACATTTCACAAAACAAACGCTTAGCGGATGCTTGCGGCGGCGACCTAAACGTCTTGTTATCTCTGCGGAAAATGTCCCCCCCACGATCAGGGGGGTCATTGGAAGTTGACATAGCTAATTAATTAACAAGAAAAACAAATCTAAGTTAACGAAAAGAAAAAAAACAAAACCGTCGCGCGGCGAAAAGAAAAATAAATTACGTTACCCTCACAAGTAAGAAAATAAATGTACTCACCGAAATTATTTGATTTACAATAAATACCAAACAAACACTAAGAATAAACTTACTATACCAAGCCAGACACAATTTCACAGTCTAGAATGAAAACACGAGCCGGAAACTAACAATCGGAACGCGATATTCGTAAATATACCCGGAGCGTATTAATTTCAAACCACACGGCGCGGGCGCGCGGAGGGAAGTGTCTACAATAGGTATGTAACATTTCTTTATTAGATCTTCAACTGTATGGCTAAAGCATTTAAGGCTCAAGGTTTATTAGGACTATCTGACTGAGTACTGTCCGTATATACGAATGGTAGTTGTTGGGTTAAACAATCGATCACTTATATACCTACTAGATACACAGTCTCGAACAAAACTCTTATTAAAAATGACGACAAGTATTAAGCAGTCTAAAGTAGTCAAAATAAATATACATTGATTTAAAATCAGCCTTAAGTGCAGTGTATAAAGTTCTTATCACAAAGCAGTACAAAAAGTCATTATTTTTTACGACCGAGTCTGTGGTACCTACATCAAACATCTAACCAAAATCAACCTTACACGCTTGCATTAAAGTCAGAATTAGAAAGTAAGTACTAAATGAAAGAAGCACCCAAGTGCTGCGTTGTGCGCTTGTTCAGTTCAACCATTTTTTACGCTGATTGTGAATCTAGTGTATAAGTTATCGATGGGTTAAGCCCAGGTGCTAGATGGAATCTTTAGTTTGTGTAAAATATTTCCTTCATCCTCAAAACGGTGCAGGAATAAATTGTGAAAACGTCCTAGACGCAAAAAATGGAAAATATGTAACATCCAACTCGCAATGGGCCTCTGTGGTGCAATTCGGCTCGCTGTGGACCGAAAGGAAGCGTATGTCCACGTAGTGAGAATATTCAAGGATACAATGTTATGTTTTCTTAAAGCATAATACTGTACTGTAAATCTACTATACAAAAATATATAAATCATCTCCCGGGCGCTGGGTTTGCCCATAAGTGGGTAGGGTATATACACTTATATGAACGGACCTACAAAAAAGCTTTTTACACTAAATAGAAACCGACTTAAAAAAAAAAAACACTTAAAAGGAAAAAATAATTTTACTTTTGTCATGACTCTAGAAGTCGCCGATAGTCATGGTGGCCTAGTGGTTAAGATACCAGCCTCTCAAGTATGACTGTGCGAGTTCAATTCCAGGTCAGGCAAGTACCAATGTAACTTTTCTACAGTTATATGTACTTTCTAAGTATATCTTGGACACCAATGACTGAAGGAGAAGGAAAACATCTTGAGGAAACCTGGACTCTAAAAGTCTGAAATCGCCAATCCGCATTGAGCAAGCGTGATGATTACGCTCAATCCTTCTCTGTATGAGAGGAGACCTGTGCCCAGCAGTGGGACTATAAAAAGGTTGCTGATGATGACTCTAGAAGTCGGTGGCGAGCTAACAACAGAAACCTCGAGACACTTACTTTTTAGAGAAAATTATTTTTTCCTTTTAAGTGTTTTTTTGAAGTCGGTTTCCATTTTTTGTAAAATGTTTTTATTTCATGCTTTTCAGTGTCTTAGTCTAAATTCGAAAATTACTTTTCAACCCATGTTAGAATAAGTTCTCATCAATACGAAAAAATCGCTATCTCAAAAACTACTGAACCGCTTTTGAAGAAACTAAGTATTAGAAGAAACTATTATATTATACCCTAAGTTGAATAATACCTACATAGCACAACAAAAAAAGAATTACTTAAATCGGACTTATAGTTCCGGAAATATGTGCATAAAAACTAAAAACATACACACATATATACACTTGAAATTTGGCTTACATACATATGGGTCGAATTGATAACCTCTTTTTTTTTGAAGTCGGTTAAGACAATGCAGAAGCTTCCACCAACCGCAATAATTAAGTGTAATTTCTATTAGGTATTACACAAGTTTAGATCCTTTGCCAAACGCGGCTCTAACTTAGATTGTTTGGCGCAGTGACCAACTAAGATAGTGCAGATAGACGAGGAGCTTCAACATTGAAATGAATTCACTTCCACTCTGAGTGACTGCTTGTCGGGAAAATGAGCAGACATTTAGTTTTATTATGTAGTCTTATTGCCGTCCGCGACAGATGGGAGAAACGGTATTGTTTCTTGGACTTCCCATGGTGAAAATATTATTATAATAAACTTTTATTGGACTTTATTTGGTTTCTGCGTTATTCTGGAAGAGAAGATAAGATGAAAATTTAAGTAGTTAACCGAGTTATTGGACCGATTCTGTTGTTACCAAACTAAACAAATATTTTAAGTTAGTGCATCTTTTTCTATCCATTTCGTTAAGAAAAGGATAGAAGATAACATTTAAGTTTAAAGCTGTCATATTAGGATACACCATAGACATTTCTTTTTTTTTTGGTTCTGTTGACGCCATCTATTGGCGTTTATAAATGGAACTGTTGCGCTGTAAATCTCGAGCTGAATCCTTGTCCCCGTAACCCTCTATCACGTCATGCACCCGCTGCCCGTGAGATGGCGCTGATCGAAAACAGCGCCTTGATCATACGAGAGAAGAGAGATTAGTGTGTCCCATGGAACCTCCGCGCGTGCGCATCCCGTACCGCGTTCTAACCGCTGTTTAAAAACCCGCATTCGCATAGTTCTGCTGTGTGAATTTATCGCTGAACGATATAATCATTCGATTATAAGTTGTAACCATCCGCTCAAATTGGAGAAGTGTCTTTGTGGCTTCAAGAAGAGAAACCGAAGCTGTTAGCGGGGAACTTGATAACCACGTGTGTTGTTTTGTTGAACTTGTGCCGAACCGCGAGGGTGAAGAAAGTCGAAGACGGAGTGGACTGATCGAACTCCTACGAGACGACGGAACAGCCCGGCAAGAAAGGTAAGGTGCATGATATTTCCATAACCCATTCCTAGGTTAAGAGTTTACAGCGCGACAGTGACGCCATTTTTTCTTTTCCATAAAAATAACAGTCCAGATCGAAGGAAGGTATATTAAACCCCGCGAAGCCACTTTGGCCCCTCCATAAGTGGTCCTTTCGAGCCGGACCATAAGTGGTCCTTCTAACCTCGGATTATCCAGTTTCCGCCTCCCCTTTTTAGGGCACCTATTAGATTAGTGGTAAAACCCGCCGTTTGTAGGTTTGTTAGCCTATATTTCGCTGTCACCTACACCATTACGCAAGTAAGCGCTGACGTGTAGGTAATTAATTCATTCGATACCGCTTTACACTAAATAGGTACTATTATATACAATATGTAAAGAAAACCCTGTCCGATCCGTGAAGGTATTGTTAGGTATCGTTAACTGATTCTAATAATGCCTACAAAGCCGGGCTAAACTTAAAAAAAAATCCCCCAAAAAAAATAAATATTATTTCGAAAAAGCGAGGTAACTTAATGCATGTGCTGTAGACAACCCGATAGCCCCGCCCCCCTTCACCCGCGCATGTATACGCGGGTGAAGGGGGGCGGGGCATGCGGCACGTGGTCGCATCGCTATTCGCTCCGTCACAAATGGTGTTGTCAGTTTTTTAAAAATGACCAAATTTCGGGGAAATTGTAATTAATACCCGGGAAAAAAAGATTATTTCAAAATTCATTATTATTGTTACTGTGATGATTATGTAAAATTTTATATTATATTTGCTCAAGTGTTTACCTAACCTTTATTATCCTTATGGGTCGGACAGGGTTTTCTTTACATATTGTATATTTACCCGCTGTTATACTAATATTTATCTTAATATTCGCTGTAAGTAATAAGTATTCATACTTCCAGTAGAAATCAAAAAGTTTCTATTTCGATAATTTCGCTAAGATTCGTAGGTATCTACAAAACATTGTGATCACAAGCCGAGCGCAGCGCTCGCTAGAAAATACATTGTTGGATACCCACCCGCTAGTATTTATTTTCATATTACTCGCAAATTAATCAACTATTACTATATTTAAAATTCTCATTTCATAATGAAGAAAGCTATTAAGTCTGATAGTACAGAATTAACGCTGTCGGCGTTGGAAGCAAAGCGAAATGCATTATTTGAGTGCTTACAATCAGCCCACGACTTATCAAAAAACATCAAAGACGATGTGGATAAGAGGGAGGCATTTTTAGACGCTAGCTCGAACATTGGCACAATTCGCTCCGAATTTTATGAGGTTATGGATCAATACAATAGTTGTCTAATAAATAAAGATCCAACAACCCGCGCGGACTATAAGGCTTTGGTCTCTTTCGAGCAACTGTATGGCAGACTGAAACGCTTAGTAGCTTCCAACACCGCAGATGATATACCACCCGTCGTGGAGAGGGGACCGTCTATGATCGAGTTACCACCGATTGAATTAATGAGTTTTAACGGTGACATTCGCTCAGGGCCACTGTTCTACTCAAATTATAAGTCCACCGTTCATGATAATCCATCTCTCTCGGATCATCAGAAATTACATTATTTACAAGATAAAATATTATGTCGCGCTCACGCCGTCAGCGTAGCACCGGCTGAGCATTCTCGCATTTCTAATAACAAAACTTCGCAGTCCGCCCCAGTACGCTGCAATGCCTATGTCAGCACAGTCGAATCTACTGACAAATGCTTGTGTACTAATATCGCACATCAACATTTGTTTAAATGTCCCGCTTTTCATAAACTGTCTCCGTATGAACGCCTACAGATTGTTAAGAAAATTAACGGTTGCGTCAATTGCTTAAGCGTTAAACACAAGATGTCGCGTTGTCAATCTGCAACTGGATGTAGGACGTGTAAGCAGCGTCATCATTCTTTGTTACATTTTACCCGGGAATCGAACCCGCGCACCGGAGCAAACAATTGCACTCAACCGTCTACGAGCGAGCCGCCCGACACAGCGGCGCCTACGCGAGCAAACGCAGCGGTCGCTTTCGATCACACGCGCACGACAGAGACAGAGCAACCTGCCGCGCGGTCTGACGTAGCATTGTGCTCGGTGTCTAAAGACGCGCCGCGTTATTTAACCCCAGATACTGCTTGTAGCGGGCCGTCGCAATGTGATGCATACACCACTGTTCTACTCGCCACCGCGCAACTCAAAGCAATTTCGTCACAAATGAATGTTGTGACCGATTATGTTTACGTCAAAACAATACACAGTCCACGACTGTATGTGGTTTCGGACGCACAGAGAAAACGTCGTTCGGAACAGTAAATTTAATCATATTTTCCCGCTTTAATAAAAATATCCGATTTGATATCGACTCGTTAGTAGTCGATCAAATTACGGATAAGTTGCCTTCTGCTTTTGTCGATATTAAGGCCTTGCCTTATTCGAATAAACTTCAGTTCGCTGATGATAGTTTCGCTATTCCTAGTAAAATTGATATTTTAATTGGAGCTTCGCTGTTCCCACATTTACTTTTGCCTGGCGGGATTCCTGGAGGCCCGTCAGTGCCCGCCGCTGTCAATACGGTGTTAGGCTATGTACTAATGGGAACTGTGCCTACACTTAGTAAACGCCCAGCCTGTATTACATAATGCTGAGTCATAGTCCATTCGCCTATGAATAATAATAATAATAATTCTATTTCCCGCCCATTCAACATCCCGTTGATGTTGAATGTGACTTACACCATTACGCTTGTTTGCGCTGACGTGTAGGTAATTAATTATTTCCCGCTTAGACAGGGAGTTTGAAGTTAGACAGGGAGTTTGAAGTTAGACAGGGAGTTTGAAGTTAGACAGGGAGTTTGAAGTTAGACAGGGAGTTTGAAGTTAGACAGGGAGTTTGAAGTTAGACAGGGAGTTTGAAGTTAGACAGGGAGTTTGAAGTTAGACAGGGAGTTTGAAGTTAGACGGGGAGAAGTTCCCGGCCCGCCCATTCAACATCCCGTTGATGTTGAATGTGAATATTTTTATTTCCCGCTTCTGGGAACTTAAAGAAGTTCCCGGCCCGCCCATTCAACATCCCGTTGATGTTGAATGTGAATATTTTTATTTCCCGCTTCTGGGAACTTAAAGAAGTTCCGGCCCGCCCATTCAACATCCCGCTGATGTTGAATGTGAATATTTTTATTTCCCGCTTCTGGGAACTTAAAGAAGTTCCCGGCCCGCCCATTCAACATCCCGTTGATGTTGAATGTGAATATTTTTATTTCCCGCTTCTGGGAACTTGAAGAAGTTCCCGGTCCGCCCATTCAACATCCCGCTGATGTTGAATGTGAATATTTTTATCATTCAACTACGCAACGGGACCCAGTTACTGGTCGCTATACCGTGGGTCTACCGTTTGATAAAGATGTGTTCACACTAGGTGACTCTTTCAATGTCGCTCGTAAGCGATATTTATGCTCGGAAAGGAAGCTTGAAGCTTCACCGGGGCTGCGCGCCGCTTACGACGAGGTCGTAAATGATTACCTTTCTAAGGGTTATCTCTCGCCCGTCTCAGTTCTCCCGCATGAGACCGTAGACGTGTATCCTACTTACCGTTGGCAAACGTTTATTGCCAATCGCGTTATTAAAATCACTAATAATATTTCCGCAGAGCTTACCGCATTGACTCATAGCCATTTTTTGCATACCGCACCTCTGATTTCATTGTCCGCACCTGAAGTAGAATCGGATAATCTCAATCTGCTTCAGAGAAATTCTCTACTTGATAAGTTAGTTCAGTCCTTTTGGAGAAGGTGGAGAATGGAGTATTTACACAGTTTGCAAACTCGAGAGAAATGGAATACTCCGACTGTGCCAATCAAGGCTGGCATGGCCGTAATCATCATAACTGATAATGCACCCCCTTTATCGTGGCCGTTAGCGATTGTGGAAAGGACGCTTCCTTCCGACGATGGGGTGACGCGTGTAGCTTCTGTAAGAACCGCTAAAGGTACATACGTACGTCCAGTCGTGCGTTTGTGCCCACTACCTACACAGTAGGATTATTAATTAGATAAATACAAGTAGTTTAAGTGTTAGCAGTTAGTTAGTTTAGTATTATCGCAGTTATTTATATAGAGTCGCAGTTTCAATATTATATTTTCGCAGTTTTCGCTGTATTTATGATTGGGTTTTTGAAGGTGACCCTTCAAAAGGGGGGAGGATGTTGACGCCATCTATTGGCGTTTATAAATGGAACTGTTGCGCGGTAAATCTCGAGTTGAATCCTTGTCCCCGTAACCCTCTATCACGTCATGCACCCGCTGCCCGTGAGATGGCGCTGATCGAAAACAGCGCCTTGATCATACGAGAGAAGAGAGATTAGTGTGTCCCATGGAACCTCCGCTCGTGCGCATCCCGTACCGCGTTCTAACCGCTGTTTAAAAACCCGCATTCGCATAGTTCTGCTGTGTGAATTTATCGCTGAACGATATAATCATTCGATTATAAGTTGTAACCATCCGCTCAAATTGGAGAAGTGTCTTTGTGGCTTCAAGAAGAGAAACCGAAGCTGTTAACGGGGAACTTGATAACCACGTGTGTTGTTTTGTTGAACTTGTGCCGAACCGCGAGGGTGAAGAAAGTCGAAGACGGAGTGGACTGATCGAACTCCTACGAGACGACGGAACAGCCCGGCAAGAAAGGTAAGGTGCATGATATTTCCATAACCCATTCCTAGGTTAAGAGTTTATAGCGCGACAGTGACGCCATTTTTTCTTTTCCATAAAAATAACAGTCCAGATCGAAGGAAGGTATATTAAACCCCGCGAAGCCACTTTGGCCCCTCCAGGTTCAATTCTTTCCATTCTTCTGAACGGAAAAGGCAAAGGCATAGTACGCCATACAGCCTAGTCTTCAGTAAATATTTTCATGGGTAAACTTCTATCCTAACTTATCCTAATTAATCCTAGCTTATCCTAAACTTATCCTAACTAATCTAACTCCTTTCGTTTCCCGCGTGTGGCCGATTAGGAGTGGTTTAGCGTAAAGACATGATGTGGCCACTATGCTACAATATTTCACTGTTCTTTATGAATTATTCACTGAATGCTCTTTTTACTACATAAATCACGCGCTTTTATTTAGTAAACAACACTATAAATAATTTTAAAACTCCAATGAAATATGAGCGTGACACTAATCTTGACATTCCCGCAAAAAAAAGCACACACCATAGACAGTTTAGACGTGATTATAAACATGGCGACTAAAAATACGCCAGTTTACGTCAGGAGCGCACTAATTTGACAGGTCTAACTGATATTTTATGTACTGTCATTTTCTTAATGAAATAGAAAGAAAAAGGTGCAGTTAACTGAAAACTAGTTTAGTTTGTGGACAACAGCATCGGCGCCACTGTCGGCTATGAGATTTTTTAAATTTAGAAAACCTTTTATCATCGTTTTTTTTTTCTTACTCGTTTATATATCACTGGGATAATAAAAAATAAAAGACTATTAAATTCTATGAGAGCAGTAATGTCTATAGTTGAGCCAAATTCGATAAAGAATAGAGGTAAACAAACCGTTGCTAGGCGACGAGTACTTTACGCCTAAAAGACAGATGTTAACAACCTTTTCTACATAGATGATTTTCATAAAAGTAATAATCCTACTTCCTACTAATCTAAACAGTTTATTTATGTTTAGATATTTATGATTTGCATGGAACGCTTAATAACCTTAATTATATTAATAAATTTGATAAATAAATTAATAAATTTGAATGAAATATGACACACATGTGAGCTAATTTCCTAATAGGTTAAATTTTTGATACATATTTATAATTAGTCCATACTTGAAAGTATTACAATGCATGTGTTATGTAGTTGATTTGAAAGTAATTAAAATACGCAAAATTGAATTGAGAAATGCCTCAACTTTATTTATTGGTTGAATTCCACAAAATGTGTTTAATATCTGGATTTCATCCATCTTTCTTTTTTTGTAGGGTTATCACGAAAAATTAATGTCGACTTTTTAATGGTTTTTCGAAATATCAAGTTAATGTGCATATTATTTTAGTGATTCTATTGAAATATACTGTATTGGAGGCTGCACAGGAATTGTTAATAAATAGCTAGCATGTAAAAGTCGATAATCATCTAAATAACAGGAGATTTGTAAAACGTGAGTTGTGATAACCCTAAATTGGTTAGTTTACCTCTATTCTGCAATTGCATGATTTAATTACCCCATCTCCGTTCCACCAGCGGACGACCCGTCGTACGGCTGGTTTCCACCCTTACGTTGTTAACACCACTACGATCCGGACGAAGCGTTTCGCCTCCTCCTTTATACCGCGTACATTGAGGGACTGGAATAGTTTGCCAGCGGCGGTGTTTCCGTCGGACTACAATTTGAGTGTCTTCAAGGCTAGAGTGAATAGGCTCTTAATAAGCTAGTGCGCTTTACCATCAACGATTGCGTCACTGCTTACCATTAGGTATGATTGCGGTCAAGCGCTGGTTTATAATATATAAAAAAAAAATTATGGAGCTAGGCGATAGTATAGGTATAACTTATCCATACTAATATTATAAATGCGAAAGTAACTCTGTCTGTCTGTCTGTCTGTCTGTCTGTCTGTCTGTTACGCTTTCCCGCTTAAACCTCTCAACCGATTTTGATGAAATTTGGCACAGACAATCTTTAGACCCTGAGAAAGAACATAGGCTACCTTTTATCCCCCGAAAAATTGATGTTCCCGAGGGAAATCTAAAAAGCGCGATACAACCGAACTCCACGCGGGCGAAGCCGCGGGCGGAAAGCTAGTACCTTACAAGTCACGCGTTCGAACACAGACAGGCCCACCTGGGGCACGGGATTCTCTTATTCACTAAAAAAAAAAAAAAAAAAAAAAAAAAAAAATAAAATAAATAAATTACATTTAAGTTCAGGGCATATTTTTCTTTCTATTTCATTAAGAAAAGGACAGAACATAATATGTTAGTGTAGAAGACCTGTCAAATTAGCTCGCGCCTGACGTCAATTTATGCATTTTGGTCGCCATGTTTATAATCGCGTCTAAACTGTCTATAGAAGAGGGTTTTTGGCGGGAATGTCAAGATGAGTGTCACGCTCATTTTTCATTGGACTTTTAAAATTATTTATAGTGTCGTTTACTAAATAAAAACGCGTGATTTATGTAGTAAAAAGTGCATTCAGTGAATATTGTAGCATAGTGGCCGCATCATGTCTTTACGCTAAACCGCTCCTTATCGTCCAAACGCGGGAAACGAAAGGAGTTAGATTAGTTATGATAAGTTTAAGATAAGCTAGGATAAGTTAGGATTAATTAGGATAAGTTAGGATAGAAGTTTACTCAGGAATATATTTACTGAAGACTAGGCTGTATGGCGTACTATGCCTTTGCCTTTTCCGTTCAGAAGAACGGAAAGAATTGAACCAAAAAAAAAAATGTCTATGGAATATCTTAATTTGACAGGATTAAACTAAAAGGTTAGTATTCCTTTTCTTAATGCAATAGAAGGAAAAAGATGCACTTAACTTAAAATTTGTTTAGCTTGTGAACAAGAGAATCGGCGCCATTATCACTGTATTTTTAATTATACGCCTTTGATACATTGTGAGGAAAGTAGCATGGCCTAAAACCAAATCATAGACCTGTGACATCCACCGACGTACGGACGACAGCAGATCCAGCTACCCTAAACTGTCAAATATTCTCAATCAACCTTGAGCCAATAAAGTTGAAATTCGAATAAAGAAATCTGGCAGATTGTTGTCGCTTGATGTGCTGTCGTCTGTACATTAGGGCCGACGGGTGAATTACGACTTGCATTCTTTCACAAAGAGGAGACTTGTCGCATCACGTTTAGCGCTGTGGCTGAGCAATTAACTGCTGCACTGCGTGTCACGGGTTCGATTCCAACACGGAACAAATATTTGTATTTCCAACAGGTAGTTGTTTCAGATCTTGATATTTATGTATGTGAGTTCATATGTTTGTAAACGCACCCAAGATACAGGAGAAATTCCTAGTGTGGGGCAACGTTTTTAAAAATAAAAGCTTTGCTTCGTAATTGTATCATTTAATTACAAAATACATAAAACATACCTACATACATGTCAGGCTACGACTTCTAGAACACGTACCAAAGGTACAGACGACGGCTCATCAAGCTACTACAATCTGTAAGATTTCTTTATTAGATTTTCAACTTTAAGTCTAAAGCAGGCTCAAGGTTGATTGGGAATATTTGACCGTTTCTGGTAATTTGACCTGCTGTCGTGAGTCTACTCTGGTCGTGGTTGTCTAGCATACAGACTGGTGCTGACAATACGACAATAAATTACACATCGTGTACCTCATCACATTCTCAGTCTACCCATAAAAATTCATATAAATATATCCATCAGATTAGTCACAGGAAATTATTTTTCATTTTTCACATTTTCTACATGATGTACATGTTGACAAGGAAGTGCTTACAGGTTGATGACCGCCGCATCCAGCGGTATTATACTTTAATAATAATGGCGCGAAAAAGCAAGTCGATACAGGAACGCGCTGTCGCCCGCTGATCGAAGGTCATTGAACCAATATTTTAAAGGATGTTTTATTCCGTTTGCAATTTTATGCGATTTAGTTTGTTTGAAATTTTTATTTTTTTTATTTTTGATGCTAGGTTTTTTTCTATGACTCAGGGTTATTTCTATGAACCAGCATGGTCTGTGTTTTCATTTATTGTCGTATTGTCAGCACCACTCTGTTTATTCTCGCTTTGTGTGTTTGACAGGGTTTTAGCCGGACAAAAAAACATCTGTTGAACTCGTACTAGATTTGCTATAAATACCTACTTATGTATTTACTTGTTTACTTACCTTGACTTGTAAGTTCATGTCCAGTTGTAATAGTTGATTAACAGCCAAGGGCTGTAAGACATCAATTGCAGCCCGAGATATTTAGGTGCGTGAGCGCAGCGAAGGCGCCTATACATAGTTCGAGGGTGCAATTGATGCTTACACCCTTACGCTTGATGCCTACTTTGCTTTACATTTCGATCGTGAGGTAAGTAGAAAAAAACCGGCGTTACAAGGATAAAACATTTTATTAGAAATGTATAGTGAAATGAGAAAAAAATTAAATTTTATTGACAGGTGTTTTTTTTGGGTATGTTAATATTTTGAGATTGTTAAATTTGTTGCTCATGGACAATTTTTTATTTATTTTTTTAAGAACTAAATTTAGCTTCGCCGTTCGATATTTAAAATTTGTGACTATTATACTCATACTATTATAGACAAGGCTGAATAGCTGAGCGACCTCTTTTGACATTGGGCTGATTGTATGATGTCCCAGTATGATGGTTACTTGTACGCGAAATTGTTGAAAGAGTGAAGAGTTCTTTTTTAATTAAATCGCTCTAGGGCTTTTCTAGATACATTATTATCCTAGAGTGCTAATTGTCACTTATAAAACCCCATTTGGGGTAATAAGGACATACTTACCCAATATGAGAGATGTAAAATAAATTAGATAGGTAGGTAAATAATATCCAAAAATGCGAGATTACACAAATTATTTATTTCATATTATTATAAAGTTATGTTACCTCAATAAATTGTCTGTTAATGACAAAGGTGTAATTATCTTGCTTGCATTATCCCGTAACTGCTTAACTAAGTCCATTAAAATAATAAAAGCGTCTAACTCGAGTGTAACGGTTGCTTTCCACTGCAGACTTAATGTTATTTAAAAGTTAATTAATTTTCATGATACTGCTGATTCCTATCTCCTAATTCCGGGAAAATACAGTTTGTGAAACTTATTTGTATTTATAATTCGATTATCGTCTGTTAAATGACTTTGGGTCGGGTGTAAGGAACTTGGGTTACAAACTTACACGACTCTGTTGAATATTAGTGTTTCTTATAGAGCAACTTGTCAACTGACCTTTGCACGTTAGGCTAAGGTTAAAGGCTTACTGGATTGGAGACGGATTACTTGCCTAACTACTCCTTAACAACACTGGTAACTCTGCTGGTAGGGCCTGTTCCATTTATCACTTTAAATTCCGTTTAGGCAAATTAAGAACTGAAATTCTCCACCACTGCACATTAGATGCAGAAAGCGGCAATGTCACGTCGTTAAAGAAGCAACAAAAAAAAAAAAAATGGCTTCCATGAGATACATTTTTAAAAATTCTTCTTAAGATTTTGTAGTGTCATAAATTGTCGCGGGATCTGCGTACAAATGACGACAAAGTGCTGGCTGGCGCCTCGCCAGAGCGCTGGAGTTACTCGTGCATTAAGACTGCACACACGGCCTTAAGCCACGGGGGCTTTTCTCAGAACGGTCATAGTTACCTCCAAGTCCATCTAAGTTGTATTAAACTTCTTGCGATTTGACTATACTTAATCTTCATACTCCTTGCATGTTTTCATTGTAAATTAGTGGCTGAAAACAGAAACCAAATTAAAAAAAAAAAAAAAAAAACTGCCATGCCATGACGGCATAATTATGCCAGTATTTCTTCCTCGCTCGATGGATTATGGTCACGAAATAGATGTTTTTTTATCTGTTCTGTGACTATGGCCAAAGAGTATAATGGAATGGTGGAGATTTGACTGAGATTCATGCTAAAGATTTGTTATAAAGTATGACGAAGAAATGGACTAGAATGGATTTTAGAATCACGATTTTTAAAGAGAGTTCCACAGGCAGTAAAAGTATTAAGAGTATAATAGTGTACTAAAAATATTTCGTAGTCTATCCAAATGTAAACCTTTTACCCCAGTATTCACTTTTCATACACAAACAATCTTTTAGCGGGTCTTTTGGTGCTTATAGTAAAAACGTGCTGCGAATAAGTGTGCCGAATTTTCATGTTCATAATCTGAATAACAGCTTTTTATATTCTGGAACTACATACGTAGCCTAAATGGAGTGTAATTTCGTACTATATATATAATATGTAAAGAAAACCCTGTCCGATCCGTAAAGGTATTGTTAGGAATCGATAACTGATTCTACTAATGCCGACAAAGCCGGACTAAAGTTCAAAAACAAATCTCCCTAAAAAAATAAATATTATTCTGCAAAAAGAGGTAACTTAATACATGTGCTTACTTCGAGAAGGAGGCAAATAGAAGGATCCAGCTGGGATGGGCAACGTTTGGTAAACTTCGTCGGGTATTTTCGTCGCCCATACCCCAATGTTTGAAGACAAAAATCTTCAACCAGTGCGTCCTACCCGTCATGACTTACGGAGCCGAGACGTGGACATTAACTGTCAGACTAGTCCATAAGTTTAAAGTCGCTCAGCGAGCGGCTGCTCATGGAGCGGGCTATGTTGTGCGTCTCTCTGAAGGACCGCATCAGAAATGAGGTGATCCGACAGAGGACCAGAGTCACCGACATAGCTGAGAGGATTAGCAAGCTGAAGTGGCAATGGGCTGGTCACTTAAGCCGCAGGACCGACAACCGTTGGGGTCAACGAGTCCTCGAGTGGAGACCGCGTCTCGGCAAACGTAGCGTGGGACGCCCTTGGGCGAGATGGAGCGCCGACATCAAAAAGGTGGCTGGTAGTGGCTGGCGGAGAACTGCTCAGGATCGGGCTTGTTGGCGTGCCATGAAGGAGGCCTATGTCCAGCAGTGGACGAGTAGGGGCTGATGATGATGAATACATGTGCGGTAGGACATACTTCCGCGGGCGACGGGGGGCAGGGCAAGCGACGCGTGGTCGAATCGCATAAGCGTACCGTCAAAATGGTGTTGTCACTTTTTTAAAAATTACCAAATTTCCGGGAAGTTGGAATTAATTCGCGGGAAAAAATGATTATTTTAAAATTCATTAGTATTGTTACTATGATGATTACGTAAAATTTTATATTATATTTGGTCATGTGTTTACCTAACCTCTATTATCCTTATGGGTCGGACAGAATTTTCTTTACATAATATTGTATATATCTTTTGCCTCGGGGACAAGCGTAAAGCGAATTGGTGCAAACACAAAACGCTTAACTTTAAATGTCGCGTTTAAGTTAAGCACAGGACGTGCATACCGCGTAAAAGCAACGTAATTATGACTCCTATGTGAGTATTACGTTAGCGTTTAGTCTAATTGAGTTGACCCAGAGGTTACCTCCACTGGGTCAACTCGATTAGACTAAATGTTTAATCTGGAAACAGAGAACACATCGTTAATTGTGTGAATATGCCACAAGTTTCGAATTAAAAGACTTTCGTGGGATTAGTTTTGGTTCCTTTACCTTCCTACCTATATACACAGGTTCTGACTGATCGTTTAGCGCTCTCTCTAACTCGAAACTATTATTTTTAAATAATATCTCCAATCTAAAGCATAAGCGATTCCAGGTCAGGCAAGTACCAATGTAACTTTTCTAAAGTTATATGTACTTTCTAAGTATATCTTGGACACCAATGACTGAAGGTGAAGGAAAACATCTTGAGGAAACCTGGTAAGTCTGAAATCACCAACCCGCATTGAGCAAGCGTGGTGATTACGCACAATCCTTCTCTGTATGAGAGGAGACCTGTGCCCAGCGTGTGCGTTCGCGCAGCGGAATGTTGTTGAATTTAAAGATTTTAAATATGCAGATATTTAGTGTATGACGTCGTGTAATTGTGTATGGTAAAAAAAATTTGTGCGTGCAGCCATTGTGGAGAAATTCACCAAAAACTGATTCCGCTGGGCGAACGTTGTCCTGGCGGAACTTTTTTTAAAACATTGACTTTAGAAAAAAGAGATGTGTCCAAAAATTAGTGTGTATTTGTGTGTAATTGTGTATGTATGAATAAAATTTGTGCATGCATAGACTTCGGAGAAATTCAAGTTTCCGCTGCGCGAACGTTTGGCCATTAGCTAGTTTTCATATAAAACGCTTACATAGAGAGCTGTAGATTTTTACATACGTTGTTTTGAATTTGTGCATATTTGTGTACAAAACAGATTTAGAAAAAATCGTAGGGCTAAAAAGATAAAAATATAAACGTAAAACACGCTTTTTAGGTCATAGTTCTTAAAGTATGCACTTTGGGGTCTAGATTTTCACGTTTATACAAACCTTGTAAGTGTCTGCAACATATTGCCAAATATCAATGATGTTCCTTTATTAATTAAAGAGATATAGGACAATTTACCATGACAAAATCACTGTTTACAAAGCAGTCAAATATCACGACATTCTAAAGGAATTGCTTGGTAAAATGTATGCCAATAATTAGTGTATTCATTCAACTATTCACATGCAAAATTTCATGTCATTAAATTCAGTAATTAAAGAAGAACAATTAAAATACTGACGAAGCATCGAAAACCTACATAACCCGACCAAGTTCGGATAGCTATAAAAAGCGGCCGTGCCATATATCTTAAGAACGTTCTTAACCTTCCAATATAGTATTTATTAATATGGCACAGTTGCGTACACAAGCGTTAGGAAAAAATAAAACAATTGCATTTCTTGAATGAAAAATGTTTTTTTTATAATAACGCCCACTATCTACGACAAAAATACATCTTCAATTAACAAGTACTATTTAAATATCCGTGTACAAAAATATTTTTAATTACATATAATGCTCAATTATGTAATTATAATAACGTTAACAAACGCTTGCAACGGCAGCAATAGACTTAAATGTGTTTTACTAAAATAGGTTTAATAAACTATTATGAATATAAAGGTAAGACGTATAATATTTCGAGCTTCAATAAAAATTAAAATCACATCAGATAACTGGACTATTCAGTCGTATTATATTTGATCAACATTAAAAAAGTGCTTATAAACTAAAACATTTGTATAAAAAAGGTATTTTCAAGAAATATTTTAAATGAGTAGCAAATACAGTAAATAACCTCAACATTTCTAAGTATACCTAATATTTTCTAGTTCCAATAATAAAATTACAGATTAACAATCACAGATCAATAAAGTAGACTATTCAGTTGTTTAGGTTTGAGTCTGCCTAATATAAAAATAAATCAACATTTAAAAACAGTGGGTAGTACTTACTTGTGGTAATTATTTAATTTCCCTGAGGGGTCTATAGTAAGAATCCGGATCCGTGAAATATTCAATAGAAATTAGCTGTATGAATTTTATTTGCCTAAATTAATATACCTATTTAGATTATATGTCAAGTCTCAAGCGCATACTTAAATAAAGTAACTACGTAAATAGTACCTACTTTGTCATAGTCAAATACATTTAAAAAAGTAGGTGTACAAAAATAAATGACCTTTATATTATATCGAAACAATTGTGTTATCACCTATACCAATTCAATACCGGTATTATACTGTAAATTTTGGAATGTTACCTAAATATATTGCACGGCCGCTTTTTTATAGCTATCCGAACTTGGTCAGGTTATGTAGGTTTTCGATGCTTCGTCAGTATTTTAATTGTTTTTCTTTAATTACTGAATTTAATGACATGAAATTTTGCATGTGAATAGTTGAATGAATACACTAATTATTAGCATACATTTTACCATGCAATTCCTTTAGAATGTCGTGATATTTGACTGCTTTGTAAACAGTGATTTTGTCATGGTAAATTGTCCTATATCTCTTTAATTACTAAAGGAACATCATTGATATTTGGCAATATGTTGCAGACACTTACAAGGTTTGTATAAACGTGAAAATCTAGACCCCAAAGTGCATACTTTAAGAACTATGACCTATAAAGCGTGTTTTACTTTTATATTTTTATCTTTTTAGCCCTACGATTTTTTCTAAATCTGTTTTGTACACAAATATGCACAAATTCAAAACAACGTATGTAAAATCTACAGCTCTCTATATAAGCGCTTTATATGAAAACTAGCTAATGGCCAAACGTTCGCGCAGCGGAAACTTGAATTTCTCCGAAGTCTATGCATGCACAAATTTTATTCATACATACACAATTACACACAAATACACACTAATTTTTGGACACATCTCTTTTTTCTAAAGTCAATGGATTAAAAAAAGTTCCGCCAGGACAACGTTCGCCCAGCGGAATCAGTTTTTGGTGAATTTCTCCACAATGGCTGCACGCACAATTTTTTTTTTTACCATACACAATTACACGACGTCATACACTAAATATCTGCATATTTAAAATCTTTAAATTCAACAACATTCCGCTGCGCGAACGCACACGTGCCCAGCAGTGGGACTATAAAAAGGTTGATAATGATGATTAAAGTTTAAAACTCAGAACTTCGCTTCTTCTTTTTCGTATCACAATGATCTAATTATACGGGGCGGGAGGGACCTCGACGAGCACCCTGTAACCATGGAACCATATAATTATAATTATGAGAATAATACCTGGTAGAAATACAGAGGACTGCTTTAGGCATTTTCTATCAGTAAACCAAGTGTGGTGCAGAAATGGCAGGTGCTTTGGCTTTTGGTTAAAAGGAACCATGAAAATAAAAGACAAAACTTAATATTTACACAAATACCTACTTAATAAATATACATAAAACCGATTATTATAATATAAGTATACATAGATTCACTTTTGTGTTTTAAATACATCATCCATGAATCATACAGGTATACGTAATTGATTCATTTATTTATCTTCTTCTTCTTCAGCCTACAGATGTCCACTGCTGGACAAAGGCCTCCCCCAGTGCTTTTCACGCTGACCGGTCTTGTGCTGCCCGCATTCATCGGCTTCCCGCGACCTTCACCAGGTCATAGGTCCACCTTGTTGGGGGCCTCCCTACGCTGCGTCTTCCAGTACGTGGCCGCCACTCCAGAACCTTACTGCCCCATCGGCCATCGGTTCTACGAGCAATGTGCCCTGCCCACTGCCACTTAAGTTTAGCGACTCGCAGAGCTATGTCGGTGACTTTGGTTCTTCTGCGGATCTCCTCATTTCTGATTCGATCACGCAGAGAAACTTCGAGCATAACAATGCAATGCAATGGAAAGCCATTGCCCTTTGTGTGACTCTGAGCCTTCGTATGAGGCCCATTGTGAGCGACTACGTTTCAGTTCCGTAAGTCATCACTGGCAACACACACTGGTCAAAGACTTTAGTCTTGAATCTTGATACACTGTGGTATCTTGGGCGACGAGAACATGTAGCGTAGCTTCTCGAACTATATCAAACTAAATTTATTACATTGTGATATTTATCCCCGTCATAATAAGGTTCTTGTTACCTTGCTACTTTTAGAGGAATATAACTAAACGAACAGACATGATGTCTGGTGAAACTGTACAGAGGACGGATCTGAGCAGTTGTTTTGCGATGTGTGCCGGGTACGATGCGCCAAATGTTTTTGTGTCGGGAGTTTGGTCGTGGAGGGTCTCCAGATCAATCTTCCTCTGGCGCAGCATCGTGGGTTGAGTTGTTGGGTTTAATATTGCATCACCTCACTCAACTACCGTCTTCCTTCCTATTCAATAAGTTTTTTAAGTCAATAATCTTAAACTAGCGCGCTTTACCATCAACGATTGCATCACTGCTTACCATCAGGCAGGATTGCAGTTTATCACTAGTTTATTTATACTAATATATAAAGCTGAAGAGTTTTGTTTGTCTGTTTGAACGCGCTAATCTCAGGAACGACGGGTCCGATTTGAAAAATTCTTTTTGCTTTGAATAGCCCAATAATCCAGGAAGGCTTTAGGCTATATACACACATCAAAAGTGTCTAGGGATCAAGCATTTTTATGCGGATTTCTTGAGATTGAGATGTGGCTTTGTAATAAATTTATGATTTTATAAATTTATATGGATCCTTTTTGGTGCATTTCATAATTTGAATCAGGAACTGTGAATCAAATTCGAGTAAAAGATGAAAATCAGCTGTCAATATTTTCCCTATAAAAACATACAACGCATTGAAGACATTATTAGTGCTACTGTTTCCCTACTACTGATTAAAACCAACGTTATTATGGAGCGGCGACGTCATTTAAGCAGGGAAGAAATGCTCAGAGCCGTGGGAATGATAGAAGCTGGTTCCCGGCAACGTACTGTGGCTTTAGCTCTGAATACAAGTCAGAGTGTTATCAGTCGACTTTGGACACGTTACCGAAGCACTGGTACCGTGGCTGAGCGCCATGGAGGACGGTATCGCTGCACCACACGGAGACAAGACCGATACATTCAAATCTTAACTCGAAGAGCTCCAACAATAACCGCCATGATGTTAGCCGTGAGGCTTCATCACTCTTCAGGGAACTTAATTAGCGACCAAACAGTCAGAAACCGCTTGCATGAAGTGAACCTTCATTCCCGAAGACCGCTACGGGTACCACCTATAGCAATGCACAATCGTAGGATTCGATATCAATGGGCTCTTGAACACAGAAATTGGGCAGAAGAACAATGGCGTTTCGTGTGCTTTTCTGATGAGTCTCGTTTTGGTATGAGACCGGATACAAGACGTATACGACACTGGAGAACCCCTGGACGCCAACAGCGATTAAAATCCTGCCAGGAAGTCCATCCTTATAGTGGTGGAACCATCATGGTATGGGCGGGTATTTGGATCGGCGGAAGAACTGAGTTGATTTGGATCAGAGGCAACCTCAACGCTCAAATTTATGCTGAAACGATTGTATCAGACGTCATCGTTCCTCTACAAGTGCAAATCGGTCCCTTATTTCAGTTAATGCATGATAATGCACGACCGCACACCGCAAGAGTTGTAAGACAGACTCTCGCCGCAGCTAACATCAATGTCCTGCCCTGGCCTGCTCAGTCGCCAGACTTGAACCCGATTGAGCATGCATGGGATATGCTACAGAGAAGAGCTCTGCCGAATATGGAGGGTATCCAGTCGCAAGAAGACCTTTTTTTGTTGTTGCAACGAACATGGGCGGCCATTCCACAGCGTGATTTGGATGAACTCATTTTGAGTATGCCAAACCGATGTTCTTGTGTTGTTAGTGTTCGCGGTAGAAACACGGATTATTAATTGTTTAAGTTACCCAATAAAATTTTAGAGAAAACTGTTATTTCAGTCTTTTTTTCGAACTTTTGTGTTAGTGGTTCAAATGTCAAATATCCCTTTATTAGGAAAATGGCAAATTTCTTTATTAATGCAAAGGTGACT
This sequence comes from Sesamia nonagrioides, assembly GCA_017933935.1. Taxonomy (NCBI): domain Eukaryota; kingdom Metazoa; phylum Arthropoda; class Insecta; order Lepidoptera; family Noctuidae; genus Sesamia; species Sesamia nonagrioides. Next base: position 895,975 of record JADWQK010001062.1, on the reverse strand, counting down.
TGGTTTATCGTTACTGTGACAAACGAAAACACTTTATTTGATGAATCCTTAAAGAAAATTTTAATTAATATCAATCAGGAGAAAAGTTATTGCAAAAATATATGTTGATCCCTAGACACTTTTGATGTGTGTAGTATCAGGCTGTGACCAATAGGAGCAGAGCATAAATAAACCACGCGAACGAAGTCGCTGGCGGCCGCTAGTAATTATTATAATATAAAAATATTATTTAAAAACAAAAACCCTCCTGCATAAAACTCTAACGAACTGAAAAGGTAGAAACAAGTTGAACAATCGCAGTTGGGGGACTTCTTAGCTAGATAAACAAATATTGCATAGAACAGCCCGTGCCGTGCGTTTTTAAAATCCCTCATGTTGATATCCCTCTCGATATGCTTGGTAGAAATTTATTTCTTTATACCTCACAATATGGCGTCATGCAACCGCCATTTTGGGTTTTTTTAAATGTCACCTATTTTAGTAGCTGTTACGCGATTAAGGCAATTCTAACGATACCTCAAATGTGAAAATCCGTTTAGCGGTTTTGGAGATACTAGGCAATAAAGAATAATACATACAAGATACGGGCTAAAAATATAACCCTTCCTGGCAGTCGGGTAAAAACAGACATCAGCTGACATCGATTCTGCAAAAACCGCGATAAGTTGAAGAAGGGAGCTTAGTCTGAGCTGTCAACAGTGTCAGTCCTTATCATTAGTTGCCAGAAGTCACTCTACGCTCTGTTCTCTTAACTTTTAACGGCAAGATGTAAACAACATTTCTTTTTTTATCATTGTAAACTACTGCTTGACTGATCTGGAGATTGTCCACGACCAAACTCCCGACACAATAACATTTGGTGCATCGTACCCGGCACACATCACAACACAATTGCTCAGACCCGTCCTCCGTACGGCTTCACCAGACATCATGCCAGAACACGACGAATCGCTTGGCGGCAAGACTTTGTCTGATGGGTGGTAACTTCTACCGGCGGCCGATATTATGACCTACCACCGAGAAGGCATCGACTGGCAGTCCGTTTACAGTTATATTTCTCTAAAAGTAGCAAAGTAACAATAACGTTATTATGACGAGGCTAAATATCACAGTCGGTGGTACCGGGCATAGAATAGTACCATCCCATATCCTCCCGCGGGTGTCGTAGTCGTAAGGGGCGAATAAGAGAACACTCACCAGAGAAGCGGGCAGCAGCGTTTGTCCTGTGGAATATCAAATTACTGCGATCCCCAATCCGCCTGCCAAGCGTGGGGATTATGACAAACCCCCTCCTATTTTGTGAGAGGCCTTTGTCCAGCAGTGGACTTCTATAGGCTGAGAAGAACAAGATACTGTAGATACAGTATCTTCTTCTTCTTAATTAAGGAGCAACTGCTGCCTGTTATTCACAATTCTCAGACTATCGAGGTTCTTTCTTTAATTTCTAGACAGAATATTCTCCTGCGTACACATCCAAATCACGACCACATCAAGCACAATCCAACCCCAGATCGATCGACGTCGGTAGTCATTAGCCATCAGCCACGAATCTTCCCCGAACTACAATAAAACTAGGTAATTACGTAGCGAGTCGTCGTATGCCGTTAGTATTGAGTTCCGCAGATTGTATCTGCATTTTAGATTGGCCGCCGTGCTCGGAACCGTGCCGAGAAGCTTAGCACTTCTGAACTGTTTTATTTTCATTATTTTTATAATAGTTACTCGTTGTCTGCAGTGCTATGTAATTCAGTGTCTTCTAGCGTTCCATTGGACGTGTTTTAATTAAAGAGATGTTTTACTTTAAAAACATCGTACGTGTTCCTTTCGTAGACTAATTAGCTGTATTTTAAATTGAGTTCAGAAGTATTTTAAGTATTGAGTAAAAGGGGTTTCTTCCCTGAATTGTTAAAACTTGATCGGACAATGCAGCGAATTTCTCATAATTTCATTCACCCAAAACTGGAGCAATTTACTGGAACAATTTCCACATTTTTTCATACATAAATATTACGACAAAAAGACTAGAACCAAAACAAACAATCTAATTACACGAGACAGTTTGGGAAATCCAGCAAATTGTAAAACAAAGCTGCGGTGTGAGATAACACGGCCCGGAGCGGGGTCGCAGACTGATACTTATTACTAAAATCTTTTAAGCTCGCCTGCTCGCTTCACCCAGGATATATAGCGATATATTTCGCCCTGGCTGGCACACGATCCACGAACAAACTGAGAATTTCAATTTGTGGAAATATTACACATACATTTTACGTAGACTTGCTACCGGAGTTGATCTTGTGCACGTTTGGGATAGTTTATCTTCGTTGTTTAAATATTAGCGGATATTAGAGGAGTTTTATGTAAAAGTAGAATATTTTATAATTTTCCCCTTATTCATAAACAGTCACTTAAAGTTATAAGCGACTGTTTAGCGACATATTTGACGTTTACACGTCACTTAGCATTAATCATCGTTTATAAATGAGCCCCTGCATATATGGGCATACAACACAATCAGCCTATTAGATTTTCTTTTTCTCCGGGTGGAAAATTCTCATGCAGGACATCCATAAGGATTTTCCACCCGGCCGCCCTGAGGAGGGCGACGGGGTCTGTCAGACTCTTACTGACTAAAAACCACCCGGGTGTTCCGTCTCACACCTATACCGGGGGCTGCCAGAACTAATACTGCTTCCGCAACCAGCCTATTACATATGTCCCAACTTCTATGACACAGGAATCCTCTCTGTCAGAGTGAGCGGGCCATAAGTCACCACGCGGGCTTAGTGCGATTTAGTAGATAATACATGACTTCGAATTTTTCTACACCTTTTTGAGAGCAGTGTTGATGATATTTCTTTTGTCTAATCAATGCCTTATATTGATGAGGACTCTCCTCATTTTTGGGTTTGATTTTAGTTTTGTTCCTCGGTTTGGTAACTGGTAACTAGAAACTATTTTTAAAATTTTATTACATTGGCACCAATTACCTTGTTCACAAACTGAATTAAATTTAAGTTCATTGCATATTTCATTAAGAAAAGGACAGAAGATAAAATGTCAGTTTAGACCTGTCAAATTAGTGCGCTTCTGACGTATTTCTAGTCGCCATGTTTATAATCGCATCTAAACTGTCTATGGAGTATCTTAATTTGAAAGTAATAAACTAAAATGATAGCTTCTATCCTTTTCTTAACGAAATGGAAAGAAAAAGATGCACATAACTTAAAATTAGTTTAGTGTGTGAACAAGAGAATCAGCACCATCGTTTGCATAATTTTAATCTTTATTTTTACTATAACAAAACTAAAAATAATAATAACATATACCTACACGGTCGAATTGTGTAATTAACTCATTTTTATTTTCAAGTTTTTAGTTTTTAATTTTACATACTTTTTAATTGATTAAATCTCTCTTTATTATTAGGTCGTTTTCGCTTTCGGCCATAATGGATTTTGATTTATTTTATAGTGTAATCTATTCTGCTAGTCAAGACCTTTTATTTGATACACATATTGAGGATGTAATGAAAAAAATTGTAATCCTCCATTTTGTAGGAGCGGCCATCTTGGATTCACAATGATACTGAATGTATAAAATTTTATTGTCATTAGAATTAAAGGTACGTTTCAAATCTCAAATCTATGCATCAACAGAAAGGGGGCTTTCAATTACTAGATATAATCCAAACAATTAAAAAAATAAACAAGCAAAGTTAAATAAAACCGTAAAAAAAAACAATTACCAATTTAAAACAGTTTCTGCTTATTTTCCAGAGTTCAATCGATTTACACAACTGCTATTAAAATTGAAATATGACAGTTTTGAAAAGTTAATGAACCTTTACTGTGTTGACTTCAGCGCAGTACGAGCGTTCATTAATAATATCCTAACTAATGGCAAAATACGAGAGTGCTGAAACAAATGCGAGGGAAATAGTTAAGATAGCAAGACTTAATTCATTTAATCGTTCTCCCCTTTAGCGAATGAACCAGTGGAGAAAGATTCTGTTTAAGTTTTGTCGTCGGACCTCTGGTCTTTGGTGGCTCTGGCAAAGTGTATTGTACTGTAAACAGGATGATAGGAACATTCCTTGTATAATAATACTATTATTATGAGAAGGTATTATTAATTGTTGCATAATAAGCCTATAAAGTTCCCACTGATGGGAAATGGAATTTATTTTCCGTCTTCCTATGAAGCCCGAGGAACTGCAACACTTAAGTGGCAGTGGGCCGGGCATATTGCCCGTACGACCGATGCAGGAAGACGCAGCGTGGGTAGGCCCCCGACAAGGTGGACCAATGACCTTTGTGAAGGTCGCGGGAAACCGCTGGATGCGGGATCCTGGGGGAGGCTTATGTCCAGTAGTGGACATCTTTCGGATGAAATGATGAATTATGTTTCTAGGATATGTCGATTTCCCCACGATATTTATCTTCGCGGTTTTAAGAGCAGTGGTGAAATTATTTACGCAAAGTGAAGCGTCTGTCTGACTTCGAATTTACGACCGACAACTCCGTAAGTCGGAGACGAGGACACTGGGCCATCACTGTTATAACCCACGCTCAATATTTGAGCGTGGGTTATAACAGTGGCGGGGAGTCATGGGACGCAGTCGTCTCCTTCTGCGAGGAGGTAATCTCCGCGATATTATTATTCTTCGGTCCGCCCTATTGAATGTTTAATTTAGTTTATACTCGCGATATTTTAATAGCTGCTAACCCATTTTCTTCTTATTTAGGCGCTGGTCTTCCTACATTTCTTTCAACTCGTCTCAGTCGCCTTTCTATCATGGTTGTATTTTTGGTCAATTATAACGGTTGTAGCCAAAAAACAGCTCATCACAACAAAATCAACCTAAAATTTTCCCATTGTTAAGACGTAGGGCTTTTCTAAGAGACGAACAAAAGGGAAAAGCCTTTTTACCTCTGCTCATGAACGTTACTTAAAGTTAACTAGCGACCGTGAAAAGTTACGTTGAAACTTTCATTTTCATCGTTTATAAATAAACCTCTCAATTTATGGTCTATCAGCTACGGTAGCGAAAATTTACTCGACACTTAAATGTTAAAAGTAAGCTGTTCTATTGGATTTCTGATACCCTGATTCGGGTTGTAGTAAACCGATTTACGTGGCTGAGCCGTGGTAATCTGTGGATTCCTTCGGAGAGCACGCACAATATTGAGGAGATTGAAAAGAACCAGCTTCGGGCATCACACTTCAATTGGACGTGGAAAGTGAAGGAATTGAATCGTTTTCAGTTAATATAATAGAATTTAAACTGGTTTTTATTCAGTGTGCGAAGATCGGATCATGTTATTCTATTTGGTTCCATGTAGATCCAAGATCCGGGTATACGTTGTCACATTTGCAAGTTTCATTCCACAAACGAATGGTTTTTGGTCCTTTGCTGATTCTACCCTTATTATTAATTAATTTATTTTCTTAACCTAGTTTACAAAACATTGAGATAAAAGCCATGCCCCGCAAAACAGTTTTCACGGTTAGTTTGTGGGAACGTAACAAACAGTGTCTCAACAATAATTAATTAACAACATTTAAATTAGTATCTAGCAAAAAAGTTACATTATTTACAAATATTATGTAGGTCTGACAGAATCGCTTACAGACTACTGAGTAAGAACATTTTAAGCGATCTGGCAAATTTTCCTTTTGATTTCTGACCTCTTATGTCAGCCTTATCTTTGCTCTACATTGCTCGTTAGGCCATATCATTATACGGATAAGATTTCTATTCAAAGACGTGACATGGTGTACACAAAACTGAAAAGGGCTGTTTGGTAGATTGGTGGGAGCAAGGGTGGCCTAGTGCTGACGTACGACTAAAAGAAAGAAAGTAAGATAAGCAAAAATTAGTCAGTGTTATGTTAGCTATGCGCCAGGGTCAAAGTTTCTGTTTTAACCAACCCGCAACCCTGGCCCAGGAGGTATCGGTCCTCGTGGACTCCGTCACGGTGTGCTGACATCTCTTTGAGGCGCGCATGAAGCACAACGCGCCGTTGACCCGGGCCTGGTACTTACCGGGCGGCGAGCTGTCCGTCGCTCGCCGCCCGCCATCCCGCGCCTACGGTGACCGGGAGTTCGATGTTGTCTCCCAACCAGGGCAGACACTTCCCCTTGAACTCGGTAAAAAAAAATAAGGCAAAGTAAATAATAATAATAATAATAAGTCTTTTATTTCAGACCACAAAGTCCATAGTTTTGTTAGTAACAATTTATTACTTATAACTAATGTTAGTAACCAATAATAATAATCAAAACAATAATAATTTATGTCAAATAGAATTAAAATATTACATCATGTCAAAACCAAATCTAATATTAAAATATAAACTTGACATTTTTCTGCACGTGAATCATGCGACAGTGATTGAAGTACAGCCAGTCGAGCCGTTCAGCAAAAGCGCTCAGTATACTGTTGCGGCTGCTCCGCACCCTATGCTCCAGGGATGTGCACCGCTTGCGCATGATTGTGTGGAAACAATCCACACGCGCCTCCGCAAACATCCCCGAGGCACTACAGAAGCGAGGCAGCCCCAAGAGCACCCTGAACGCGTTGTTGTACTGGACACGTAGAGCACTGTACTGTGTAAAACATCTTAAGGGACCTGACATATCCTATGACCAAATACTCTATGATATGTGATAATGGCGCCGAATCTCTTGTTCACTAAACTAATTTTAAGTTAAGTGCATCTTATTCTTTCCATTTCTCTAAGAAAAGGATAGAAGATAACATTTCAGTTTAATCCTGTCAAATTAAGATACTCCATAGACGGTTTAGAAGCATTATAAACATGGCGACTAAAAATACGCCAGTTTACGTCAGAAGCGCACTAATTTGACAGGTCTAAACTGACATTTTATGTTCTGTCCTTTTCTTAAAGGAATAGAAAGAAAAAGATGCAATGAACTTAAATTTAATTTAGTTTGCGAACATGGGAATCGGCGTCAATATCTACCAACACGCACTGGGCCCGCGTGGTAGACGCGCACTCGCTCTCGAAGTGAGGCGACCAGGGCCTGTAGACAAAGTAACATCGCTTCATAGCGAAGCGAAATCGAATACCAAACCAACCAATGGCGGGAACGATTGACCACGCGACGCGATAAATCACGTGCTCAATCGTTCCCGCCATTGGTTGGTTTAGTATTCGATTTCGTTTCGCTATGAAGCGATGTTACATTGGCTACAGGAGCAGGGGGGCAATCGCGCTAAAATAATTCAACCATTGGATCGCAACCGAACCATAACTTTTGTTATGTTTCGTATCGCGCTAACCTTTTGACAGGTGGTTAAACCACTCGGTTCGATGGTTAAACACACGGAACTTCCGTGCGTTCAGGCGCTTTTGCCATACCTATTATTGGAATCAATTGTAACAGCACATACCTACTTAGGACCCATTAACTTAATCAAATTTTATTCCGTGGTGCTTGGCAATCTGGGCTTCTCCCAGTTGCAATAATGTCCCTTTGTGCCGGTTGGCCTAGTTCTGTTCTGTCTCCTGCTTGTTATGGAGGGAAGTGGAAAAAATATCTTTTTTTCTTACTCCTCCGCTATTCTTTTCTGATTAATTTCGTTGCGGGACCCAAGACAGTTGAATCATTTCTCCAGGACTCGTCGAACTTCATTGCTCGACGTTTTTCTGGCGGTCTCCACTGTTGATTCTGGCTTTCAGGAGTTGCAGTGGGTTGGGAACAGTGTGGCGAGTTTTGTTCCAAAAAAAACTAAAATATGGTTAAACCATAACTGGATCGCAATTGGAACGTAACCGCTGTCAAATGTAAAAGCAAATATTTTGTGTGCCATTTGTCAAACTTACGTCTAAACGATTAGATTTGCTTATAATTTGTTTAGTTTTAATTCATACTAGTATTATAAATGCGAAAGGAACTCTGTCTGTATGTCTGTCTGTTACGCTTTCCCGTTTAAACCTCTCAACCGATTTTGATGAAATTTGACAGACAATCTTTAGACCCTGAGAAAGAACATAGGCTACCTTTTATCCCGGAAAAAATTGATAATCCCGAGGGAAATCTAAAAAGCGCGATATAATCGACCTCCACGCGGGCGAAGCCGCGGGCGGAAAGCTAGTTATTATAAATGACAAAATGTATCACTCATACATTGATTTTACTTCAATCGAAGTTAAAACTTTAGCGCGATACGAAATGTGATCGAAACTAAACCATAACTTTAACTGGATTAGATACGAACAAGAGTTGAACTTCTACCGTTTTATTTAGCGCGATTACCCTGCTATGTCCCAAGCATGGGGATAGTAGGAACATTATGGGCTGATTAATAGATTTGGTGGATTGGAACAAAACACTGATAATATATAATCGCCAACATTGAGCAAGCGTGGTGATTACGTTTAACCCTTCTCTGTATGAGAGGAGGCCTGTGCCCAGCAGTGTGACGATAAAAAATTTGTTGTTGATGATGATGATGACTGCTGATATGGAGGAGGTTTGAGCAAGTCCTAACAGTGGCCTGAGCACGTTATGTAACACATGTGCAAAAGATTAAACTGTGCCTTTAACTTGGTGTAAAGAGTTTTTTTTTTAATTATCGCCTATTCCTCCGACATTGGGGCCAGAGACCTTATCTACTATACACTTTCATACCAGTTCTTGCAATTTTGCTTCTCGCACTTTTATTCTTCATACTTAATCTTTCTTTCATACATTCTTTTTCACACATTTACAGGTGGGACGCCTGTATAGCCTAGCTGCCCTCTATATGATATTCTAGTTTGGGTGTGGTTCAATAATTTAGACACAGTTTTCTTTTATTGTTTTGCAGCTAATTTTACATTTCTATCCATGCTTATTTTTACATTTACTAAGTACATCTTTCTTATATCTATTACATTATATGCTTATACTGGTGTATAGAGTTTCCATCGGATACTTGACGCTTCTACCTCGTCACATGAGCAGAATCTCCAAAAATTCAAGCAGCCTCGAAGATTGAAACGGGATACATCAAAGGCTCTAAAATAACATTTTCTTGTTTACACGTAAAGTATATGTAGGACAGACTAATTTCAGGGTGACTTACTAACTCATTTATCAAAGTCTTTCCTTAACAGCTGAACCGACTAAAATGAAATTTTGCAAGGGATGTATCTTTAACGGTCGAGGGAAAGTTTAACAAAATTTTTACTCTGAGGAAAATTACCTTACTCTGCAGTGTAGCTTCGTAATTTTGTGCAAAAATGGAATATAGATTAGCAGTGTAGCCTTCATAATATGTGGGATATTATATCATGATAATCATCATCATCATCTCAGCGTTTATCCCGGTTGCGTCCGCGGCTTTTGCGTTGGAGCCCGGGGTCCGGTTTCTTGCTCGATTTCCTCCATTTCGCGCGATCTTTTTCACCCTGTGGTGTGAGATTGTTGATTTTATATCATGATATTGATGGGGTTAATTCATAAACGATAATTCAAATTAAGTGAAGTTCAAAGCTCAAAAATGTTTAGTTAAACATTCAAAAATCACTAGCTAACTTAAAGCAGCGTTTATAAATACAGAAGAATATTAATAACAAGCTGCGCCCGCGTTTTCACCCGCGTATGTTTTGATACCGCAGTAATATCGGGATAAAAAGTATAATATAAAGTCCTATGTGTTGTGTGTATTCCTGTCTTCCAAATATCATCACAATCTGTTTAGCAGTTTTTGCGTGAAAGGGTAACAAACATCCATATCCATATAAAGAATAGAGCACGGACGTAGAGTAGCCAGCCTTTCGGTGTTCTATAGGATTCCTTTTGGTGAGTGTGCGAGAGAATTGCATGATTTAGTTGCCCCATCTCCGTTCCACCATCGGACGACCCATCGCACGACGAGTTTCTACCCTTACGTCGTTAACATCACTACGATTCGGACGAAGCGTTTCACCTCCTTTTTCATACTGCGTACATCGAGGGATTGGAACAATTTGCCAGCGGCGGTGTTTCTGTCGGACTACAATTTGAGTGTCTTCAAGGCTAGAGTGAATAGGCTCTTAATAAACTAGTGCGCTTTACCACCATCGATTGCGTCACTGCATCCCATCAGGCGGGATTGCGGTTAAGCGCTAGCTTATAATTTACTAGCTATCCGACTGCGGCTTCACCCGCATGTAATTCGGATATATCACGCTTTTTTGATTTCCCTCAGGAATATCAAATTTATCAAAAAAAGGTAGCCTTTAGGTTTTAGGTCCTTTTACAGGGTCTAAATATTGTCTGTGCCAAATTTCATCAAAATCGGTTGAGAGGTTTAAGCGGGAAAGCGTAACAGACAGACAGTCATACAGACAGACAGACAGAGTTACTTTCCCATTTATAATAAGTATTAGTATGGATAAAAAATAATGTATAGAAAAAAAAAACTTTTAGCAGAACAGTTTTTGCTAACGTAGTAGGTATTTATTTTGGAATTGCCAGTCAGATTTGAAATAATATTTTTGTATATGATTGATTATCCAATTTTTGAGAAAGTTTATAGGCTATTAGAACATCACATATGAACCCTAAGGAGCCGAGAAAATACAAAAAAGTCAGAAATAACTTACTAAAAACTATCAATTGGAATCATATTGAAACTAATTGCAAATCCATTGCTCCATATCTTCTAACAACGTCCCCCCAATCGGCGAACACATTTTTGTCAAATGATTGCGACTAGTTGGGATCGTTTGGACCGAACGGGTCAATGGGCGGTTCAAACGATGCCAACTAGTCGCAATCATTTGACAAAAATGAGTTTGCCGATTAGGGGGCGCGTTTGCTCAACAACTAACCTGTCGGTATGTCTGCTGAATAACACAATGCAAGTTGTTGAACTGTCAAATAATAATAAAAAACCCTTGATAATGATAGTGTTTTACGCAATTACCCTACGAGTGAGTGGGGGTCATAAGAAATTTCACGCGAACGAAGTCACCAGCCTAAGCTAGTATTAAATACAGGCGGCCGTCCGCGACTTCGTTCGTGTGTAGTTAGTTATTATGCTCGGCTCCTATTAGTCGCACCGTGATGTTATACAGCCTAAAGCCTTCCTGGGTTAAATGGCTAACAACTGCAAAAAGAATTTTTCAAATCGGACCAGTGGTCCTGAGATTAGCGCGTTCAAACTAACAAGCAAACTCTTCAGCTTTATGTATTAGTACTAGCTTTCCGCCCGCGGCTTCGCCCGCGTGGAGTTCGGTTATATCGCGCTTTTTAGATTTCCCTCGGAAATGAAATTTTTCCGGGAAAAAAGTAGCCTCAGGGTCTAAAGATTGTTTATGCCAAATTTCATCAAAATCGGTTGAGAGGTTTAGGCGGGAAAGCGTAACAGACAGATAGACAGACAGACAGAGTTACTTTCGCATTTATAATATTAGTATGGATAGATAAGGAAACCAAGGAGTCGTTTGAGATCTCAATGTCGTAGATTATGTTCTTATTTCCCTTTTGTTCACCATTCTGTCATTTCTATTACGCCTATTACAGCAATATTTTTTCTAGAATAGTACTTAACACAAAATTGAATAAATACGGTTCGGTAAGAGGCAAAAACATAATCTTTTAGTCGGTTTACCTCAGTAAAAGATTTTCCTCCAGCGATTTCAGGTTCAGATTTCATTTCCACAATTTTCCCTTTTTGCATGAAAAAGGGGCAACAAGTCGGTTTATTTCCTAAAACATGTTTCGCACACTAAAACAAAATGTAGGTGTTAGAATGTGACAATGTAATTCCACCTCATTTAGTTTAAGCTGGAAACACAATTTACTTTTAATTAGGTTTTGCAATATTGTCATGATGTGAAAAATGTTTCTTTTGTCTTTAAAATAAAACCACAGTTCGCTGATATAATATACTGCATTCTTATTTTATTACAACAGGTTATGGGCCCAGACACCATATACGCAAAGTAATAGGATAAGTAATACAGGAAGTTACGGTGTGACAATAATATTCACGTGCGACGTGGAGGAGATAGTCACAGAATACTTGTTGAACGTGTGTCACAAGGCAGGACAGCGAAATGGAAGTAAACCTAAATACCAATAACGGCTTGAAGCTGGAAGGACCTAACAACTGGAACATCTGGAAGTTCCAAACTACAGTTTTGCTACGAGGTCAAGGCTGGTTGGATGTTGTCGAAGGTAAAGCTTTAAAACCCGAAGATCCTACTGAACAAACCGCATGGGAAAGTAAAGATGCAAAGGCGCAAACACTATTAGTCACAAGGATGACTGAAAAGGTAATGTTGCACATTATTTCATGTTTAACTTCAGCTGATATGTGGAGAAAGCTTCAAAGTGTTTATGAGCAAAAAACAGAAACAAATATCCATATAATTCAGCAGCGCTTTTTCCAGTATAAGTTTGAAACAGGCACTGAAATGTCTATATTCCTATCAAAAATACAGGAATTACAAAACCAACTAAAACAATTGGGAGAGGAAGTTTCAGACAAATTTGTGATTACCAAAGTGTTGATGTCGTTGCCCGACCAGTATAAACATTTTGTGTCGGCATGGGAGTCAGCGCCAGACAGTAAACAAACAATGGACAATTTAGTTGCAAGATTATTAATAGAAGAAGAAAGGGTGAAAGAGAATAGTGAGGAACCATCAACTTCTGGTTCATCTGCATTTGTTGCGAAGGATAAAAAGAATGTAAAGTGTTTTAAATGCAACAAGTTGGGACACTTTATTAGCGAGTGTAAAAGCAACAACAACTATAAAAGTGAAGGGCAGAATAATAAGTGTTTCTATTGTGGCAAGAGAGGACATAACAAATCACAATGTTGGTTTAAGAAGAACAAAGGAAGAGTTCATGGGAAAAGTAATGCATTTGTAGTGTCAAACTCATTAGAAGAGTATAGTCAATCTCAGTGGCTAGTGGATTCAGGCGCTAGTGAACATATGTGCCGTGATCGTGCTCTCTTCACTTCATTTACCAAGGCTAAACAAGAATCTGTTATTGTTGGTAATGGTGCGGCGATTAGTGTCTTAGGCTATGGAAAGATGGCGGTAGAGGTATATGACGGGAATGACTGGGTTCAAACAACCATAGAAAGAGTTCTATTTGTTCCTGAATTAAAAATAAATCTATTCTCCGTCAACTGTGTGTCAGATAAAGGATACGTCATGTTGATAAATGACAACTCGTGTAAATTATATAAAAACAATAAAGTTTGCGCAATTGCAAAACGAGTTGGAAGTTCATATTACTTGGAATTACGTTATAAAAACAAAGTGGCTAATATGGCTAAGAAGGTGAAAAATACATTGCAAGAGTGGCACGAAAGATTAGCACACCAAAACTTTGAGCATGTCAAGAAAGTTCTGTTGAAAAATAACATTGCTGTGAATCAAACTTCAGTTACAAAATGTGAAAGCTGTCTAGAAGGAAAAATACATAGACTGCCGTTTAGAAATAGTGAAACTATTACTACTAAAACGTGTGAATTAATCCATGCGGATACTTGCGGCCCTATGGAAGTTATATCAGTCGGCGGATCGAGGTACTTTGTAACATTCAAAGATGATTTCTCGAATTATAGATCGGTGTATTTCGTCAAAGCTAAGTCCGAGATAAAGAATTGTATTGAAAACTTTATTAACAAGGCGGAAAATGTGACTGGAAATAAAACAAAAATATTTAGAACTGATAATGGTCTTGAGTTTATAAATAAGGAGGTTAAAGAAGTCTTTACTAGACGCGGCATAATTCATCAAACAAGTGTCCCCTACACCCCAGAACAGAATGGGAAGGCTGAACGTGAAAATCGTATTTTAGTTGAAGCCGCTAGAACAATGCTGAATGCTAGCAAGGACCTGCCTAAATCACTGTGGGCAGAAGCCTTAAACACCGCAGCATTTGTGTTAAATAGGACTGGAAAAAGTAAAGATGGGGAAAAATCACCATATGAGATTTGGTTTGGAAAATACTTTGATATTCATCAATTGAAACCCTTTGGGATTCCAGTGTATGCACACATCCCCAAAGAGAAGAGAAAGAAGTGGGATAGCAAAGGAGAAAAAGGAGTAATGGTGGGATATGGAGAAACTGTTAAAGGATATAGAATATATTTCTCAGATCGGAATGAAGTAGAATTAAAAAGAGATATAGTTTTCCTAGAGAAGGAGCAAAACTTTGATGAAGTCGAAGTAAAACTAGATGATTATAAAGAAGAAAATGATGGCAGAGTTAATTTAGAAACTACATCGGTGGATCTCAGTGATGAAACTATGGTGACAGCTAGTATGTCAGAAGAGTCTGGAACCGAATATAACCCAACTGAAGAAAGTGATAGCTCATTTGAGTCAATTGTTGACGTATGTCAAAGAGAACCTAGCAAGAGGGTAAGAAAACCACCTGTTTACTATCAGTGCCAAAATGTGTTTAAGGAACAAAGTGAACCAATCACTTATAGAGAGGCCATGTCAAGGAGTGACAGCAGTAAATGGAAGGAGGCAATCAATAGAGAAATGCAAACACTAGAAGATAATAATACCTGGACCATATGTGATATACCAGAAAACGAAAAAGTTGTAAGTAGTAAATGGGTATTTAAAATTAAAAGGGGTGACCAAGGTTTTCCGCAGTATAAAGCTAGATTGGTGGCGAGAGGGTTTGAACAAGATAATATTTTAGACTTAAATGACTGCTATGCACCTGTAGCAAAGTTGTCAACTGTTAGACTTTTTGTTATTATTGCTACTAAACTTAACTTGCCAATAGTGCAAATGGATGTAACCGGGGCATTTCTCTATGGAAGTATTAACGAAAATGTTTATATTAGTTTACCAGAAGGAGCCTACTCTAATAGTAATAACGTTGTAAAACTGAATAAATCACTTTATGGCTTAAAAAATTCTCCAAAGTGTTGGAACATTAAGTTTAATGCTACTATGCTTAAAGAAGGTTTTGTAAGATCAAATTGTGATCCTTGTCTCTATACAAAGTGCACTGATAAGGACCAAAGTTATTTATTATTATATGTCGATGATGTTTTAATCTTTGGGACAAACGATGATTTAGTAAAGCAAATAAAACATGTATTAAATCAGGAATTTAAAATGAAAGATTTAGGGTTTGTATCTGATTACTTAGGCATAACTATAACTCAAAATTTAAGCACAGGAGTCACTGAATTGAACCAAAGAATGTATTTGGAAAATGTGCTTAAAAGATTTGGAATGGAAAATTGTAAGCCAATGTCCACACCAATAGATCAAAATATTAATTTAAAGCTTTTTCAAAATCAAAACAAAACAGTGGACAAAAACATTGAAAAGTTATGTCGACAAATGATAGGATGTCTGATGTATGCTGTATCTGGCACAAGACCTGATTTATGCTTTACCGTTTCTTTATTAAGTAGATATCAAAAGTGTGCAAACGATATGTTAGTAACTGCTTTGAAAAGAGTATTGCGTTATGTTAAACACACTTTAGACTATAAGTTAGTTTATAAATGTTCAGATGATCTCTTGAAGGGATATTGCGATGCCGATTGGGGAGGTGACCTCAATGATAGGAGATCAACTACAGGCTACTTGTTCAAATTCTCTGATTGTTTAATTTCCTGGAGCTCAAAGAAACAGGTGTCTGTAAGTTTATCCTCTACAGAATCTGAATATGTTGCAATTAGTATGGCAGCTAGCGAAGCCTGCTGGCTTGTTAATCTGTTAAAAGATTTTAAAATAAATAATGTTTGTCCAGTATGTATTTACTGTGATAATCAGTCGGCCATGTCTGCTGCTAGCACTGACACTGTCAAGCGATTAAAGCATGTTGACATTCGTTATCATTTTATAAAAGAATTAATTAAGAATAAAAGGATATGTTTAAATTATGTCAAGACGAGTGATCAACCTGCTGATATGCTTACTAAGACCTTAAATAGAGAATTAATGAATCGTTTCTTAGGAATATGCAGGGTTGGTAATGTAGAAAAGATTTAATTTTTGTCAGCTTATTTTTGGGGCAATTACATTGAGTGGGGGTGTTAGAATGTGACAATGTAATTCCACCTCATTTAGTTTAAGCTGGAAACACAATTTACTTTTAATTAGGTTTTGCAATATTGTCATGATGTGAAAAATGTTTCTTTTGTCTTTAAAATAAAACCACAGTTCGCTGATATAATATACTGCATTCTTATTTTATTACAACAGTAGGTTCTTTCGTTCTAACATATTTCCGAGTTTTACGACCCTAAAAACTTGTGACGCCTGTTTTAAATGAGTGTTACATCCTACAACCCGCAGTCTGTACTACTGGTACTTAGTATTCAAGCGCTTGTCATCATATCACTTCAGGGCGACGTGATGCCACATCGTTTACAGCAAACCTCGCTCCACGCATGTTGATGAGTTGCTATAAAATAGCGTCGGCGGCAACCTTGGAGCTACGGGTAGTCAGATAAGGGGTACGTTGTGTGCTGTGGGCGTAGACGGTACTCTATACCGGCTATGGAATCGTCTCAGTAGGCTGTTTCTTCACTTGGCAACTGCGGGATATATACGTGCGGCGCCTCGCTGTTTCTGCCGTGCGGCGAAGATGTATGTCTGCTCCTGCTGTTTCGCTTATGTGATGGAGGTCGCTTGTGCGATTGTGTATGTGTGTTTGTATTACAGCCTGCTGAGGACTAAAGCTGAACTTTTTAATGTAAAACTATTGTAATAGTTTTGAAGTATTAATTTTCTTATGTAACTAATTTGCAGTGTTTGTGTGCGCTAGTAATAAATGATGGTGGTAGGCCATAACATCGGCTGCCGGCAGAAGTTACCACCCACCAGACAAAGTTTTTCCGCCAAGCGATTCGTGTTCCGTTATGATGTCTGGTGAAGCCGTAAGGAGAACGAGTCTGAGCAGTTGTGTTGCGATTTGTGCCGGGTACGATACGCCAAATGTTGTTGTGTCAGGAGTTTAGTCGTGGAGGGTCTTCGGATCAATCTCCCTCTGGCGCAGCATCGTTGGTCGTCTTGTTGGTACTTGGGTTTAACATTGCATCACCTCGCTCAACTGCCGTCATCCTTCTTATTCACTAAGTTTTTTAAGTGAATAGGCTTAATAAACTAGCGCGCTTTACCATTAACGATTGCATCACTGCTTACCATTCGGCGGGATTGCAGTCAAGCACTAGTTCATAATGATAAAAATATGAATATTGTATTTTACCAGATAAATGATAGTACTTTTATGCTGATTATTAAGCAATTCGATCGAAATTATTCCGTAATTTTTCCAAGTTTCGATTCCGTGGGAATCACGGGATAAAAGCTATTCTTTATATTAATCGTGGTTTACAACCACGCAAGCCAAACCCATCTAGTCGTTTCAGCGTTTATTTGTGGTTGTAATAATTAGATTCTAATATTTTATCTATTTTTTTCTATATTTTGTAATTGCGAGGATTATGTTTTCCTAGTTTCGTTTTCTTTTCAAATCAGATTAAATTAATTTTATTTCACACCAGCTCTCCGTCCATGGCTTCACCCGCGTGGTATTTGGTATTATTGTAACAATATTTTTGTTTTCCCTCGGGAATATTAAATTTTTCCGGGATAAAAAGTACCCTATTATTTAACGGACTTCTAACTTTACGTCTGCAAAATTTGAAAGCACAAAAAAACTGAAAGGTTCAGTAGTTACTGCGTGAAAGCGGAACAAACAAACAAACAAACAAATTCACTTTCCGATTTATAATATTAGTAAGAATAAACCAACAATGGCCACATTTATAAAGCGTCAGAAGCAAGGTCTACGGTTCCAATTGATTGGTTCAAACGGAGAAGAGCCAGCAAGAAACAGCATGATTAAATATCTCTTTTTTTAACGATTTTACTAGTTCCGGCCTGAGAAACTTCGTGACATGGCAAGCTTTAGAAACTTAAAGAAATTTAGATTATTTCGAAGAAGATTTTTAACTTTAATATTCAGAATCTCTTTGACAATTTAAAATCGATCAAATGACGTAAAAAGTAAAATTAAAAGAAATGTTTTGAGTTACACTCTGTGAGTTAGTTCTTATGATTTTGCCCAAAAATGATGTGATGTGAAATATTTCAAACATTTTACAAACAGTGGCGAAAATGCTTTGGATTTTCATTTGTAAGAAGCCTAAATAACGCGTGTAATAAAAAATATTATTTAAAAACAAAAAACCCGCCTGCATAAAACTCTAACGAACTGGAAAGTTAGAAACAAGTTGAACAATCGCAGTTGGGGGACTGTTCTATGGAATACTTGTTTATCTAGCTAAGAAGTCCCCCAACTGCGATTGTTCAACTTGTTTCTAACTTTCCAGTTCGTTAGAGTTTTATGCAGGCGGGTTTTTTGTTTTTAAATAATATTTTTTATTTCTATCTTTTAAGTTTTAACAAAGTATGTTTCTAATGTTGGAAAACTTAAAAAAATTGTTTAATTTCTGTTTTCATCGTTCCATTTAATATTAAAAGTGCACGATATATACATATTTTCTAATGAGTATTTTAAATCCTTCATTTTAAAACCAATTTGATAAGTTTGGTTGATAAAAATTACCTCATAATTATGGCGTCAAACATCCGCCATTATTTTTTTTTTAATGTCACCGTATAAGACAAATCTAACGATGTCTCAAATGTGAAAATCCGTTAGCCGGTTCTGGAGATTCAAGATAATAAAGAATATTACATACATTCATATATACAAGATACGCGCTTTGTGCATAGAATAAAGAGGGGAAGTAGGTTATCTGCGACCCAATCCGCGATTTAATTGCCTACTGTCTTAGGGTTGACGACTGTCCGCGCTTCGTCGGTTACGGTTGTCGCCCAAACCGCTAACAAATATTTGTCTATAAATATTTGTTAGCGGTTTGGGCGACAACTAAGAGCTTATGTTTAAATTATTTGCTTAGTATTTAGTTTACATATACTAGTCAGTTTTTTTTTTTGTAATTTTTATTTTTAGTTTTGTACACATAAAGAACCATATTTATTTTTAATTTTAATTAATACAAATATAAATAATACAAACATAACATCTATTGAATCACACATTTAATACAAAATTACAAATTAGCTACAGAAAAATACCTACTTTCGTCGGTTTCGACTATTACGAAACGCGTTGTTATTAAACTTTAATGTGTAATATATCCGTATCCTTGTAAATAACTTTTAGAAATATAATTTGAAAAATATAAGTCTTTTATTTGTTCATAAATAGACATACCAACTTTGCAGTTTATGTGATCATTTTTTAAAAGCTAATGTGCCGAAAAGCCGTGACGCGCGAACCTCGTTCCGTGCTAGCCGCGACTAGCGCAGTCATAGGCACTCTAATATTGTGTTTAGGAGTGCGTGCGGCGACGCATAGATACTATGGCGCACACATACAAGCCGCGCGCGGTCCGTTTGTATGAAGATAACGTACTTCCCTCTCTTTATTCTATGCTTTGTGCATGCCTCCGAATGTAATTCTGTTTATAATTTTGCAAAAAATTGAAACTGACTTTTGTGCTGAAATTTCTAAGTGTTCATTAATTACGTAGGTACGGACAACAGCAGGTCAAGCTACCTCAAACGGTCAGATATTTCCAATCAAAATAGAGCCTTAATGCTGCAGAGATAAAGTTGAAAATCTAATAAGGAAATCTGACAGATTGTAGTAGCTTGATGTGATGTCGTCTGTACATAGGTTTGGTACTGTTTCAATGTAGGTTTCTGGATTTATCATTGTTATTTTTTTAAATGCCTTATCATTGAATTTTCATCTTGTTTTAGTCTTTTCAGTTGATTTTTAATTGTAGTTATCCATGCAAGTGGTTTTTTCGTTTATTTAATTATTAATAAATTTATGTCTTTTTAGTTAAGAAATATTACGTAACCGGATTAATTCCTTGAATGAGTTTATGTCATGTGGTTGATTTAGCAATTTGTTAGGGTTAAGAAAACTGATATCAGGTCCGGAAAGAGTCCTCACTCTACTCAAAGCAACGTAAGATTGACCTTTTGCAAATAAGTTTCTACTTAAATCTACAACTGCTGGGTCTAAAGTTGTGATCTGTAGTTTATGCACCGTCACTGCCCAGCATAAAATTAAGGGAAACATTCGTCGCTCAATCTTGCCTTTACCACGTAAAGCATCAAATTCTGTAGCACGAGGCTGGATCCAGACTCCAATACCAGGTAGGTTTCCTGTTATACTTGTGTTATCGAGCTCCACAAATACCGCTTGTGGTAGTTTTCCTGGCTCCAACTGCTTTCTGCGTAGTGCTGGCCAATCTATTCATCGGATAATACCCATAGAACCGTTAACCATCAGCCCATGGTTAGCATTGATGTTCCGTCTTAGCATGGCTCGAGAGCTTATACCTAATTTGAGTTGGTTTGGTATACTACCTGATTTATTGGGATCTTCAGGTATGTATTCCTCTCGTGGTTTTTGACCATATGTTTTAGGATCAAATGAGATGTCTACAGCACTAACAATGTATACTTTTGTGAGCTTTTCTAACTTTTCTGTCATGGTCGCGTTACATACATATTAATGTAGCAGATTTTATTTCTTTCCATTTATAATTTATAAGTACTGCACGTTATAATAGTTCTTTACTTATGAAATTGCCATTCTGCAGTACTGGCCATTTCAAATAAAAAAAAACCTGTTTGGCTAATAATTCTAATTTCAAATTCATTTTATCTTGCTTTTTTGTTTGTTTCAACATGGAGCTCTTTTTTTCCAAAAGTAGTCGTTTGTTTATTGATTAGTGGTACATTTCCATCACATTTCAATCTTTTTCGTCATTATGGAAACGTTAAAAATTCGAGTAATTATGGAATATACGTACCGTTATGCTAACAACGCGGCACAAGCGGCATGCAACATCTACGACGTTTACGGAGCTAACACTACAAACCAACGCAGCACTTGTTATTGGTTTACTCACTGCCGTTCTGGGAATTTCGACTTTAAAAATGAACCGCGCGGTCGTCTATGAATACTTTTGGTCGACAATGACGAATTGAAGACGATTGTGGAAACTGATGATACACAATCTACGGCTGATATAGCAACAGCTTTCGACAAAACAAACAAAAAATACAAACTATATTGGACCATATGTGTTGAATTGGCAAGGTATAATATCTTGCCAAATGGGTGCCCCACGAACTCAATGATCGCCAGCGCGAAGTACGCGAGACGTGCCTGGCAGTGCTCAACAGACAAACAAATGAAGGAACTTTGAAAAACATTGTTACCTGCTATGAAAAATGGTTTCTGTTTGCTAACCGCAAGCGCTTAGCAAGTTGATTAGATCCTGGTTCAGCACCTAAACAATGCCCCAAACGAAATCTCATCCCTAGAAAAGCGATGAATCACACCGGTTAGACCACCAAACAGGGACCCCTGTTTGGTGGTATAACCGGTGTGATTCATCACATCTTCTTACCAAACGGGATGAGCATTACTGCAGATGTGTACTGTGAAGAACTGAACACAATGATGGAGAAACTGGCACATCTCCAACCAGCATTGGTCAATCACTCTCTCCGCTGCTCCTGCACGACAACACGCGACCTCATACCGCACAACAGACAGTCTTCAAGTTGCAATAAAAGGTTGATGGGGTTGGAGGCTCTTCATCATCCGCCCTACTCACCAGACCTTTCGCCTACAGACTACTACTTTTTCCAGAATTTGAATAGATTTTGTTTTTTAAATTAAATTATAAACTAGCGCTTGACCGCAATCCCGCCTGATGGTAAGCAGTGACGCAGTCGTTGATGGTAAAGTGCACTATTCGTTTATTAAGAGCCTATTCACTCTAGCCTTGAAGACACTCAAATTGTTGTCCGAAGGAAACACCGCCGCTGGCAAACTGTTGCAGTCCTTCGATGTACGCGGTATAAAAGAGGAGGCGAAACGCTTCGTCCGGATCGTAGTGGTGTTAACAACGTAAGGGTGGAAACTTGCCGTACGACGGGTTATCCGATGGTGGAACGGAGATGGGGGAATTAAATCATGCAATTCCCTCGCACACTCCCCAAAATGCATCCTCTATAAGACCGAAAGGCTGGCTATTCTACGCCTGTGCTCTAGGCTTTGGAGACCGTCTCGAGTTAAGTCAGGGTTACCAATCAGCCTCTTCGCCCGCCTCTCCACTGAATCCAAAGTGGCCAGGTGACACTGAGCAGCACTAGCCCAAATGTGGCTGCAGTACTCCACACGAACCGACCTGTACTTTGTACAACATTGCGATAACGCCCAGTTCCTTGGCAGCCACCTTGGCTTTGGACTCAATGAACCGCCCAAAGTTTAGGGTGGAGGGAATCTCAACACCCAAAAGCTGAAAGCGGTCGGTACAGTCCAAGGATACATTTTGAAAAGTAGGAGCCAAGGTGAACGAGCTCCTTTTGGGGGTGAAAATACACGCCTGTGTTTTGGCGGTATTGAATGCTACAAGTTTGACTTTGCCCCATTCGGAGACTGCCACTTGCCTCTCGTCCAGCTGGTTTCTTTAAGAATCATTAAACTGCCACTGTGTTGGCAAAAATACATTGATTGCATGGGTAATTACTTCAATTAATACAAAAGATTTTTTTTCCTATTGAACGGCAATTTTATATTTAAAGACCTTTTTATACAAAATATATTTAGATTCAATATGTTTATTATAATCAGTGACTAAAATCCTTAATTTTGATACCCAACTCGATATGCTTGGCAGAAAAAAGCATGTAATTCTTTTTTTTGTTCCATTTAATATTAAGTTATATACATATTTAAAATCAGTGTTTAAAATCCTTCATTTTGATATCCCACTCGATATGCTAGGTAGAAATTTATTTATTTATATCTCACAATATGGCGTCATACATCCGCCATTTTGGATTTTTTAAAATGTCACCTACCTAGTAGCAGTTGGGCAATTAAGTCAAATCTAACGATACCTCAAATGTGAAAATCCGTTCAGCGGTTCTGGAGATACTAGGTAATAAAGAATAATACATACAAGATAGGAGCTAAAAACATAACCCTCCTGGCAGTCGGGTAAAAATGTGCATAGTTTAGTTCTTATTGCCAGGAGCTAGTTAGTGATTTAGTGTGGGAATGTTTATACGAATATATCTTGTAGGGAAACAGGGTTTTATAAAGCACAGACAGACAAGACTAGATATTTTATTTCAATTTAGGTTTGTCAGAAACTCATCAGAAATCTAGTTGTCAAACGTTCTCTTTGGAAATCCTTGGCGGAGGCTTATGTCCAGCAGTGGATTCATTATATTATGATGAGAATAGTGTAAATTTGCTCTTTTACACAATTTCATAGCACTTTGTGGGCGGGGCACATAGCTCGTAGAGCCGATGGCCGATGGGGCTGAAAGGCTCTTCAATGGCGACCAAGTACCGGCAAGCGCAGCGTCGGACGCCCCCCGACTAGGTGGTCGGATGACCTCACCAAAATCGCAGGGAAGCGCTGGATGTAGGCCGCGTCCAACCGTTCTCTTTGGAAATCTTGTCTGTCTGTAGACAAGACTAGATATTTTATTTCAATTTAGGTTTGTCAGAAATTCATCAGAAATCTAGTTGTCCGTTCGCAAGCTAGGTCATTCAAGGAGAAGAACCGGGCAAGAAACTCCTTGGAAACAGATATCAACATATTCTATCAATATGTTTCTTTCTTTGTCAATGTTATCTTTAAATTACACTAGCACGCTAATTACGTAACACACTATTAATAGTGTGTTAATAGTGTGTGTGTGAGTGTAATTTTGAAGCATATTGCAAATCCATTGCTCCATGTGTTCGAAAAGTGTGTCTACTCAACAACGTAAGTAACGCAATGAATATTGTTCAACTGTCAAAATGAAACCCATTGTTACTGATAGTGTGTTTCGCAATCACCCTGCGCTGTTGAAAGTTTGTAAGCTCGCACACCATTTGATTTAGCACAGCAGGTTGATTGTTTTGTAGAGAAAAACAAACACTGTTTATTAATTTAAGAAAATAAAATACATTTTCTGTAGCTTCGTATTTTTTAAATGCAAATTGGCCCTTGTCTTGAGACAAAAGAAATCTATATTATTTCGTGGTGTTGTCTTTTAGCTACACTTCGTTGGCCATGATAAGCAATTACCTACTTAAATGTTCATTTGTTTTGTATTGTCTACCATCGTATTCATTTGTTTTTCATTTCATTAGAATATTCTTTTCTTTCTTGTTTTCTTTATTAATAAGAACGTTCTTAGTAACACTAGGGCTATAGGGTCTGTGTGTACACTTAGTATCGACATATAGATTTCACCAAACGGTTGGTGGACTCTTCACGTTTTGGCTAAAGAATCAGCATTGTAACATCATCATCATCATCAACCTTTTTATCGTCCTTCTGCTGGGCACAGGTCTCCTCTCATACAGAGAAGGTTTGAGCGTATTCACCACGCTTGCTCAATGCAGGTTGGCGATTTCAGACTTATAAAGTCCAGGTTTCCTCAAGATGTTTTCCTTCACCTTCAGTCATTGGTGTCCAAGATATACTTAGAAGGCACATATAACTAGAAAAGTTACATTGGTACTTGCCTGATCTCGTAGTGGCCTAGTGGTTAACTTTAGAAACACCAGCCTCTCAAGTATGAGTGCGCGGGTTCGATTCCAGCATTGTATGCAAAGTGGCAAAGCTGCCTTTGGGGCAATTTTCCTGTTGACAGTGATGCGGATGAGATGATAATGAGCTTTAATTACTTCTCTTCCTTTTTTAAATAAATGTACATATTGTTATTTTGTTTTGTAAGTGGCAGTGGGCAGGGCACATAGCTCGTAGAGCCGATGGCCGACGGGGCAGAAAGGCTCTTAAATGGCGACCAAGTACTGGCAAGCGCAGCGTCGGCCGCCTACCGACTAGGTGAAAGCGCTGGATGTAGGCCGCGTCCATCCGTCCTTTTTGGAAATCCTTGGGGAGGCCTATGTTCAGCAGTGGACTTCATGTGGCTGAGATGATGATGATGATTCTTATTTTAAAACTGTAAGCTTTTTAAAGTATTATGTAAATATATTATGGCTAATTAAATAAACTACCGAAATATTTAAATTGTCTTAGTAATTTATTATGATTTAGACATTAGACTAGACCTGCAAGGTAATTGCGTAACAGACTATTAGTAGGAATGGGTTTCATTTTGACAGTTCAACAACATTCATTGCGTTATTTACGTTGATGAGCAGAATAATTTTTCGAATATATCGAGCAATGGATTAGCAATATGCTTCAAAATCGTTCAAATTGGTTGTCATAATGTGTTATGGAATACGAATGAATGAACGATTGGTCTAGTTTTTTTTTGTTGGTATTTTAGTCTATTAAGATTTTATTTTTATTACATTAATAAGTAATTTAAGTGTAACATAATATGTTTCAAGATTAATTATATTATAATGAGAATAGTGTAAATTTGCTCTTTTACACAGTTTTATAGCACTTTGTGGGCGGGGCACATAGCTCGTAGAGCCGATAGCCGATGGGGCAGAAAGGTTCTTGAATGGCGACCACGTACCGGCAAGCGTCGCACACCCACCGACTAGGTGGTCGGATGACCTGACCAAAATTGCAGGGAAGAACTGGATGTAGGCCGCGTCCAACCATTCTCTTTGGAAATATGTCTTTTGACGGACGGTATCTTGATCTTTGTTACACAACGCGACCTCAATAGAATGTCTAGATTATTTAAACCTCAGACTGACGTCTGGGAGGACCTCTTATCCGAATGGCAAAGTAGGTGGGATAATTCCATCAAGGGCCATCTCCATCTGTTCTTTCCATCCGTTGGCGATCGGCTGGCTAGGACATGGCTGGAGGTTGACCACTGCGTTGCCCAATTTCTCACAGGTCATGGCAACTTTAAAAGTAAACTGTATTCTTTTAAACTTGTTCCTTCGCCTTTGTGTCAGTGTTCTACATCGAACTGTGAATTTGAACAGTCGCACATCACATCTTGTGGTAGTGTATTCTTTGGCAGAATGAACGCAATATTATGTTGGATAGTGTACAAGTTACATCCGGAGTTGTTTATTATACGGACCTTGTTGAAACTAGAACTAATTTCCGTGCGTTCAGGCGCTTTTGCCATACCTATTATTGAATCAATTGTAACAGCAAATACCTACTTAGGACCCATTAACTTGATCAAATGTTATTCCGTGGTGCTTGGCAATCTGGGCTTCTCCCAGTTGCAATAATGTCCCTTTGTGCCGATTGGCCTAGTTCTATTCTGTCTCCTGCTTATTATGGAGGGAAGTGGAAAAAATATCTTTTTTCTTACTCCTCCGCTATTCTTTTCTGATTAATTTCGTTGCGGGACCCAAGACAGTTGAAACGTTTCTCCGGGACTCGTCGAGCTTCATTGCTCGGCGTTTTTCTGGCGGTCTCCACTGTTGATTCTGGCTTTCAGGAGTTGCAGTGGGTTGGGAACAGTGTGGCGGGTTTTGTCCCAAAAAAAAAAAAAAAAAAAAAAAAGGACGGTATCTTGAGGGAGTCCGGCAGTGGACTTCAAATGGCTGAGATGATGATGATGATAGCAATGTGATAGTTTATAAAACATTTTATTCATGTGTTACATAATACAGCACTATTTATAGCGCACTATTATTAATTTACATACTATACACTATGTAACAAAAACCCTGTTGTTCCTTTCAGGGACATATATACATGAAATTATAATTAAAAAAAAAGTAATTTTTGTCTAGTCGAGGGGTCAACATCAAATAACTATTAAAATCGACACATTCGACAAAATGTTTAGAATATCTGATTTTTTAAGTTAAAGAGATTGCCGGGAACGTTGTACTTATGTCTTCTTCATGCAGAATTGCAAAGGTAAGAAATTCGTTAAAGATTACAAATATTAATAATTAAATATTTATTTTGATTATAATTTTTGTTGAACAAATTTTTATAAATGATATGTTTTATTACATCTGTATACCGATTCTTAAAACGTAGGCAGAAGGAACAACAGGGTTTTTGTTACATATTGTATATTGACAGCCTCCGTGGCGTAGCGGTAGCGGACGCGGCCGCTGCACAAGGTGGCGCGGGTTCCATCCCCGCACAGTGCAAGTATTTGTATGCATGATATTTGTACTGGTCTGGTCGTGCCTCGGAAAGCACGTTAAGCCGTTGGTCCCGGTTGCCCTACGAACATCTAGTGGCAGTCGTTATGGGTTGTTGGAGCCCTCAAAAGTCCTACAATTGGTCTAACTGCAATGCTTCGATGTCGCCTTCGGGTTGTGGAGGTCAGACGGCAGTCGCTTCATGGAAAATGTCGATGTTTAGCCATATCAGCAGTTGGACTGGTAAAGCGAACCCCAGACTCCAAAGCTCCAAGGCTTCGGATGCGGCTGGGATTAACGCTGGGATGATGATGATGATTGTATGTTTACTACGCTAAGTCAAATAATTCTTTTAGACCTACGCCCTAAGTCGTGTTGTCTAGCAGCTGAGATGTGTTTTATTTGATTCGATTTTACGAGCGTTTCTTTTTATGGCTATAGAGGAAATAATAGACATAAAAACTTGGAAGTTTCAGTGGAGAACGCAAATTTTGACAACAAGTCTCTATTTAAGGTGATTTTCTTTCATATTTATTTTACTTTTGTTTTGAGCAGAGGACATCATCAAATGACCTCTTCTACTCCGGGCGGAATGGAAGGGCGTGTCAGACTTTTGCTGAAAACCCACCCGTGTTCCTTCAGTTGCCTGTGCGCCAGGGCTTACGGTATCTTTTTCAAACAATGCGCGGCATATATTTGTAAGATTTAAATATCAATTATATCAGGCAAACGTGCTTTTGCCCCAAAAAATGATGTTGACCGATTCTCAGACCCACCCAATATGCACACAAAAATTCAGACAAATCGGTCCAGCCGTTTTGGAGCAGTTTGGTAAAAAAACATGGCGATATAAGAATTTTATGTATAAGATAACTAAATTATACCTGTTCAGAACCTTCTGACCTTAAAACAATCTTAACTGAAAAGCAAAAGCTTCTATTTTGACAGTTTAATAACATTCATTGCTCTATTAACTTTGTTGAATAGACAATATATTCAAACATATGAAGCATTCGATCCTTCAAAATGATTCAGTGTTTATGTGTTACGCAACAAGGATGTTAAATTGTTCTGTCAATAGAATAAAAAGATATACATATATATATATCTAAATAACACATCGACGAAGAATCAATCTTCATTCAATCGTTTTCGTTCCAGCGACTCGAAGAGCGTGTCCCAAAAAAAAGGAAACAAAACTCCTTGCTATAAAAATTGTAGTACTTATTCCTTTTTCTTTTCGTTCTAATTTTAAAGTTTTACAAATAGAAAAAAAAAAAACAGTCATGGGATTAAGCGACAGAAGAAAAATACACAAAAAGTACAAAAAAAAGGACAAAACAGTTATAGCGGTCATGCAATTTATACCATTTTATACACAATACTATACACAGTATACATATGCATATCTCGCTGTAGCGATCACGGTGTCGGGTCGGTCACACTTACATTAATCCAATTCTTCTTCCCTATCCAACAAACTGCTCAACGTCCTTCAAATTTAAATAAAAAAAAAAAAGACAGAAGTGAAATTCAGGCGTCTATTCTTTTTTCAAAATAATTTAAAATATTGTATTAACCGAACAATGCTCAAAAGAATTACCACAAAAATGAGTGTCTACTTAAGTGTCCCGTCGACGACCCCTGAGCCCATTGGCTGAAGGCCAACAACAAAATTTCAGGGTCAGTGTCTGCGATATTACTTTGTTTGTCACTTTTTCCTCAGTCGATGTACTGACATCACGCTGATACGAGCGACACTTTATGTTAAGACGTGCTTTATTATATACCTATATCATAAAATAGCAACGATGCCGTATTACCTCGTAACTTGGTTGTTGAGGTGAGATAGGCAATAACTTGATATAAAATATTGGTTAGACGTCAGAGATATATTTTTTTAATTTTTGTCTTTTTGTCTGGATGTCTTGGCGTAAAAACTGTTTAACTTTTTTTTTTCGGGGTGGAAATCCTCATAGGATGTCCGCCGCCCTGGGATGGGCGACGGGGTCTGTCAGACTTTTACTGACTAAAACCACCCCGGTGCTTCTTCTATCACGAGCGCGCGTGGGACCGTGGGAGTCTAAATTCTTCCACGGCCCCACATTCTCGTGTTGGCCCGGTCTGTCCGGGCCTCGTCTCCTGCACGGGGTAGTGGGGTGTTAAACTACCCCGTGCATCGCCGCAGAGGCGCGCGCCGAAATTAGCGCGCACCTCCGCCTCGGGGTCCAACAAATAGGGGGCAGGGACTTCCCCATGTCCCTCGCCCCTGGACCCATTCATGGGGGCGGAAGAGGGCGTTATCCGCCCTTCCTCGACGCCCGGTGCGTCTTCTGAGGCCCGGGAAAGGAGTTGAGATCTCCCTCTCCCGTTCCGCAGCTTCATTCTGCGACATCACGTCCTTGCAGAAGGACACCACTGCGTCCCACGACACTGCGCTACCGACCATCCTCCGCAATACTGCCGGCAGCGACAGGTCGCCTCCTACTTCATTTGTGAGGACACGGCGCTGCTCCTCCCAAGATACACACTCGGAGAGCGTGTGCTGCGCCGTGTCCTTCCCGCATTGGACGCAGTGGTGGCACCGAGCGTCCGGCTCCCTGCCTAAGCGACGCAGGTACTTGCCGAAGCAGCCATGCCCCGACAGTACCTGCGTCAAAAAACTGTTTAACTTGGCACAACCTTGGCGTTTGTAAACTTTTTTTTTGTTTCTCGGTTGATTTCCTCATGGACTTCCTCCACCATAAGGGTGACAGAGAGGACTCTTACCAGCTAAAGAAACTGCGGTGTTTTATGTCTAACTATGGTCAGGGATACGTGATTCGCATAAGCATTTACTGCATCCACACAAATTGAAACCTGCCCCCTAATCGGCGAACACTTTTTTGTCAAATGATTGCGACTAGTTGGGATCGTTTGGACCGTCCATTGGTCCGTTCGGTCCAAATGATCCCAACTAGTCGCAATAATTTTTTGGATTAGGGGGCTGGATTAACACGTCCGGTACTTTTAATACCGGTAGTTCGTTCCTGAGGAATATTTTCTGACACCCACGCGGCAAAGAGCTAATTATGAACAAGAGAATTTTATGATAGTGTCAGATCAATTTTGTAAGATTTTTTGTTAAATTGTTCTCAAGCCACCTCTTAATATTAAGTGAGCAGTTTTGTTCCGTTGCCTAATTTTAAATTGCCGTATATTTTATTGAAATGAGCTTCAAAAACTACAGTTTTTGATCTTAGACTGTGAATCAAGGGAAACCCGAGGAAAATACATTGATTTATCGAATGATTATGGTGTGAATAGAATATAATATTCTTACTCGAGATGCCTATTACAGCTATCATACAAATATTGCCTACTTAAGATACTACGTTTATCTTGCTATGTTGAGCGATCCACGTTTAATGGCGTCGTTAGTTTAATAGACGTATGTGGTTTTGGTACGCATTTTCGTCTTATGTTATTATTTATTTTCAATTTACTAAAATAGCAACTTACTCTAAGTAAGTAATTAGTACAATAAACGAGACGTGTGTTTATTTTGTTGAAACTTAAAAGAATGTAAGTCTAAAAACCTCAAGCGTATTGCTTTGTGAGATTACTTATAGACTTATGGTTCACTTAGATTAGTACTGTAGCGCAGGGGTCATTTGCCGAGGTCGCGGATTAGAACATCGCATTTTACTTCGCCTTTCGCAGGTCTGCTGGACGAAATTTCTTAAGAAATAAGCAGCACCTTTGTACTTAGATCTTAATTTTGACATAACCTTATGTATATAATTGTGTGTACATAAATAATGAATAAAACGCGTAACTTTGGTGTGCGTTGTTTTCAAATTCCGAATTATGTTGTTGTTGTTTTCTTTTTTTATGATTACTCGTCCTCGAACCTGCCTGTGTGTTAAATTAATGTCGCTATTCTAGCGGCGGCGTAGAAGCTACATATATCACAATCTTTATTTGAACACCGCGTTCCCGATTTCACGTTTCAATTGAACAAATCGAAGGTCAATTCTATAAAGGACGGTGAACGGGACATGTGGCTGGATTCATTTTGTTATTCTGGGCCAGCCAGCGGCCGCTTGTGCCATGAATAGGTGATCTATGGAGGTGTGTTGTATATCTGTGGGCTTTATGGAGGCTCTTTTTGTCATTTGTGAAGTTTTTCTTCATGTATGTGTGAAAGAGGGCACAGACAAACATGGCGACGTGTCTCGCATTTAGCGGAGAAGAGACAATCTTGACTGATTCGGTGGATTGCTGTTGGTTACCTTCTGAATTTAACCCTGTTTGAGCTCAGTAAAAATAGAAAAGAAATCGTGTCTTATTACTGATAGATGAGTTCTGAATTCGTATAACCCAAATACTAAACTAACTCTATGACTTTAATCCGCACTTAAGTCACGCTTATCTGTGAGATCTACCATGAGAAATATCATGCAGACAAAGTTTGAGTGTAGTGTAGTTTACTCTTGGAAACTTCATCCATAAATTTAGAGATTGTCGATGTTGTTGCCAACCAAAATGAACGCAAAAAGTAGTATATTTAGCAAGGAGGTGTACGTCAGTTTCTTATAAAAGGGTTTACGAGATAAAGCCTGGATGCGGATCGTGTCACCTTTGTGTGACCCATCATACGAGATAGCAAAAACGCTGCCGTGTACGGTTCGTATCAAACGCAGACAGTTCGTAGCTCGGATCATTCGCGTCATTGCCTTCATACCTTCGGTCTCGGTGAACCACATTTCCAAACTTCGCAGCTATGGATTATAATGTGAATGTACAAAACGACTCTTAGGGGCTTTCAAAGAGTAATGCCGAGCGGCGGATACATAGAAGGAATGTGCGAAGTTACATGTACTCTTTCCATTTCACGCGTGGCTGGGTATCCACGCGTGGTTTGGCAAGCGCTCAGCTAAGCGTCCTTTTTAAGCGGAGGTAGACTATCGACGGTTTATCGGCTCACTGTTTTGTTGCGTCCACATTGGACACACCATTTTTCGTTTTCGACAACTTGGTCAACGTAGCGCACAAGGGTTTTATTAATGAATCGACTTTTATTCGCGTGGCTTTTTTCGGGACGTCCTCTGTTTTTTTACCATTTATTCTCTATCCATCCGCCAATAATGGTTTAGGACTGATATCAACAAAGTCCGATATCTTTTATCCGTGAAAGAAAATTGACGTCGAGGACAGTTTTAGTGTGGAAAAACCGGTCAAGTGCGAATCGGATTCGCGCACCGAGGTTTCTGAGAGGGAACAAAGAGGGGTTAGTAAGTTAAAATTATTAAAAATATTTTTGATTTAATGTTGTAACTTAAACAATACGGTTTTCGTCATTTTTCCTATATCTATACTAATATATAAAGCTAAACAGTTTGTTTACTTGTTTGTTTGAACGCGCTAATCTCAGGAACTACTAGTCCGATTTGAAAAAAATCTTTTTGCGTTTGATAGCCTATTAATCCAGGAAGGCTTTAGGCTATATAACATCACGCCGCCACCAATAGGAGAGGAGCATAACTAACTCCACGCGAACTAAGTCGCTGGCGGCCGCTAGTCTTATATAATACGTTGTTTACCGAACACGTTACGTACCAAATTTCAAGATTCTGAGTTGTGAACTCTATTCATTCTTTTGTGAGTGTCAAAAATTTGCGGTAATTTGCGGCATAAACGGCTGTATGTTCTGATTGCGTTGATTTTTTGACAGTGAGGGAAAGTAAATCTGAGAATAACATATAAATTTCAGCTTGATACCTCCACGTGTCAGACAGACAGACGAACGGATAACAAAGGATTCCGTTTTTTTAACCGACTTCAAAAAGGAGGAGGTTACTCAATTCGACCGTATATATGCTTTTTTTTTTTTTTTTTTATGTTTGTTCTCGCATAACTTTGTCGTTTATGAACCGATTTTGATAATTCTTTTTTTGTTGGAAAGAAGACATTCCCAAGGTGGTCCCATGATAAGGACATCAGGATCTGATGATGGAAGACCAGAGAAATCAAGGGGAACTTCCAAAAATCGTAGGGGCGATTAGTGCATTTCTTAGTATTTTCATTAAGTATTTAAAGCCCTACAATTTGATAAAGGTCTGGAGTAGATCTGATGATGGACCTGGAAGACAGTCGAAGGAACTCCTCAACAATTCACAGCAGCTACCTTGTGTTTGGGCTTGATTAATTTGTATTGATAAGAACTTTACACCTAGATGGGTTGTGACTGTCATAAGAGCTCTGATGATGAAGACAAAGGCCAGTTTCGGGAACTCCTCAACCGTTTGCAGTACCTACTTTGTGTTTGGTTTTAATTTGTTTATATTGATGAGAACTTTGCACCCATTGGGTTAAAATAATGTTCTGCAGTACCTAAATCTGATGATTAAGACCTTAGGCAGTCGAGAGAATTCTTCAAAATTACTGGTAAAAATTAAAGTAAACAAAATTACGTCATTTCCCAACTATATTTGCGTCAGCTTCCAGGCTGACCGGATGTAACTGAATACATAGTACCTACTTTTCACAACTAAAAAGTGTAAAATAAAAACTTTTTTACAAAAAAACAACCGACTTCTAAAAACCACTACAAAGTGAAAAATAACTAATTTCGGAAGTCGGTGTCAAAAACTAATACCTATACAAAAACCAAAGACACCGACTTCCGAAATTAGTTATTTTTCACTTTGTAGTGGTTTTTAGAAGTCGGTTGTTTTTTTGTAAAAAAGTTTTTTTCTTAAGAAGTACGGAACGCTAAAAACTGTCAAAAATGCGAAATGTATTCAAGGTATAAGGCTTATTTTAGGGACAAAGGTTGATGGAATTCTTAATCGTGTAGGTACATTATCTTCCAATATCTATATCTATACTTAATATATAAAGCTGAAGTGTTTGTTTGTATGTTTGTTTGTTTGTTTGTTCGCACTAATCTCGGAAAGTACTGGTCCGATTTGAAAAATTCTTTTTGCGTTGGATAGCCCATTAATCCAGGAAGGCTTTAGGCTACATAACATCAAGCTGCGACCAATAGGAGCTGAGCATAACTAATTCCACGCGAACGAAGTCGCTGGCGGCTGCTAGTAATATATAAAGCTGAAGAGTTTGTTTGTTTGAACGCGCAAATCTCAGGAACTACTGGTCCGATTTGAAAAATTCTTTTTGCGCTGGATAGCCCATTAGTCCAGGGAGGCTTTAGGCTATATAACATCATATATAGGCAACATAACGCTGCGACAAATAGGAGCGGAGCATAACTAACTCCACGCGAACAAAGTCGCTGGCAGTGCTAGTCTTCCAATATTTATGCAGAGATATTACGGGTGTACATCTGGTCTTACTTATCTCTCTCAACTTACTTATCCAATCAATTAAAACGTAGCGAACGTAATCTTACATAAATCTTTATCAAAATACTTGTTTTGCATAAGCTAATATAAATTAGAATAAAGCTTATATTTTAAAGCGATAAGTAATTCGTGACATCTTGAAAAAAAAAACATCAGTAAGTAATGAAATAAATGAAAATTCCTCCATTCATTTTATTTAGTTTAGTTTTATGATTAAAGCAATTTAGAAATATATTTAATTACTTACATCTTAAAGAAAAATAGCAGTAATGAAATAAAGAAATAACATAGTACTTAAATAAAAATCCATCATTTCATTTAGTTTTATGGTCTCCCCGTACGAGTCACAAAAAACACTTTTCCTTTCATTGAATTAAAATTCCCTCGAGGAGCAGAATTCTTATCTAAAGCGCACAGGTAGTTCTTAGTGCTGGAGCGCTCAAGTACTCAAGGTGGCTTCAAAATGAGTGTCAAGGTGACTATCGATTCAGCGCTGTAAGCGGCTGCATGTACATTTGCATTGTTCTTCGCGCTAAGCTGAGAACAGATTCATCTTCTAAAGCGTACCCGAAGACCTGATTCTCTCATAACATCACGCTTTTATTGCGGAAATGGATAGGTAGGGATTTACAGCATAAGCATATTTCGCAAGTTACACGATTAAGTACTATGTGTTGTCTGACTGCCTTGGAGCAGTAGTGGCCCAGAAGTAACGGTTGTAAGTCGTAGGCTTAAACTCAGACAGGCTTTCGAATTATTTCATCACCACTGCACTGCTCTCAAAACCATGAAGGAAAGCATCACAAGGTCATCACACGACCGCATCGCACCGCAACGCATGTCCTGGAACTTTTTTTAAATATTATAGATTAGTGCTTGTCATAGCTCTGCGAGTCGATAAACTTAAGAGGCAGTAGGCAGGGCACATTGCTCGTAGAACCAATGGCTGATAGGGCGGTAAGGTTCTGGAGTGGCGGCCACGTACTGGAAGACGCAGCGTAGGGAGGCCCCCAACAAGGTGGACCGATGACCGCGGATCGCGGGAAGCCGATGGATGCGGGCAGCACAAGACCGGTCGGCGTGGAAAACCTTGGGGGAGGCCTTTGTCCAGCAGTGGACATCTATAGGCTGATGAAGAAGAAGAAGTGTTTGACCGCGATCCCGCCAGATGGAGAACAGTGATACAATCATTGATGGTAAAGCACACTAGTTTATTAAACAAAACATTCGAAGACACGCGATAGCCACCAATCTGGGCTCGTGTGCTCCAGCACACTTGGTATTTTGGAGTAGGGACGTGTGCTTTTATCCATAAAAGCACACGTCCCTAGTCTTAAAGTGAAGAAGGCTTTGTCCCAGCAAGGGTTACTGTAGGATAATTAGGGTATATTACTGCAAAACATTGTACTCCCGGCCACCGTAGGCGGCTTGCGGGCGGTGAGCAGTGAGCAGCTCGCCGCCCGGTAAGGATCAGGCTCGAGTCGACGGAACGTTGTGTTTCACGCGCGCCTCAAAGAGATGTCAGCACATCGTGACGGGGTCTACGAAGACCAATGCCTCCTGTGTCAGGGTTGCGGGTTGGTGAAAAAAGAAACCGTGGCTCTGGCCTACAGGCAAGTGAAGGAACACGGGTGGGTTTTAGTCAGTAAAAGTTTGACACGCCCTTTCTCTCCGCCCAGAGCGGGAGAGGTCATTTGATTTTTTCCCATCCCAAAAAAAGGGTATATGACTGCATTGTTGGTTTAGTGGTTGTAAGTGTCACCAGGACCATTTTTCACAAGTAGAGTAAAATATCATTAGTCTTTTTTTGTGAAGAATTTCTCATTAGCTCGAGTGCCTGGATTTATGCCCGAGTAATGACAGAAGGACAGACATCACCCCGTATTATTGCGAGTATATAGGACTTTTATATAAGATGCGAGATTTGGGTTTACTTACTATAGCTCCAATTCAAACCCGTATAGAAAAAAACAGGTTTACTGTTTGGTTACCATGTATCAGGTACTGATTCTACGTAGATGAGGCGAGTACAATTTCCGGTCTGCTACTAAACATTCTTTATTTCTGTCCTTCTTTTACCTATTAACCATATAAAACAGATTTTTTAGACAGGAGTCCATAAAATTAGCAACAATTTGCTTAATTCTAGTGTTAAGAGGGGACTCTATTGCCAAGGAATTTGCAAAATAGGTATTTGAAGAATCTATTGCCTTGGTGCTGCTTCTAACCTCTCCCGGTAAAGTTAGAAAAGGAAAGTTGCAGCTCAGGCTGATTTTGCCTACAAAAACGTTGACCAAAAGACGTTTCGTATTCCGCTATTTTCTGTTTCAAAAAACGACAGATCTCAATTATTTTTATATCAAAATTTAGAGGAAAAGTATACCTATGCTTCTATTGTTTTCTTTTTTGTCAAAAACTTATCACATTTTTCGCGATTTTGAAGTATTGTATTTCTTTTATTAATTAAGTTTCGGAAACAATCAAATGATAGGGGCACGTATAATCACGGTGTAAAATCGTAGAAAGAAAATAATTGCTCTATAAGCATTATCCACGAAGAAAACAGCGGAATACGTTTGTATAGAGAAAGCACCACTAGGGTTCCCTCTTATTGAGTTACAGACACGAATAAAAACACAATTAAAATTCAGCGTGAGCCGCATTCACGAATCTTACCGATCTGGGAATATACTTAGAATTGCACGCATCTTTTAGGATGCACATATTTTCAAAGTCAAATGTATGTTTTGTCTAATATTGTTTTGTAAAAACAATATTAGAAATTAAAATTAACGATTAAACATTTTCTTTTTTTTGTACTCTTATCATCTAAAAACTCATTGATAGAATAATAATAATAATAATTTATTTCGGATAGTAAGTATCCATATTCGGTTAGTACTACAAAAATCTTAAGCCTATGTTAGTATTTAGTATTAATAAAAAGTAAGACAATATACATGTATTTACAAGCTCAGCCAGACACTCCTTACTGTCTAACTAGGACCCGCATGAAACACACGTAGCAAGGAGGCGGTCCTCTTGCGTAAAATGGCATGAAAGCCATCAACACGGGCTTTCGCGAACATGCCAGATGCACTACAGAAACGGGGCAACCCCAGCAACATCCTGAAACCGTAGTTGTATTGGACTCGCAGGGCACTGAGCGATCTCTGTGTATAATAGAACCACAGACTACTCGTGTAAAATGTCTGGCAGTATGCTTTAAAAAGAGAGATTTTAACATTCTCGTTGCAACGAGCAAACCTGCGTGCCAGCATGTTATTCTTAACCGCCAGTGCCTTGCGCTCCCTTTCAATGTCTATTTGGTCATCAAGATCCTCGGCAATATAGTGTCCCAAATATTTAAAATGATTTACCTGCTTGAGTTCACTATTATTTAGTGTCAATTTGGGCACACTAGCTATAATAAGCTTTGTCAATTAACAATTTCGGTAATAATGGCGGCAAAACCATTAATGTTCTTACTCGCAATACAACTCCACGGCTGCTGCAGCAGTAGATACTTTACCTACGTTTGCTAATTTCAAAGAGAAAATCTAGATTTCATATCTTTGTTTGCACATCTCATTTCGCAGTTCGTTTGCCGCTAATATTCCAGTAGTTACCATATTCCTCCCATCTATCTTAGCTACGTAAGAGAAATCTAGGTTCGCCGGTAATCATAGCGCTGTCAGCGGTACGTCTTCGTACCTCCACCTCTATACGAGACTGCGGAACTTTAGGGTTAATGGCTTTGATTCGATAATGGAGCCGCTCAAGTTCGCTAGAGCGTCGCGTATTCGCGGAGTAAGCTTCACCTAGTTCGATTTTAATATTATTGCCGGCAAACGGAAGTTGGTTTGAGTATTGCGGATTTGAATGTTACCGCGGCTTAGCGTTATCTGTTTTCTGTGATTGTAATTGTTCAGATAATCTTTAAATAGATTAAATAGAAAGTGTATTAGTTTGGGGGTTGTTTGCTCATTAAAGCTACTTTATTAGTAGTTATTGCTTAAGTGTAACGCTAAGTTAATTACTTATGTTTGGGGAGTTTATGAGTGAGTAACCTTGTGAATTAATAGACGGTTTTATTGAAGCAATCGTAAATTAATTTATTGTGATTGTATTGGTACTGTGATTGCTCTTAAAATTACGCACCGAGGCAGTGTATGTCATAAATCTATACTAATATATAAAGCTGAAGAGTTTGTTTGTTTGTTTGAACGCGCTAATCTCAGGAACTATCGATTCGATTTGAAAAATTCTATTTGCGTTGGATAGCCCATTAATCCGGGGAGGCTTTAGTTTAATACCATCACGCTGCAACCAATAGGAGCGGAGCATATATAAAAAAAACATATCGAAACCTACGCGAGTGAAACCGCAGCAATCCATACTAATATTATAAATGCGAAAGTATCTCTGTCTGTCTGTCTGTCCGGCTTTCACGCCAAAACTACTGAACCGATTGTAATGAAATTTGGTACACAGATAGTCTAGAGCCTGAGAAAGGACATAGGCTATAAAACATCCCGCTATAACCAATAGGAGCAGAGCAGGAACAAAAAATGTTGCGGAAACGGGAGCAAACCCGGACGTACATATTGCTCTCATTATTTTAACAGGCGCTTATATTAACTGAGCTCTTTCGGTTCAAAACTTACGCGAGTGAAACCGCGGGGCACAGCTAGTATAATTATAAGGCTAAAGAGTTTGTTTGTTTATTTGAACGCGCTAATCTTACGAACTCCTGGTCCGATTTGAAAAATTCTTTTTGCGTTTGATAGCCAATTAATACAGGAAGGCTTTAGGCTATATAACATCACGCTGCGACCAAAGGGAGCGGAGCAAAACCAAATCCACGCGAACGAAGTCGCTGGCGGCTGCTAGTTAAATATAAATACGAATAATAAACCCACAGGCAGGACCAGCTTTTGCAAAATTAACGAATTCTTTTTAATTTAATTATAGGATTGTATGTCGTAAATAACGCTAAACCGCGGGTAAGCCATATGACATGTCCAATCCCACTGGATTCAGAAGATCAAATTAATTGCGGCGCATGAATTAAAATGACCACTGATTGAATGTCCGCTCACTTTCACAAAAGCTTTTCAGGTATATTATCTTGATGTAGTAATTTTTCTCTGTAGGCATTAAAATATCAACATGTATTGTGTATTGTATTTCTGAAATCGCCAACCCGGTCATTTTTGAACAAGCGATGTGATTACGCTCAATCCTTCTCTGTATGAGAGGAGACCTGTGCCCAGCAGTGGGACGATAAAAGGTTGATGATGATGATGTATTGTGTACAGTCACGTTCACCAATATGTAACTAGTATGTACCAGTATGTACCTGATAAGTTTTCACAGCATTTTATATGTATTAACGAATACAATATGGAAATGCATGGCCATATGGGTTCCAAAATACTATGTTCAGAAAAAAATAACATTTCACTAAAAATAAAGGTGTAAAATCGCTTCTGTATAAAGTCGAGTTAGTACTTACATATTTTTGCTCGTGGCTGCACATTGCTGACTTTTCGCCTTATCAAGTCATGTTGCGATATTCTCGGTGGTAGGCCATAACATCGGCTGCCGGCAGAAGTTACCACCCACCAGACAAAGTCTTGCCGCCAAGCGATTCGTCGTGATGTCTGGTGAAGCCGTACGGAGGACGGGTCTGAGCAGTTGTGTTGCGATGTGTGGCGGGTACGATGCGTCAAATGCCGGAACACAACGAACCGCTTGGCGGCATGAGTTTGTCTGGTGGGTGGTAACTTATGCCAGCGGCCGATGTTGTGGCCTACCAACGAGGTAGTCTGTCTGAAATTAATTTAATTTAGCTACCACTGGGCCATTACTTTTTCATCAGCTCATATATACTGTTACAATTAAGTACATTAGCATTATTATATATTTATAAAGCAAGTAACTACATTTACTGGATACTAAAATAAACGACTAACTAAATATTCAAATAAGTACAAAGGGCATTTAGGCGTTGAAATTCTCGTCCGTATCGCTGTCATCCGGAAACGTGCCAAGAAGACTAATTCAGTCAATTACTTGACCAAAAACGAGCCAGCCCTAAGGTCATGTGCCGAGCAGTCGACGAGAAATTGCCTTAAAAAGTAGACGCGCACTTTGGGTATCTTGACTGGAGCGTTTTGACCCCAAATGGTTCAAAATTGTAGATGTTACTCATAATGTTAGTGTTTGTATCATATAAGCGATCGATCTCAGTAGCCATAGCAACGCGAGAGCAGTGCCAGCACAGCTGTACCTACCGATAATTTCTTAATTTTCATTTTGATCAAATTATTATAATAGGTGCATGACTGCTAGAGTCCAATCAAATGTTCGGTTTTGGTTGAGTTTCGGCAAAAACAGGTTTTCGGCGGTAAACTTGCCGAAACTACGACCGAAACCGTATGTGCATTCGGGAGTTTTCGCACTGTGTTGTCGGTCATGTTCGGCGCGTTGTATGAAGAAATTAATCCCATCGGAGCCAATGTCGTCATTCGCTTGTTTGTTTGCTGTTTGTTTTGTTTTGTTATAGTGGTGAGTTTTCGAGTGATTGTTAGCATAACCACTCAAATAAATACTTAATGTGAGTATTTTTGAGGTGCAACTAATATTTTTTTCTTAAATAAAGGTTCCATGTTGATTATTATTAAATGGAAATGTTGATCACTGCTTCGCTATGTAATTTATATATTCATTATATTTATTAGTCTATTATAAAGAGAAAACAATAAAGATTGTCTGATTATAATAACGTTTTCTTTATTTTTTCTTCAAAATGTGATCCTTGTAAGGAAATTTCGGTTTCGGCCGAAACAGAGACCGTTGCCGAATTTTGTTTTCGGGTTCGGTCGTAAAACTAGTTTCGGTGGGACACTAATGACTGAACAAAATAAAAAAAAAATTAAATGGCACGGGCAATACGGTAACACGGGCACTTATAAAACGTCAGAACACAGGCGTACGATTCCAATTGATAATAATATTAATACTTTATTTGCAAGAATGTAGGTTTACGAAAATAGTATGCTCTTCATAAAAATAAAAGTGAGCCCATTTACATTCTACCAACAGATGTGGTGTGCAAATATTTAAATTTACATAATTACAAATTGTTAAACTCATCACATTATACACTCATTTGCAAAAAAAAGCGGGCGGTTTTGATTTTCATTCATCTTTAAAAAGATACAATGCAAAAAAGGTTTCAATGGTTTGTACACGTTACTGACCGATTTGAAAAATGCCGTGGTATTTAAAAAAGTACGTTCTGAATTCAAATTTCCATTTGATGCTCATTTTTACTGAAAACTTCTTTTTATCCTACATTTTTGGTGCGAAGTTTAAGAGGTTAACATCGACTTTTATAACTTTTATTCAATTTTTATCGATTAATTTCATATCCTTGACTGTCAAAGCTTTATTTATTGCTGTTTGGCTGTATCAAAAATGGTAGATAAAGTGGCTAAAGCTACCAAAATTATCGCGCTGCTTGAAGAGGGTTGCAGCCAATGCTTCGTGGCTAGGCGGCTAAATGTTAGTCGGTCGACGGTCCAAAGGACCTGGCAGCGATATCAGGAGACTGGTTCCGTCGAGAGAAAGCCTGGTTCTGGAAGAAAATCATCTACCCAACCACGGGATGATCATTTTATTGTGAGTCGCCCATTGAGAAATCGCAAATCTTCGTATGAGGATCTTAAGAACAACCTCCAAGAAGTAAGAAATGTGCATATTAGTCTATGGACGGTCAGGAGGAGGCTTCTCGTTGCCAATATACGCAGTCACCACCCGGCCTGCGGCCCCAAATTACACCGTGAGCACCGAGTTCATAGGCTTAGGTTCACTAGAAATTGTGAATGACTTAAGAAGATTGGAATAGGGTTTTGATCTCTGATGAAACCAGGATATCTCTGTTTGGTGAAGTTCGACGTCAGCGAGTGCTAAGAAGATAAGGAGAACGCTTTGTGGAGGCATGTTTCGAAGAAATCACACCTTTTGGTGGGGGCTCTGTTATGTTTTGGGCAGGGATAAATTCAATGGATTGTACAGTTAGTCTTCATTGAAAACGGCTCACTTACTGGGCATCGATACATAACGGAAGTTCTAATTCCTCATGCTCAACCCGCATTGGCCGGCAATAGGTGAAGACGATTTTTATGGACGACAATGCTCGCGCCCACCGATCTCGCGATGTTGAAGCGTATGTGTAAGAGGTCGGCATTAGTCGTTTGGATTGGCCAGCTCGAAGTTCCGACCTCAATACCATTGAGCATGTCTGGAATGTTTTGAAACGGTGTGTGAGATCAGTACAACCGGCTCCACAGACCATCGCAGAGCTAAAGAATGTGATTACTGCGGAGTGGGAACGTATTTCGCAAGCAAGTATCCGGGATATACTCGCTAGCATGCCCAAACGAATTCAAGCTGTGATTTTAGCTAGAGAGTGTCACACTCGATACTAAACATTCATATGCTTTTACTTTATTAAAGAAAAACAAACAAAAAAACCTTTTAATTTTTTCTTCATGAACATATGCACTACTAACGAACATACACTACTAGTGAGGTTTAGCATTATTTCCCATAAATTGTATCAAAATTTTATGAAATACTAATGAAAACGATTATTTTCTTATTAATTTACCAAACTGTGAGGATAAAACTATCTATAATTATTGATAATTATAGATAGTTTTATCCTCACAGTTTGGTGAATATTGCTTTGTATGAACAAAGCAATATTGACATTTGAAATGCTTCATTACTTAGGTGCCGTTTTTTTTTTGCAAATGAGTTTAGATTAGTTATTAATATCAAATTATAAAATGTCAGATTATATCTTATAATGCCATAATAGAATTAATGCACATGACTCAATGTCAAATTAGAATAAATAAAATATAATATTAACATTGACATTACTTTCTTTCAGCAAAGTCACAAACACATTAACTGTGTAAAACTGTTTTTCTTTTAGCTACTGTATCAATTTCTTTCGTTCATTTGTAACGTGTGATTACATCTTTCCAAACATGAAAATTTATCTTTACATGGTGAATATTGCATACTTCAGAATAGTATTCTATGACATTATTGTCAATTTACAACGAAGGCATCTTGGTAGAGTCTACTATGACCATTTACTTGCAACTACATTAGCAACTTTGTTCAGTTCAGTATTCTGAAAATCTTGTTTTAAACTTTTTCAGCGTCCTTTTTTGTCGTAGTTGGGTTTTAGTTTTTTTACTTTTTATTATTGATTTATAACATACACTTTTTCCTTTTTGTAGGGCATACAAAATAATTATATTTGGTTTCAAATTTTTAGAAACACCACCGATTCCTGAAGAATAAAAAAAAACTGAAGGGCCAAATAAATACACTTGAATATACAGCTTCATCCAGGTAAACATTTATATCTAGGATTATGTTCGGCCTGTTTACTCGGGACAATCTTAGGTTTATTTTGTTTTCAAAAGAAAATATTTTTATCGGGAGAATATGTCAGCGTTCAATGATTCTTATGTTATGTAGTCTATTCATTATCGTACCTCAGATGGGCGACCCAAATATATTAACTTTTGAAAACACAGCATGTGGGCCTGGCAGATACGCGTGGAGTAATTATTTTATTTATTTTTAGCCTATGTTGTCCTACTGCCGGGCCGAGGAGATTGTAGAGTACATACGAATCAAGACAAAATGGACTTTGAGGGTTGTAAGGTTTGGGTCAGAGTTGCGGGTTGGTTTCCGTGTGCAGTTTCTGGCCTGCCATCGGACGCGTCCCCAGGTGGTGGAAAGGGGAACGGGCTTCAGATATGGGGGTTACCGGTTTTCCAGCGCGGACCAAAGCCAGATGCGGGGATCGCTTCTGCGGTCACACGTGCGACGGGTTAGCCACCACTCCAGGTGGCTGACGTGACCTGAACCCCGGGTCACCGTCGGACCACCCGGGCTCCTCACTGAGAGGAGCTGCGGTCCCGCTTGCATGCGTACAAGCGAGTGGGGCTAAGAGGAAGGACACCACTCTAAAAAACCCTTGCCTGCTGCGGCTTCTCGCACAAAAAAACACAGAAAAACGTGCCCAGCCCGGTCCCTCCATAGGGAGGGGCCGGGCTGGGTACGTTTTTCT
Organism: Sesamia nonagrioides; assembly: GCA_017933935.1. Lineage (NCBI taxonomy): Eukaryota > Metazoa > Arthropoda > Insecta > Lepidoptera > Noctuidae > Sesamia > Sesamia nonagrioides. Next base: position 851,326 of record JADWQK010001062.1, on the reverse strand, counting down.
GTGATTTGAGGGCCCGCCTTTTAGGTGATTTAATTATGTATGTTTGTATTGCATGTTATAATATAGTATCTATTATTGTAATTAAATAGGTGCCTCTGTTGCCTGAACCAAATAAATAAATAAAGGCATCCCTTTCTGCTTTCCACTCCTCTCTGTCTTGAGTCATTGTGAACTAATCCTCTCTGTAGTAAACTTAACGTTAAAACGAATGATTTTAAAATTGAAAATACCCGTCTCGCACATAAATTTGACTTAGCTAAAAGAGCTTATTTATATTTATTGGGTGAAACTTATTGTGCTGCTTATTGTGTTAATTTGAAGGTCAAATGTCCTTCAGCATTTTGGTAAATAAAATTGCGTTATTTATCAAAATGTCGAAGCTGAAGGACAGTTGAGTTACGCTATGTTTACGTCGCCCGTGCCTCTTGGATGCATACTTATCCTTTTATGGCCTATTCCTATAATCTACGGACCGTTATTGGTTAGGTTTAATTTAAAATTATTGATCACGGCGCTTAAGTTTTGTATTGTAGTTCCTCCCGTATGGAATTGTAGCTATCCCAGAAAAAATAACTTATATTGTGTCCCGTGTGTGTGTGTGTATTCTAACTATATATCTATCTCTCTTATGGAGGCATGAGAAACAGGGAGTAAAGTTCACTCCTCCTCCATAGAAAAAGGAGGATCCTCCGACCAGATGGGTGTTATGTCTGGCGGGCACTTGCCCAATGCTTGAAATTGGGAAGTTGTATGTATGCTAATTGTACGGTAAACTCTGATTGCGAGATGTAGAATTCGTGTGACATCTGTATGACGTGTTGTTCCATGTGGCGTTTGTAGGTACCGCTACATCTATCTATACTAATATATATAGCTGAAGAGTTTGTTTGTTTGTACGCGATAATCTCAGGAACTTCTGGTTCGATTTGAACAATTATTTTGCGTTGGATAGCCTATTAATCCAGGAAGGCTTTAGGCTATATATAAAATCATGTTGCGACATATAAATCCATAAGTTTACCCAGCACCCTAATTGCACAACAACACACCTAACACACCCAATTACACACACCACACACCTAATTACATGCCAATACAATTAGTTGGAATCATTTCAACCAATCTACTGCTTTTTATGTTCGAAAATGTGCCCGCTCACAAACATAAATAACGCAATGAATGTTGTTGAACTGTCAAAATGAAACCCATTGCTAATGATAGTGTCTTATACAATTACCCTACTGTTGTTGTTGTTGTATATAATGTATATGTTGTCATCTATCGGTGGCGCGGGCGCAACATGTTTGACAGATCATTGACGTTAGTACATAATACTTAAGTCCATAGATTATAGTACTCTGGGCTTAAGTCAATGTGACAGACGGATGTTTTGATTTCTATAGACTGTTAATGTCTAATTGTCAAATAAATGTGTGTCTTTGACCCGGTTTACGACATCAGATTTTTTTATGTTTTTTTTTATTTTGAGTAAGAGGCTTTTTAGTAGGTTATATTTCTATGTTCTTTTTTTTCTTTATTACGTGTTCATTATTATTTAAGTGTATCATTATTGTTATGTGCGTTCTGTTTGTGCGGAATAAACAATTTTTCTTTCTTTCTTTCTTTACTGTTTATAAAAACAGCTACCTACAATTTGTAAGCATAACGATTTGTTTTTTTTTTATAAGGACGGAGCACTAGTCGATGGTACAAATACAGTTTTCAAACTTTTAAAAAGCTGTGTCGTCTTCACTAATAGTTTATCAAAGAGTTTTGAATATTAAAAAGTATCAGTCTTTATGATAAATACTGAAGGAGCCAGCTCTCGAAGTTTTTTCTCCACAAAGCGCCTTAAGCGTTTACCCGTTCTCGCTCGGTAGCGCTGAGAAGGTCTTACTCTATCAACAGAAAATATCTCTTAGCATTCTGTTAAAATTTTCAAGTGGAAAGTAATGCTTTGTATATTTACACTTTTCAAAATAAACATCATCAAAGCGTGACTTGTATCTTTGAATAAAGCCACCTTTCGCTAGCCTTGAACGTATTTAGATAAGGCCTTTTGAAGATATTTAAGGTATATTTAGTAGTACATATTAGCGTCTTCTTAAAGTATAAAAATGTTTATGTTATATCTAAATTAAATAATAGGGGAACACGCTTTTACCCCCCGGAATCCATACTAAATATTATAAATGCGAAAGTAACTCTGTCTGTCTGTCGGTCTGTCGGTCTGTCTGTCTGTCTGTGTGTCTGTTACGCTTTCCCGCTTAAACCTCTCAACCGATTTTGATGAAATTTGGCACAGACAATCTTTAGACCCTGAGAAAGAACATAGGCTACCTTTATCCCGGAAAAATTTGATATTCCCGAGGGAAATCTAAAAAGCGCGATATAACCGAACCCCACGCGGGCACAGCCGCGGGCGGAAAGCTAGTATTATAAATGAGAAAGTAACTCTGTCTGTCTGTCTGTTACGCTTTCCCGCTTAAAACTCTCAACCGATTTTGATGAAATTTGGTACAGACAATTTTCAGACCCTGAGAATGGACATAGGCTACCTTTTTTGAAAAAAAAAAAAAAATGATATTTCCGAGGCTCCAAAGGCTCTAAATCCAAAAAGCGTGATATAACCGAATTCCACGCGGGCGAAGCCGCGGGCGGAAAACTTGTAAATGCTATAAATGTTGGCGAAAATCACTTCTTAATCAAAGGTGTAGTTTAGATGAAATAAGTCGTTATACGGCCACGGAAAGTGTAGTTAGTCTAGGGCCGCGATAGAATCAAGGACTCCCGCGGCCCCGCGCGCACGAGACCGAAGAGACACCGGGGTGGTTTTTAGTCAGTAGGAGTCTGACAGATCCGTCGTCCGTCGCCCACCCCAGTGCGGCGGACATCCATGAGGATTTTCCAACCAGAAACAAAAAAAAAGGTAGAAACACCACATATGAACAACACGTCATAATGACGTCACACACATCCCACGTCTCGTAAGCGGAGTTTACTGGGCAACTAGTCTAAGTATATTTAACTACCCAACATCATCAGTTGGCAAGACTCTCAAGAAACTCAACAAAAGTCTTTCTAAGGAGAATGAGTGAACTTTACACCACCTCTAATCTCAGCCTCTAAGCTCAATCTTCCCACTGCTGGGCTACATAACAAGCCTCCTTTCTTCAAAGAGTGGGTTGTAATCTACATCACGGGTCCAGTGTGGATTGGTAGATATCTTCTATTTTGTTTTATACCAATTGAAGATAACATATAGATGCCGTGATTAAGAGGGGACTCTAGAGGCGTTTTCTACATACAAACATATTCCGCTGTTTTCTTCGTGGATAACGATTTTAGAGCAATGATTTTTTTCTACAATTGATTACACGCGCCCCTATTATTTATATTTTTCGAAAACTTAATTAATAAAGGAAATATGATTCTTCAAAATCCCCAAAAATAACCGATTTTTACCGCGATGTTCAGACGACTATTACATAAATGTTATAGGTTTTTGACAAAAGGCAAAACAATAGAGACATAGGTATACTCATCCTCTAAATTTTGACAAAAAATAATTGAGATCTGTCGTGTTTTCAAAAACAAAACAGCGGAATACGAAACATCTTTTGGTCAACCTTTTTGTATGTAAAATCAGCCTGAGTTGTAACTGTCCCTTTCGCACTTTACGGGGAAAGATTAAAAGCGGCGCGACGGCACTAGTTTCTTCAAATACCTATTTCTCAAATTTCTCGGCACTAGAGTCCACTCTTAATAATGTTAACTTCAGTTATTTCAATTTTTTCTTCAAAATGAACATAAATTAGTTGTTAAATAAAATATTCTGCACAATATCCGTAACATAAAACCAAATAGTTCTGTACAAGCGAATTTCTAATCAACTTTAACTACGGAAGACTACATTTACTAAATTATTTCCTACGAAATGTAATTTCAACAACATTTGTACAAGATGGCGGTAGCGTGTACTCAATTTCCGCGGGAAAAAGCGTTGGTCCGCTGGGAACCCATTGCCGCCTAACAAGCAGCCCCCAAGACTAAGCTGTTAAGCCTTGATTTAATGCTGACCCCAGGATTTGGATAATTTGACTCAATTTTTAGTTTATTCCACAGTTCTTCCTTCTCCTCTCTCCTTTGTCCTATGTTACTTTTTGGTTTAGGTTTTCACTTACCAATATTTAAAGAGCTTGGAAATTTCAGATGTATACAAACAAATACGAGATCTCAACAGGTAAAAATTACCAAAAGTGATTTATAATTTCTTCTATTCGTAGCAACGGCTACGTCGTAGCAATACACATCAGTATGTGCAATGCTACGACGTAGCCGTCGTAGCATTGACGTAGGTCATCGCTACGAGATGGTTGACTAGATGCTATTTTGCCTATCTTATATTTGTACTTGCAATTCGTGGCCGATACATGGGGCCTCTATTCTTCAACTACTTTTTTGTCTTGCAATAAATTTCTTTTATTAGGTTTTGAATATCGTTGAAATCCTAAAATAATCGCTATATAAGTAGATCCTGAAGCACACTGAACCACTGCAGCTATTGTTCCCATGGTACTAGCAATTAATTTGAGGTTAACCCGACCACATCAGTGGTGATTAATTAGTACATTACATAAACGTACGTTGACATGTGTAAAGTACACCTCAGATCACGTTGTACACACGTGTAATATATACATAAGTCATAACTTCACTTAGTAATGACTTATAAGACATTGTTAAGACTTATAAGACAAAAAGTAGGGAAGTTATTATTGTTAAAGTTTTGTTTGGGTTGTTTTTAAGGTTACCAAACACCATTAAGATTTGTACTGGCGCTATTGTGGTCATCACCACATTTTGTATTGAAATGAAAATATAGAAGGTCCGCCATTTTTTCTGTCCATCAGGTTAACAGTTGTTTTTGATCTATCTTAGAATGTATCTATTGCAGATTGTGTAACGTTAACTTTAAAATAAATATATCATATACTGGTAAAGCGAACCCCAGACTCCAAAGCCAAGCTTCGGATGCGACTGGGATTAACGCTGAGATGATGATATCATATTGCACTACCTTACTTATTTAATATTTATCAATGTAGGCTTCTTATATACAGTACAATACCGTACGTCTATTAATCAATGTATTGTGTGTTGGTGTAATCACTAGGTTCATCTGTCAAAAAATGGTTTAGATCATTATCATCTGACTGCCGTCTGACCTCCACAACCCGAAGGGGATATCGTGGCATTGCAGTTAGACCAATTGATGGACTTTTGAGGACTCCAATTACCCGCAACGACTGCCATTAGATGTTCGTATGGCAACCGGTGCCAACGCCTTAACGTGCTTTCCGAGGCACTACCAAACTAGTGCAAATATTCAGTCATGCATATCAATATTTGCACTGAATCGAACACGCGCCTCCTTGCGCAGTGGCCGCATTCGCTACCGTTATGCCACGGAGGCTGTCAGATAAAGCCTCTAATATATGTAGCATTCTATTGTAGGATTCTACAGTATGTAATGTAGGGTTCTATTGAAGGATTCTATAGTATTTAGGTTCTTACATGTGAAATTGGCGTTTTGTCGTACTGGCCACTTTGATCTCAAATATCTCCTCTTTGGTTTAGAATTCCAAATTTAAATTTATAGGTACAGCTATTTAATCATCAATTTGTGTCTCAAAAACCTTATTTCTTTTGTTTTTTCTCTGCGTCATTGAGACAACCGAGACTGGTCAATCGCATAAGGCCACTGCTGCTTCAGGACAACGCGAGACCACACACTGCTACCATAGAGGACCTTCAATTGGAATGTTTAAGACATCCACCGTACTCCCCGGTCCTTGCTCCAACAGACTACCATTTTATTAGAAATTTGGATAACTTTTTGCAAGGGAAAAAAAATCAACTATGATGAGGCAGCCCAAACCCCCTTCAAAGATTTTATTGATTCCCGACCTAATGTTTTTTTAGAAAAGGCAAAAATGAACTACCTATGAGATGGCAGAAGTGCATAGATAGCAATGGATCATACTTTGATTAAATTAATATATTATATTAAAAAAAAAAATAACGACTTTTATTCCTCCCGTACAAAACGCCAACTTCATATGTGAGGATCTAATATTATACGGTTGGCAACCCTAGCCACAGGCAAGAAACTTACATAGAGTGAATGTGGTAAAGGGTTAATCGACCAAAAAGCCAAATGTGAACCAAATGCAACTCAATTGTCAGTCGTCATTAGTCTTTGTCACTTTATGCCGTTTGATGTTGATGGTTTCGATCACGTATTCTTCGCACATATGCCCCTATTCATAAACGCAGCTTAAAGTTAACTAGTGATTAGCGATTTTTCAAGTACACATTTTAGACGTTTACACGTCACTTAACTTTAATCATCGTTTATGAATAAAGCCCTTAATCTCTGTGGTGTTTATTCATAAGGGATGATTGAAGTTAAGTTTTATTATTTTGTATTATTATTTTTTGGGCTTGTAGTGTCTCACTGTAATGCTGCTTACGTGTTACTGTAATATTCCATTTTTTCACATGTTATTACTGTATTATTCCATTTTATTATTTTACGTTGGATTTGCAATGTAATCCGAAGTGTTAGGTGTTCCTATGTTTTGTTGAATAGAATTGTTAATAATTAAGATCTCTTATTGTGAGTATTGTGAATGCCTGTAAGTGGTAAGTTATAAATTATAAACTAGCGCCTGACCGCAATCCCGCCTGACAGTAAGCAGTGACGCAATATTTGATGGTAAAGCGCACTAGTTTATTAAGAGCCTATTCACTCTAGCTTTGAAGACACTCAAATTGTAGTCCGACGGAAACACCGCCGCTGGCAAATTGATCCAGTCCGTCGATGTACGCGGTATAAAGGAGGAGGCGAAACGCTTCGTCCTGATCGTAGTGGTGTTAACAACGTAAGGGTGGAAACACGCCGTACGACGGGTCGTCCGATGGTGGAACGGAGATTGGGAATTGAAACATGCAATTCCCTCGCACACTACCTAAAATGCATCCTAAAGAACGCTGAAAGGCTGGCTACTCTACGCCTGCGCTCTAGGCTTTGGAGACCATCTCGAGTTAAATCAGGGTCACCAATCAGCGACTTCCCACGCCTCTCTACTGAATCCAAAGTGGCCAGGTGACACTTAGCAGCACCAGCCCAAATGTGCCTGCAGTACTACACACACGAATGGACCTGTGCTTTGTACAACATTAGAAGCTGCCCTGGTGTGAAGCACCGCCGGACCTTTGCGATAACACCAAGTTTCCTGGCAGCCACCTTGGCCTTAGACCCAATGGACAGCCTAAAGCTTAGACTCGAGGAATTCTCAACTCCCAAAAGCTGAAGGCGGTCGGTACACTCCAACGATAAATTCCGAAAAGTAGGAGCCAAGGTGAACGGACTCCTTTTGGCGGTGAAGAGACACGCATCATGTTTTGGCGGCATGGATAGATACAAGATTGGAATTGCTCCATTCGGAGACTGCCTGTAGTGCAACATTCGTACGCTCTACCATAGCCTCTCTTAGAAACCCATGACTGATTACAAGGTGAAGGAAAACATCTTGAGGAAACTTGAACTTTAATTCTGAAATTGCCAACCCGCATTGAGCAAGCGTGGTGATTACGCTCAATCCTTCTCTGAATGAGAGGAGACCTGTGCCCAGCAGTGGGACGATAAAAAGGTTGATGTTGATGCTGATTATTATTAAGTCCTGGGGGGCAATCGCGCTAAAATAATTCAACCAAAACAGAATTGGATCGCAACCAAACCATAACTTAACTTTTGGTACGTTTCGTATCGCGCTAACGGTTTAACCATAACTGGATCGCAATTGGAACGTAACCGCTGTCAAATGAAAAAGTTGAAACAAAGCTAACTTTTTCTATGCCATGTCAAACTTACGTCTAAACGATTAGATTTACTTATTATTGTTTTAGTTTTAATTATTATATCTGATGAAATGTATCACTCATACCTACATTGATTTTACTTCAACCGAAATTAAAACTTTAGCGCGATACGAAATGTGATCGAAACTAAACCATAACTTTAACATCCTAATTGCGTAACCCACTATTACTACCAATACCACCACTAACCAATACCAGTTATAAACTAGTGCTTGACTGCAATCCCGCCTGATAGTAAGCAGTGATGCAATCGTTGATGGTAAAACGCACTAGCTTATTAAGCCTATTCACTCAAAAAAACTGAGTGAATAGGAAGACAGACGGCAGTTGAGCGAGGTGATGCAATGTTTAACCCAACAACACGACCAACGATGCTGCGCCAGAGGATGATCTGGAGACCCTCCACGACCAAACTCCCAACACAACAACATTAGGCACATCGTACCCGGTACATATCGCAACACAATTGCTCAGATCCGTCCTCCGTATGGCTTCACCGGACATCATGCCGGAACACGACGAATCGCTTGGCGGCAAGACTTTGTCTGGTGGGTGGTAACTTATGCCGGCGGCTGATGTTGTTGCCTACCACCGAGAATTACTATTAATTGAAATAATTTCGAAGCATATTGCTAATCCACAACTCCATGATTGTGTTTGAAAAATATGTTTGCCCCACAACGTCAACAACGCACTGAATGTTGTTAAACTATCAACTGACTGATGACTTATGGAATTGAGACGTAGTCGCTAACAATGGGCCTTATAAAAAGGCTCAAAGTCACTCAAAGGACAATGGAGAGGCCTATCCTTGGGGTTTTACTGCGCGATCGAATCAGGAATGAGGAGATCCGCAGAAGAACGAGAGTAACCAACAAAGCTCGAAGAATTGCAACACTAATGTGGCAGTGGGCTGGACACATTACCCTTAGGACCGATGCCCGATGGGGTCGACGGGTTTTCGAGTGGTGACCACGCACCGGAAGACGTAGCGTGGGTAGGCCCCCGACAAGGTGGACCGACGACCTGGTGAAGGTCGCGGGAAACCGCTGGATGCGGGAGGCGCATTGCCGGTCGTCGTGGAGAACCTTGGGGGAGGCCTATGTCCCCAACTGCACACAACAAACTGTGAAACCCATTCTTACTGATAATGTGTTACGCAATTACCTTGCTATTTCCTAAACACAATTGCCTTTTAGTACGTAAAGAGTACTTTGCATCCAATCTCCTGAAATACTTCAGTAAGGTCAACCGGGGCAATTGCGTCTTTGGGGCAATTGCGTCTAATCGAACTTATTATAAATCTATTTGAAAACCCACTCTCCTGCCATCTTGTTTTGTTTACTTTGAATAAAAAACTATGACGTATCGATGGCAGGCAACTGCCCCAAAGACGCAATTGCCCCGGTTGACCTTAAATACACACATCAAAAGTGTCTAGGGATCAAGCATTTTTATGCGGATTTCTTGAGATTGAGATGTGGCTTTGTAATAAATTTATGATTTTATAAATTTATATGGATCCTTTTTGGTGCATTTCATAATTTGAATCAGGAACTGTGAATCAAATTCGAGTAAAAGATGAAAATCAGCTGTCAATATTTTCCCTATAAAAACATACAACGCATTGAAGACATTATTAGTGCTACTGTTTCCCTACAACTGATTAAAACCAACGTTATTATGGAGCGGCGACGTCATTTAAGCAGGGAAGAAATGCTCAGAGCCGTGGGAATGATAGAAGCTGGTTCCCGGCAACGTACTGTGGCTTTAGCTCTGAATACAAGTCAGAGTGTTATCAGTCGACTTTGGACACGTTACCGAAGCACTGGTACCGTGGCTGAGCGCCATGGAGGACGGTATCGCTGCACCACACGGAGACAAGACCGATACATTCAAATCTTAACTCGAAGAGCTCCAACAATAACCGCCATGATGTTAGCCGTGAGGCTTCATCACTCTTCAGGGAACTTAATTAGCGACCAAACAGTCAGAAACCGCTTGCATGAAGTGAACCTTCATTCCCGAAGACCGCTACGGGTACCACCTATAGCAATGCACAATCGTAGGATTCGATATCAATGGGCTCTTGAACACAGAAATTGGGCAGAAGAACAATGGCGTTTCGTGTGCTTTTCTGATGAGTCTCGTTTTGGTATGAGACCGGATACAAGACGTATACGACACTGGAGAACCCCTGGACGCCAACAGCGATTAAAATCCTGCCAGGAAGTCCATCCTTATAGTGGTGGAACCATCATGGTATGGGCGGGTATTTGGATCGGCGGAAGAACTGAGTTGATTTGGATCAGAGGCAACCTCAACGCTCAAATTTATGCTGAAACGATTGTATCAGACGTCATCGTTCCTCTACAAGTGCAAATCGGTCCCTTATTTCAGTTAATGCATGATAATGCACGACCGCACACCGCAAGAGTTGTAAGACAGACTCTCGCCGCAGCTAACATCAATGTCCTGCCCTGGCCTGCTCAGTCGCCAGACTTGAACCCGATTGAGCATGCATGGGATATGCTACAGAGAAGAGCTCTGCCGAATATGGAGGGTATCCAGTCGCAAGAAGACCTTTTTTGTTGTTGCAACGAACATGGGCGGCCATTCCACAGCGTGATTTGGATGAACTCATTTTGAGTATGCCAAACCGATGTTCTTGTGTTGTTAGTGTTCGCGGTAGAAACACGGATTATTAATTGTTTAAGTTACCCAATAAAATTTTAGAGAAAACTGTTATTTCAGTCTTTTTTTCGAACTTTTGTGTTAGTGGTTCAAATGTCAAATATCCCTTTATTAGGAAAATGGCAAATTTCTTTATTAATGCAAAGGTGACTTGGTTTATCGTTACTGTGACAAACGAAAACACTTTATTTGATGAATCCTTAAAGAAAATTTTAATTAATATCAATCAGGAGAAAAGTTATTGCAAAAATATATGTTGATCCCTAGACACTTTTGATGTGTGTATGTTTTGAAAACGTACCATTGTTTCAGTAATGAGAATCACAATGATTTTGGGCAAACAATATTAGGGGAAAACGAACGGACAATTTATACAAACGGACTAGGGAAGCTCATATTGCGCGTGTCATTTGTTTTCATTTAACATTTTATTAAGTTCCTAAATGGTGTTGATTTGAAGCAGTCAAGCGGCATTGTGATTTTGTTCTAGTATTTACTGAGTCAATAGAAGCGATAATGAGTGTAAATTGTGTCGAACACTGATGCAAAATTTGATGGCTCGCACATAGCATCCATACGGAAATATTTGATGTGTTTTTTTTTAATTATGTCAAGAAGCCGATGAAATGTTCTATTTTGATGGTATGGAGTTTGAAATTAGAAAATCATTCGTTTGAAACTTTTCTTTAACAATTTAGGACAGCCACAGAAAGTATAACCGTATCGTACTTACTAAACTGGTACTATTTCTATAGAGTACTAAACAAATGCTATGTTTTTTTTTTTATAATAATAATCTTTTTTTTGATATATAGTATGTTAACTAACAGAGGGTGTTCCCGTTAACCCGAAATAGTATAGCATACATACATGCTAAAAAAAATATTTCCATTCGAAAACAAAATGGTTTTAAAATTTTTTCAATATGAAAATATTCAATAAAAATTTTAAATTGACATGTAAAAGAAACACACTGTACACGCGAACATGAAAGACGGCAACGTCGCAATTTATTTATGAATGACGAGCCGCGTATGCGGCGGCGATCTAAGATCTAATTGATTGATGTGTGTTGGTTGATGTGTGTTGGGCAATGCAACGTTAGGTAGATACTATTCCGCGCCACTATTTTGATTTAAAACAGGAGGTTTCAAATTTATTTTCAATTATAATTTCTTTTTATTCGGATTATTTTATACTTATTTTTCTATGCTGATATTTTTGTTTTAATCTATTAATGATATATATTAACGAGTTTAAGGGAACGCCCTCTGTTATTTAACATACTGTATATTATAAACCAGCGCTTGACGGCAATCCCGCCTAGTGGTAAGCAGTGATGCAATCGTTGATGGTAAAGTCCGCTAGTTTATTAAGAAGTTATAGGCTTGAAGACACTTAAATTGTACTCAGACGGAATCTACCTATCTATCGAAAATCGAGTCAGTTTCAAGTGGATACTGAAACTTGAGAAGAAGAAGAGGATTTTTCATTCAATAACAGTAGGTATATTTTATACTATGTAGCTGCCGCCACCGACTTCGTTCGCGTGGAATTAGTTATTCTCCACTCCTATTGGTCCCAGCGTGATGTTATGTAGCCTAAAGCCGTCCTGGATGAATGGGCTATCCAACGCAAAAAGAATTTTTCAAATCGGACCAGTAGTTCCTGAGATTAGTGCGTTCAAACAATTGTAAACAAACTCTTCAGCTTTATAGATAAGTACCTATAGATTTGCAAAAAAATGTGAAAATAAATTTATTACATATCCTAATACGTATAAGCGCCTACCATTAGCTTTATTAATACCTTGCACCCGTTGATCACGGCGTTTAGTTACACAGGATATGACCTTGTGCTTCTCCACCTATAAGAAGTCACAGCATGCAAATATAATCTAGCAGCATGAATACAAATTGTTAACATTAAATAAATTGAGAAGAAAGTAAAACAATCAAATAAAATTACAATAGACAATGGGATTACAATAATACAAAATTATACTAAATTATAATTAATTGTTTGACAATGAATTACATTAAATATCAATAGGAGTTCATTCAGACCTTTCTACGATTCTTGCGCATGTCCACATATTATGTCATTGAAGTGTTCATTGACATAATATGTGTGACATAACCTATCAGCTATGGTGTCGATGGTGTGGTCTGGTCGATAGATTAGAAGAGGTGAATAATACGTCCATTTAGTTTGAAGGTTCGGTTTATTAAGCGCGAAATGGAGGAGAATGTGCAGGAAAGCGGACCCCGGGCTCCAACGCGAAAGCCGCGGATGCAACCGGGATAAACGCTGAGATGATGATGACATATAGCTCATAAAATAATTTTACAAATTTATAGGATCTTTGATCCTTGTATCTGTAAAATATGATAAACGTAGATATTACGATATATTATAAGGTGAGCGCTATAATCATTGTATGGCTGACAAGTATAAGCATCGTAAAATAAAAACAAATCACCGAACCTTTATATATTGTAGTAAACACCTGACTTATGAGTTATGATCCAAGTTATCGCTGAACAAGTCCATAACTCTTTTGATGGCTGGTTGCCAAGTTTTTATTCCCACTGTTTTATTTACACAACAGTAAATGCCCCGTAAACCACGGAATCCGTTTCTAAGTACCCTGAGATAAATCTTCTGAGTACCTACTTGAAGACAATGTGATGTTGAAGTATGAATAAGTCAAGGTACATACGACGATATATCAAGCTATATTCTTCTTCTTCTTCTTCCTCAGCCTATAGATGTCCACTGCTGGACAAAGGCCTCCCCCAAGGCTTTCCACGATGACCGGTCTTGTGCTGCCCGCATCCATCGGCTTCCCGCGACCTTCACCAGGTCATCGGTCCATCTTGTTGGGGGTCTCCCTACGCTGCGTCTTCCAGTACGTGGCCGCCACTCCAGAACCTTGCTGCCCCATCGGCCATCGGTTCTACGAGCAATGTGCCCTGCCCACTGCCACTTGAGTTTAGCGACTCGCAGAGCTATGTCTGTGACTTTGGTTCTTCTGCGGATCTCCTCATTTCGTGCAGCGTTCGGGAAGCTACGCTACATCTTCTCGTCGTCCAAGATACCACAGTGTCTCAAGACGAAAGTCTTTGACCAGTGTGTGTTGCCAGTGATGACTTACGGAACTGAAACGTGGTCGCTCACAATGGGCCTCATACGAAGGCTCAGAGTCACACAAAGGGCAATGGAAAGAGCTATGCTAGGAGTTTCTCTGCGTGATCGAGCTATATTTGCCAGTACAAATTACGTCTTAATGTACGGCTAGCAGAACCAATGCTAGGTCAGCTTATAATGGATTTACATGTGGCCGTATGTGGACCTATGAGATGCTTATGGCGTTAGTCTCATATGTAAAATTAAAGATTAACCGACTGATTTACCTAACCGAAAAGAAATAAATAATATATCATCTGGACAAATCTAGAACCTTATCATTATTTTTTATTTACTCTTTTTTAATTATTCTACTTTTCCCGGTGGTAGGCCTTACCAGCGTTCGCCGGCAGAAGCTACCATCTACTAGACGAAGTCTTGCCGCCACGAGAATCGTCGTGTTCCGGCATGATGTCTGGTGAAACCGTGAAGCCGTACGGAGGACGGCTCTGAGCAGATGTATTGCGATTTGTGCCGGGTATGATGCGCCAAATGTTGTTGTGTCGGAAGTTTGGTTATGTAGGGTCTCCAGATCAATCTCCCTCTGGCCCAGCGTCGTTAGTCGTGTTGTTAGGTTTAACATTGCATCACCTCGTTTAACTGCCGTCTGCCTATTCACTCAAAAAAATTGAGTGAATAGGCTCTTAATAAACTTGTGCGGTTTTCCATCAATAATTGCATCACTGCTTGCCATCAGGCGGGATTGCAGTCAAGCCTAGTGCTTGACTTTATAGTTATAAAAAAATAAATAAAAACTATGCCCCGTAAAACAGTTTTCAGGGATTTTTGTGGGAACGGTACAGACAGTAGGTATAACGGGTAAGTTTATTTCGGATGGTTTTCTCTTTGCTGCCACATTACCAAAGAAGTAGTTTTAATCTATTTTCATCAGCGTTCGTAAAACTTTTATTCTCTTCGACATGTCTCATTCATAATTTAAGTATCATTACCAAATTAGAGCGGGTCTGGCGTTCTTGAAATTTTGTTGTAAACTTCTCTATTTATAATTATTGTTCTGTAGTTTAATTGCTCATGGGTTACCAACCTTAAAAATACTTAACCGATCTCTTAGTTTAAATAAAACATTCGAAATGATTGCCATCCTTTTTGCACAAACGATTAATCATCTATTTCGGGATTAAATACTTTTTCCATCCATTTTGTTGACTAAGGTTGTAAAAAGTTTTGAAAGTGCTTTAAACAAAGTAATTTATTTGTTATTCCAGGGATAACGTACATCCATCAAGTTGCGTACCGGTTTGATTAGGTATTTAATCAACCAGTGTTGAGCAATAACATTCCAGTTATTTAGTTTGAAACAAAAACAATCAACACACGCACACGACTTAATGAAAACAAAGTAAATTGTACCATATCAGTGTTGTTCGGACTTATAAAATGTATCGATACATTAATTCCGTTAATACTTGCTTAATTTGCGAACTGTATCGATATTTTGCCAAAACTCGATAGCTTAAACGTCCATGTTTAACTCTTCTTTAATACGTTAATCGGCGCTGAGGTTCTGTCTCTGTCTCAATATACTGATTTGCGTGGATGTGACGCATATGCAACTTAACATCGGCTGCGAGAGTTACCACCCACCAGACAAAGTCTTGCCGCCAAGCGATTCATCGTGTTCCTGCATGATGTCTGGATAAGCCGTACTGAGGACGGGTTTAGGCAGTTGAGTTGCGATGTGTGCCGGGTACGATGCGCCAAATGTTGTTGTGTCGGAAGCTTATTATTGAATTAGAGAAATAGGTTACTGTATTTTTTTTAAATGTTCTTCGATATCGAATAACATATTATGGAAATGAAGTGGACTTTAGCCTGGCATTTGGCAAGGCGCAGTGATGACAGGTACTTAAGGCTGTGATCGAGTGGAGTTCCAGGACAAGAAGACGAGGTGTTAGTCATCCTGCGGTGAAACAGATGAATGACATTCTTCACGACAAAAATTGGATGATGACACAAGAAAAAAGAGGCTTATAATGACTATACTATGTACCCTACTATACTAACTACCCTACTACACTAAGATCAGGCTCGTCCGAGCACTAATATTCCCCATATTTCTCTACGCAGCTGAAACGTGGACGTTACGGGAATTGGAACAGAAAAAGATAGACGCTCTAGAAATGTGGTGTTTTGGAGAAGAATGCTTGGGGTATCATGGACCGAGTTTAGAACAAATGTTTCTATACTCCAAGAACTCGGCATCAAACAGCGTATGTCAGAAATAGTACAGTCCCGTATACTCGGATTTTTCGGTCACGTATCAAGGCGCAATAGTGACTCTATAGAACGTTTGGTCGTCCAGGGCAGAGTGGAAGGGAATAGACCTCGTGGAAGGTCACCGATGAGGTGGACCGATCAATCAAGGCAGCAGTGGGGGGACCTGTTAATAAATGCTCCAGACTGTCGTCCAACAGGGATAGATGGAGAGAGATCGTGCGGCGTGTAACATCAGCGTCTCGGGATCAGTCATATTGACCACGACCGTTCTGTCAAGAGCGAAACGAAGAAGGAGAATGACTACCAGCTGGTGGAGTTGGGCTGTGGATGATAATAATGAAATATCGATATGTTTCCTACGTTGCACAATGTTAACAACAAAAGCATCGATACTTTTCATTTGGATCTTACTCCACATCCCTAGATTTGTTACAACTATATTCAGTATCACGCAAAAGGCTTATTGGTCTATTCATTAGGCACGTTGTAATTAACGCATTGGTATTAGTTGAATCGGCATTATGCGATAATTCTGCTTTAATTTAATTTAGACTGTTAATTAATCCTACTAATATTATAACTTCGAACGTTTGAGGATTTATATGTTGAGGTATGAGTAACAGGGAGTAAAGTTCACTCATCCTTCATAGAAAAGGGGGATTCTCCGACCAGATGTCTGGTTGGTACTTACCCAACATTTGAGTTGGGAAGTTAGCTAGTGGCACTGTAAACTCATGGGTCATAGAGTCATGGTGGCCTAGTGGTTAAAACACCAGCCTCTCAACTATGAGTGTGTGGGTTCGATTCCAGGTCAGGCAAGTACCAAGGTAACTTTTCTAAAGTTATATGTACTTTCTAAGTTTATCTTGGACATCAATGATTAAAGGTGAAGGAAAACATCTTGAGGAAACCTGCCCCTTTATAAGTATGAAATCGCCAACCCGCATTGAGCAAGCGTGGTGATTACGCTCAATCCTTCTCTGTATGAGAGGAGACCTGTGCCCAGCAGTGGAACGACAAAAGGTTGATGATGATGATGATGATGAACGTAAACTTTGCTTGCGAGATGTAGAATTCATGTGACGTCAGTATGACGCATTGTTGCATGTGACGGTTGTATGTAGATAGTTACAGCTACATTATATACGGATGTATGGACAGCCTCCGTGGCGTAGCGGTAGCGGACGCGGCCGCTGCGCAAGGTGGCGCGGGTTCGATCCCCGCACAGTGCAAGTATTTGTATGCATGAATATGAATATTTGCACTGGTCTGGTTGTGCCTCGGAAAGCACGTTAAGCCGTTGGTCACGGTTGCCATACAAACATCTAGTGGCAGTTGTTACGGGTTGTTGGAGCCTTCAAAAGTCCAACAATTGGTTTAACTGCAATGCTTCGATGTCGCCTTCGGGTTGTGGAGGTCAGACGGCAGTCGCTTCACGGAAAATGTCGAAGTTTAGCCATATCAGCAGTTGAACTGATAAAGCGGACCCCAGACTCCAAAGCTGAAAAGGCTTCGGATGCGACTGGGATTAACGCTGAGATGATGATGATGTATGGATAGATGGATGGATGTTTGTTACTCTTTCAAGCAAAAACTACTGAACAGATTTGCATGATGTTTGTCATACAGATACTTTATAACCAGAAATAACACATATGATGTTTTTATTTCGATATTCCCAAGGGATCGAAATTTACGCAGGTAAAACCATGAGGCGCAGCTAGTACTATAAACGTGAAAGTTTGAACGTACGTTTGTTACTCTTTCACGCAAAAACTCCTAAATAGATTCGGAATTAAGAAAATTTTAATATAGATAAAACTATCTGTATAGCAAAATTCTTTGTGCTAGCCTACATATGTGTAAGCTAACCAGTATTATCACATCAACTTTTTATCTGGACATTTCCGCAGTATTGAAACTTATACGGGTGAAACTGCGGGGTGTGACTAGTTGTGTATTATCCCTAATACAATACGCTTCACTGACCAGGAAATCACAAGTGTCTCATTCAATGTCTCATAATATTTATTTTTACATGCTTTTTATTAGCTTCACTTGTATGTTTGCTTGTTTGTTTGTTTGTCCGTCTCTAACTCTTTGGACTACGAGTGAGCGGCTCATTACTGTAAAATCTCCCACCGTTTTCAATACGTTCATACGTTAATTTTTTTTTTTTAAAGAATATCGAACTAAAAAGTTGAAAATAAATATACTTTAAAAAACTAAAAAAAAGCATGCTTTTAAAGAATATCAAAGTCAAATAAAAATAAAAATTAAAACAAAGCGCGAGGCGCTTAATATACAAGAATTATGGCACAAAGCGCCGCACGCTTTTTTAAAATTATTTTTAAGTTTTTATTTTGATATTCTTTAAAAGCGTGTTTTTTTAGTTTTTTAAACTATATTTTTGTCTCTAATGATCATCTGCCTAGCTTTTTCAAATATGTTATGATACCAATCTTAACAAATTTGGGAAAAGGCTCGGCAGGGACACATAATGATACCGTAAACTTTCATCTCCTTTCCACCCTTATGTTGTTGACACCAGTACCAATCGAACGAAGTATTTCGCCTCGCGAGTACATCGAAGTAATGGAACAATTTTTCTACGACGATCTCCCCGTCTAATTATAATTTTAGTGCCCTAAAGGCTAGTATGAATAGGCTCTTAATAATCTAGTGCGCATTACCATCAAAGATTTTGTCAAAGAGTTTGTTGTTTAGTTGTCCGAAAGGGCAATGGAAAAATCTATAATAATAATAATAATAACTGTAAATAATAATAATAATAATAATTTTATTTCCAAAAAGCTTATTACTATTACACATGACATAATAACGCGCTGGTTTATAATTTATAAAAAAAAAAAAAAAAAACATGCGGCAACAATTTCAATCAAAATATGAGAGTTTAGCCGAACTAGGCATAGCCTGTATTTCGGCTATCAGCACCATTCCCCTCGTGAACTACAACAAGAATGTGCCAGTCAAAAGGCATATACAATTACATTAGTGCTGTGTAAAATACAGAATAATAAAGAACAATAAAATAATAATAATTGATTAAAATGATAAAGAAATACAAAATTATAATTTTTGAGTAATTTAGAAATTAATTTGAAAAAAAAAAATAATTAATTTGAAAAAAAAAATAATTATTAATTTGAAAAAAAATAATAATAATTAATTTGAAAAAAAAATAAATAAAAAAAAAAAATGGTCGGAGTTTCTCTGCGTGATCGAATCAGAAATGAGGAGATCCGCAGAAGAACAAAAGTCACCGACATAGCTCTTCGAGTCGCTAAACTTAAGTGGCACTGGGCAGGGCACCTTGCTCGTAGAACCGATGGCCGATGGGGCAGTAAGGTTCTCGAGTGGCGGCCACGTACTGGAAGACGCAGCGTAGGGAGGCCCCCAATAAGGTGGACCGATGACCTGGTGAAGGTCGCGGGAAGCCGATGGATGCAGGCAACACAAGACCGGTCATCGTGGAAAGCCTTGGGGGAGGCCTTTCTCCAGCAGTGGACATCTATAGGCTGAAGAAGAAGAAGAAGTTGACCGAAATAGTTCGGTAAGATGAAATAGTAACCGCGTGACGAGTCCCGGTGGCCACAGCGTTCCCACATCCGTCTGAACGTTTCCAATAAACTATTTTACGTACATATCGTTTTCACACTCAATATGACATGATACGTGTAATAGTCGAATTATCGGCAACAACGTGATTTGTGCTGTTATGATATGAATCTATCTATATCTATACTAATATATATAAAGCTCAAGAGTTTGTTTATTTGAACGCGCTAATCTCAGGAACTACGGGTCCGATTGGAAAAAATCTTTTTGCGTTGGATAGCTCATTAATCCAGGAAGGCTTTAGGCTATATAACATCATGCTGCGACCAATAGGAGCATAACTAACTCCTCTGTCGCATCACCTCATTTCTGATGCGGTCTTTCAGAGAGACGCCCAACATAGCCCGCTCCATAGCTCGCTGAGCGACTTTAAACTTATGGACTAGTCTGACCGTTAGTGTTACCGACATAGCTGAGAGGATTAGCAAGCTGAAGTGGCAATGGGCTGGTCACATAAGCCCCAGGACCGACAACCGTGTCTCGGCAAACGTAGCGTGGGACGCCCTTGGGCGAGATGGAGCGACGACATCAAAAAGGTGGCTGGTAGTGGCTGGCGGAGAACTGCTCAGGATCGAGCTTGTTGGCGTGCCATGAAAGAGGCCTATGTCCAGCAGTGGACGAGTAAAGGCTGATGATGATGATGATAACTAACTCCACGCGAGCGAAGTCGCTAGCGGCCGCTAGTAATATATATTACGTACTAGCTGACCCGGCGAACTTCGTTCCGCCTTAGAGGCAATATCACATGACTACAATTAATTAGGATAATTTTAAATAAATAAATATTATTATTCAATGATTCTTTATTTGGGAGCACAATCCTGGTGGTTCTCCGGAAATATTTAATGTGCTACAATACTCGCAAACAACATCCATTAGCCCAATGCGAACGCCATTGCGCTATATTATATGCGTATTGAAACGCTGCCCGATTCAAATCAGTATTTGATGAATTTCTTCTTGTGCTTCGTAAATTATCTAGCGCTTGATCTCTGAGGTTTGCTCGACGATTTCGCATTGCCAACCGAGCCGTTTCACGGGCTGCCTCCCTTTGCTCTGGTGAGTGAGAAGCACGAAGTCGAGCCATACTAAGGCTCAGGCTACAGGCGCTCTTCAAGTGCAATTTCTTGCTCTTCTTCAGTTCTTTTTTTTTGTTTTGGATGGGAAATCATCAAATGACCTCTCCCGCTCTGGGCGGAGCGGAAGAGCGTGTCAGACTTTTATTGACTAAAATCTACCCGTGTTCCTTCACTTGCCTATGCAACGACCAGTGCCATGGTTTCTTTTTTAACCAACTCGCAACCCTGTGGACCAGGCCTCGTGGACCCCGTCAAGGTGTGCTGACATCTCTTTGAGGCGCGTGTGAAACACAACGCGCCGTCAACCCGGGCCTGGTTCTTACCAGGAGGCTAGCTGCCTATCGCTCGCCACCCGCAAGCCCGCGCCTACGGTGGTCGGAAGTCCGATGTTGCCTCCTGACCAGGGCGCTTCCTGCGTCGGTTTGAGGCGTGAGGGTAGTGGGATTTCCGCTCCATCACGCGCTCCCCCTCCTCCTTTGCCAGCATCACTGCTTCACAGAAGGAGGTGAAAGCTTGCCATGCACTCTTGCTCCGGACTATGGCCCGGACCAGGGTCGGACGCGAGAGATCGCAGCCGATCGCCACCACGAGGACACGGCTGGGCTTTACCCAAGCCGGGCAGACCTCCACCATTTGCTCCACCGTGTCCTCAGGGCGATGCACACAGTGGTCACCCTGGCGTTTCCTCCCGCCTTATACGGAACAGGAACCTCCCGAAACAGCCGTGTCCGGTGAGGACCTGCGTCATTCGGAAGGTGAGGACGCCGTGGCGCCTCTCTAGCTACTCCTCAAAGAGAGGATTTTGATGTTTGTGGCATGCTCAGTGCTGGATTGCGACAATCACACTTTCCATGTCTCTGTCTGCTGTACTGCGATTTTTCGCGGCAACGGAGTTGTGCCTCCTCTCCTCACTCCCACATGTGGGCGAGGGATAGTGTTTCTCCACAATTTAATGGATGTTATTATACATATAAAAGTTTCTTTTTAATTACTCTATCTATTAAAAAAAAACCTCATCAAAATCTGTTTCGCAGTTTTAAAGATTTAATCATACAAAAGGACATAGGGAAAGAGAAAGTAACTTTGTTTTGTAGTATGTAGTGAAGTGATAAATGGCACAGCAATACAATATTAGAAATTTTGAAGTTGAAGTTTGCTTTGGGGCTTTTATTAAAAAAATTAAACCAGCAGAGAGTATTTATATTCCTTGCTTTAAATGAATGCATCAACATTCAACCAGTAAGACTTTTTTTTTAATATGCTGAGTAGTGCAGCAGTGTGTTTGTGCCATTTTTAGCAAATGAACCGCTAACTTATATTTTGACTGAGTTGTTTTGTTATTCCATGTCAGTTGCGTTTGTTATACCATGTCTTATGTCACGTTACACGGGAACGACGGGAACAACGGGAACGGGATAAAAAGTATCATGTGATAATGTGATATGTCCTTCTCCCAGTTCTTCTCTACCTCCCTAACAATTTTGAGCCATACTGGTTAAGCGGTTTTTGAGTTATAAATAGAGTAACTAACACGACTTTCATTTATATACATAGATTTCATTCAAATCGGACCAGCCCTTTATGAGGAATTCAGTGACGTACACACGTACAGCAGATTTAGGAATATACCCATGGAAAGCATTATCATCTACATTTGTAACAAAGATATCATGCCTCTCTCTACCCTAGAGCTCTTGTTTCAGTCTCTTTAAGTTAAATAAAAAATCTTAAATATTTATTTATTTCTATTTATTTTTTCTCTTTTTAGTTCTTATGTACAATTTTCTTTTAAGTAACTACAAAAATTAAAAAAAAAAACTATAAACTTGTCTAAAAACAAAAAAAAAAGACTCGTGATTGGCCGGGTTTGAACCGAGGAACACCAGCCATCGAGAGTAGACCATATCGACTACGCTACAGCCGCTATGTCAAGCCACGCGAAATTAGCGCCCATATTATGCGTGTAATATTGCGAAAGAGAAAACTCGAAAACATTCGCTTCCCCAGACATAAGACTGAGCTAGATCGATTTGTCGTCCTCGAAAACCCCCACATATTAAATTTCAGCGAAATCGTTAGGGCCGTTTCCGAGATCACATGCTTCTTTAAGCGATCAGCGCCATCTGCCGGGCTGATTTGTGAATCTAAACCATCCAGGTCACCACTCAAACGCATACAGAAAAATTCATTAAAATCGGTCAAGCCGTTTAGGAGGAGTTCAATGACATACACACGTACAGCAGAATTATATATATAAAGATTACACATCGTTTTCACACACAATATGATGCGAAAAATTACATTTGAAATTAAATACTTAAACAATACTTTAAACACTGAATTACACGATGCGTGTAATAGTCGAATTATCGGGAACAACGTGATTTGTGCTGATATGATGTAACCTATTTGTGATACGTAGTTGAATGAATGTTAAATTGAGGTTAAAGTTACAATAACATTTTGTTCAAAATTTGAATTGGCTCGTGGCTGAAATAATAACAGCCGCATAGGTCGATTGATCAGCCTCCGTGACGTAGCGGTGCGAACGCGGCCGTTCCGCAAGGAGGCGCGTGTTCGATCCCCGCACAGTGCAAATATTTATATGCATGAATATGAATATTTGCACTGGTCTGGTCGTGCCTCGGAAAGCACGCTAAGCCGTTGGTTCCGGTTGCCATACTAACATCTAGTGGCAGTCGTTACGGGTTGTTGGAGCCCTCAAAAGTCTAACAATTAGTTTAACTGCAATGCTTAGATATCGCCTTCGGGTTGTGGAGGTCAGGCGGCAGTCGCTTCACGGAAAACATCAAAGTTCATCAGCAATTAGACTGGTAAAGCGGACCTCAGACTCCCAAGCCGAAAAGCTAAGCCATCTTTATATACCGGGATCCCTACGTGCCTCGGAAAGTACGTTAGGCCATGATTAATACCAGGTATTTAATGGTAGATCTCTCTGATGGTCGTTAAGTTTCGTTAGAAGTCCGAAAGTCTGACAAACAGTCTTACCAGTAACTGGGATGTGTAGGTCAGTCAGGCAGTCGCTCCATGTAAAAATGTAAAATACAATTCAACTGAATCTGGTTAAACTGGAAGCCGATCCCAATATACTTGGGAAAAGGCGAGTGTGCGAGGGAATTGCACGATTTTTTTTGGGATGCGAAATGTTCAAATGACTTCTCCCCCTCTGGGCAGAGCGGAAGGGCGTGTCAGACTTTTAATGAGTAAAACCCACACGTGTTTCCTCGCTTGCTTGCTGCTCACTGCTCACCGCCCGCAGGCCCGCGCCTGCGGTGGCTGGGAGTTAGGTGTTGTCTTCCGACCAGGGCGTCTCCTGCGGCGGCTAGTGGCGTGAGGGCGCTGGGATTCCCGTTGCCTCACGCGCTCCATCTCCTCCTTTTCCAGCATCACTGCTTCGCAGAAGGAGGTGACGGCCTGCCATGCACTCTCGCTCCGGACCATGGCCTGGGCCAGGGTTGGACGCGAGAGATCGCCGCTACGAGGACACTGCGATGCTCTATCCAAGCCGTGCAGACCTCCACCGTATGCTCCAGCGTGTCCTCAGGGCGATCCACACAATGGTAACACTCTGGCGTTTCCTCCCGCCTAATACGGAACAGGAACCTCCCGAAACAACTGTG
The DNA here is from genome assembly GCA_017933935.1 of Sesamia nonagrioides. Lineage (NCBI taxonomy): Eukaryota > Metazoa > Arthropoda > Insecta > Lepidoptera > Noctuidae > Sesamia > Sesamia nonagrioides. The sequence continues at coordinate 826,899 of JADWQK010001062.1, read as the reverse complement.
CCCGGTGAGGACCTGTGTCAGGCGGAAGGTGAGGGCGCCGTGGCGCCTCTCTAGCCACTCCTCAAAGTGGGGACTTACCGCCGCTATAGTGGCGTGCCTAGCACTGGGTTGCTCCATGTCGCTATGAGATCCCGCCGGAGCTCTGTCCACCGTACCGCGATTTCTCGCGGCAGCGGAGTTATGCCCTGGCGTTTTGCCTCCTCTCGTCACTCCCACATGTGGGCGAGGGCTTTGGCCTCCAGATCCCATGGCGGCAATCCGGTAACGAGGCTCGCCGCCTCAGCGGAGACCGTGCGGTATCTCCGGATCAGCCGAACGGCCATGACCCTCTGGAACGTGGTCAGGCATCGGGCTGGTCGCTTCCTTAGCAACCGAGCCCACACCGGTGTTCCGTTTTTGGCCCTTTAGGGCCATGGACCGCACGGCCCCCGCGTAGAGCCTCCGATAGGAGGCGTTTGGTCTCCCTAGATTGGGGATGAGCCGCCTCAGGGCAGCCCCGGCCCATTCCAGTCTGGGTGCCAAACGTCGGAAGTGCTCTTCGAAGTTCCACCGGCTGTCGAGGACGAGTCCCAGGTACTTCATCGTCGACCCGACGCCGATGTGAACTTCTCCTACTGTTATGTGGGAACCCGACAGTGGCGCATTCTGAGGACCATGAAAGCACACGGCCTCGGATTTCTGCAGGGCCACCTCGAGTCCCAATTGCCGGATCCTTTTGACAATTGTCGCAACCCCGAGGGTTGCTGTGTCAGCCGCCGCCTGGTGCGACCTCCCTTGTGCCAGAACCAGCGTGTCGTCAGCTTAACAAACTACACTGACACCGATAGGGAGGTCGGCGCGCAGCACCCAGTCGTACCCGATGTTCCACAGATGCGGTCCCAGGACCGATCCCTGTGGAACACCGCACGACATCTCTCGTCGGTTCCACACTCCTTGGTGACAGGGGTAGATTACAGCCCTGACCGTCAGATAGGCCTTGACCACTCGACAGAGATAGGTCGGCATCCGGTGATACCGGAATGCCTTCCTGATGCAACTCCAGGGTTGGGTGTTGAAAGCGTTGGCGATGTCTAGAGACAGCGCCAAGACAACCTCACCCCCGGGCCACAGCATCCCCGGTCGTAAGGGCTCGCACGCGCATGATGGTGTCCACCGTAGAGCGCCCCCTGCGGAAGCCAAACTGGCTCGGCTACCAGGCTGGCACCTCGTCGAGCAGCACAATTGGCCGGTAAGCGGACGGAGAGTCCCCAGGGCGCCCTGGCTTCTTTATGAGGACCAGTTTCCCCGTCTTCCAGCGACGTGGCAACTGGCTCCTCTGCAAGCATGCGCTTATTAGCCCCCGTAGTCGAGGCCTTAGAACTCCACGAGTTTCCACCCTTATGTTGTTAGCACCATTACGATTCGGACGAAGCGTTTCGTCTCCTCTTTTATACCGCGTACATCGAGGGACTGGAACAATTTGCCAGCGGCGGTGTTTCTGTCGGAATACAATTTCAGTGTGAAGACACTGAAATAGGCTAAAAAAAAGGAAAAGGCTAGCGTGAATAGGCTCTTAATAAACTAGAGCGCTTTACCATCGAAGATTGCATCACTGCTTACCAACAGGCGGGATTGCGGTCAAGCGCTAGTTTATAATTTATAAAAAAGGCCAGGCAGATTTTTATTTTTTTTATTCACAGAATAAAAAAAATAAGAATCACACTATGAATTTCTCCTGTATCGTGGGTGCGTTTACAAACTCATATACACAAACAGCCAGACCCGGAATAACTACTTGTTAGTCTTACAAATATTTGTACCGTGCGGGTATTGAACCTACGAACGACACGCAGCACAGCAGTCAACAGCTTAACCATTGCGCTAACCGTGTTAAAAAAGAGCTAAAAGGTTAAAAGCTTTAATAATAATCTGCCTAGCTAGTAGCTGCTAGCCACGTTTTGTTAAAAATTTGTATAATCACCCATTATCATTTACCGTAGATAATATCTATAAGTTTTCATTAAGTATTACTAATAGTTAATCAAGGAAATGCTGTACATATTTGATTGAGAAGCCAAGAAAGAAAAATCACTGAAACGGTTCATATTCCCAAGTATCCAAGGAGTTTGGTTGTATTAAAAGCAAGCTGCCTAACGAAACGTTTATTTGAGAAGTGGAGTGTCTCGAAGGCAATCGAAGTCGCTTTGAGTTGAGCTTCAGGTGGCAAACTACTTAGAGAAAGTGCAAAATTCTGCATGAAGCCACTGTGCAACGAACTGAGCTAAAACCTTTTGAACTCTCTTGATTTGTGTAGGGTTTACGATTTGACGGTCGGCGGCGGCGGTGTCATTTACCTTCAACGTCTGAGTTTTCTTGTTAATCTTGTTAGAGGATGTCTGCGAGTAGAAATTAAGTTTTTATTACATTTTGCAGACTTGACAGGTTTAGTTAGCGTTTACGGTTAGTGCAAGGTTTTACTAAAACTTTATGCATGTTGGTTATGTAGCCTGAATTGCAGTAATATCTTAGCAATAAAATGCGAGCTCCTACACGTGTTGACCCACATGCGATTATACAAACAAACTTGCATAAACGGGAAAAAAATCGCAAACACGTATAAAAAGTAATCTACTCGCAAACCAATTACGACATTGCCGTATTAATGTAAAACGTGTTCAGAAGAATGTAACATAGAAATTACTTTGTTTTTCATTTCAGTGTTACCGTCTGTGCTCCGGCAGAGGCCGCATAAATCAAACTTTGTTCAAGCGCTGCGATGTAGCCCTGTAAAGCAGTATTTACGGCGTAACGCCTCGTTCATACTAGGGCACAACTCAACGCAATAGTTCGCATAGTCATATTTCGTGGGATATGTGCATTTGCACGTATCTTCCGTAATATGAAATATATCAGATGTAGCAAAGTAAGCAACTGAATCGATTCCAATCATTTTAACAACATGTTATAATTTTTCTATAATATAGTTACAAATGACTGCAGTGTGATTACCGAGCGCCCAACACAGCTGACGGTAGATCATAGTAGTAGAATACGACACGAGTACGACACGGAGTAGAATGCGACACGGGACACACGGCGTCTCCGAACGTTAATAGTGACGTATTCGGCAAAAAGAAATCGATGGCCGATGTTGTACGCGTTGGCGAGTGGAAGAAACACAAAGAAGACACAGAATGGACCGTAGTGCAGAGGAGGCGTCTGCGGAACCGCTTTGCTGCAAACAGAGGGAAGGCTATTTCGAGTCCGAATTCAATGTTCAAAGCTGCGGATATAAAAATCCCTATTTATATTTATAATGTTGCGAAGGACGTGCCCGTGTGTGACATTCTAAGTTATATTGCGAGTAAATCTGATGTGGCGGTACACGTAGAAAAAATGACTATGAAATTACCAAAACAATATGATGCGTACAAAATACTGGTACCAAAGGAATATTTGGAAATGTTTCTCAATGATGACTTTTGGCCTGAAGGCGTCGCGTATCGACGTTTTGTGAATTTTAAGACAAAGCCAAATGGAACAAGTGGGTAGTACGCCAATGAAACTTGTTAGTTTTAATTGTAAAAATGTTATTAGATCGGTGGATTGCATACGGAGGTTGTGCAGGACAACTGACATAATTGCTCTACAAGAAACGTGGTTATTGCCGCATGACGTACATTTTCTTGGTACTATTGACGACGGGTTTGCTTTCACGGGCACCTCGGCCGTTGATACCACAGCTGGAGTATTAAGGGGCAGGCCATACGGTGGCGTGGCTCTGCTCTGGAGGAAGTCTACGTTCCCGTGCGTTACAGTGATACCGTGTGATAATGTGCGTATTGCGGCCATTAAAGTAGTGCTCAGTGATAGATCGATTATGGTCGTATCAGTGTACATGCCAACCGCGGGTGCTGATAATTTAAGTGAATTCACTGATTGCCTTAGTGAAGTTAATGCATTGATTGAAAATAATGCAGTGGAGTCTGTTTTTATACTGGGGGACTTTAATGCACACCCAGGTGAGTTGTTTTCAAGTGAACTAATAAACTTTTGTACCGAGCGATCATGGTCGTGCGTAGATATGGACCTGCTACCTACAGACACATATACATTTGTGAGTGAGGCACACGGCTGTCTGCGATGGCTCGATCACTGTGTGACGACCAGTGCGGCGAGACGCTCAATACATAAAGTGTCCGTATTACATGATGCTTACTGGTCAGATCATTGTCCCTTGTTGGTTGAGTGTGATTTAAAATTAATAAGGCCGAAAATCGTTGCGACGGATAACATTTTTAATAAAGTAATCTGGGGAGAAAGAAACAGTGAACAGACCGGAAAGTATTCTGAAAGTTGTCACTCGCAACTAAGAAAGATTAATTTTCCTGTAGAATTTATGTACTGCGCCGATCACTGTTGTTATAATAACGATCACAAGCGTATTTTGAAGGAAATGTATAACGATATTGTACAAATAATTAGTAAGGCGGCGGTAGACAGCTATGCTGGTCCTGTGTCTAAGAAACACAAATATATACCAGGGTGGAACAAGCACGTTAGCGTTGCTCACAGAGAGGCTCGATTATGTTATCAGCACTGGTTATTGAATGGTAAACAAAGAATTGGACCTATCTATGATAAAATGTGCCAAACGAGGAGAATTTTTAAATCTCGGGTAAAATTTTGTCAAGATAATGAGAAACAAATCAAGTTAGATATAATTGCACAGCATCATTCAAGTAAACAATTTGGTAAATTCTGGAAAAAGACAGATAAATTGAACCCAAAATCGAGTCTACCTGTGAGCGTGGCGGGCGTGCATGAGCCTCGTAATATAGCTAACCTGTTTCGGAGTCATTTCAAAGTGGAACCTCCTACCGTGGGCTCTTTTGACCTGATGCGAGGTGCTGAAATCGTGCCAGGGGACGTTGCTGTTCGATTTAGTGCCAAGGAAGTTGCCTCCGTAATTTGTAAAATGGTGCGAGGTAGGTCCCCTGGTCATGACGGTCTTAGCATTGAGCATCTGCAGCATGCTGGTTTCCATTTGTCTCGAGTGCTTGCTACGTTCTTCAGCTTATGTGTGAGTCATTGTTACCTACCGGATGAGCTTATACGGACCGTGGTTGTTCCGGTTATAAAAAACAAAACGGGGGATGTCTCTGATCTGGGTAACTATAGACCAATCTCGCTGGCTACTATAATAGCAAAAGTGCTGGACAGTCTGCTTGACAAACACATGGATAGGCACATAAAGCTTCATGATGCTCAATTTGGCTTCAGACGTGGTCTCTCGACTGAAAGTGCCATTCTGTGCCTCAAGCAGACTGTACAGTATTATACAGACAGGAATACGCCGGTCTATGCCTGTTACCTGGACTTGTCCAGGGCATTTGATTTGGTGTCATATGACGTGTTGTGGCAAAAGTTGAAAAATGAAACGGATGTGTCAAGTAATATTATCGCTATTTTGAGATATTGGTACTCGAGTCAAAGGAATACTGTGCGATGGGCAGGTACACACTCGGACATGTATGGGTTGGAGTGCGGGGTGAGGCAAGGGGGGTTAACCTCTCCTCGTCTCTTTAACTTATACATGAATGAGCTGATTGGCGAGCTCAGCAGAGCAGGCATAGGGTGCCATATAGATGGACAGTGCGTAAATAATATAAGCTATGCGGATGACATGGTGCTGCTGAGCCCGTCGATTAGTGCCATGCGCAAGCTGCTAGTAGTTTGTGAAAGATATGCACGAGCCCATGGACTCAGATATAATGTGAAGAAGAGTGAAGTGATGGTGTTTAAGGCTGGTAACAAATCATTCGCTAGTGTGCCTCCTCTGTATCTTTGCGGTGCCACCTTAAACAGAGTAGCTAATTTCAAGTATCTGGGTCACTGGGTCTCTGAGGATCTGTGTGATGACCGTGATTTGGAGAGGGAACGCAGGGCGCTGTCTGTGCGCTGTAACATGCTGGCCCGCAGGTTTGCACGGTGTACCGAGCAAGTCAAGGTGACTTTATTTAGGGCCTTCTGCCAGTCCTTCTACACCTGCAGCTTGTGGACTAAGTACACGCAGCGTACATGCACCGCTCTGCGGGTCCAGTATAATAATGCGTTCAGAGTACTGTTCGGGCTGCGGCGCTGCTGCAGCGCTTCAGCAATGTTTGCTGAAAAAAGAGTGGATGGTTTCCATGCCATCATGCGGAAGCGCTGCGCATCTCTCATGAAGCGAATGCGGGATAGCCCGAACAGTCTTCTGAGTGTGTTCGTGGACCGCTGGGACTCGCCGATGTGGCGGCACTGGATGCGACTACACACTACGGGTGGTCGCGTCCTAGGGTTGGCATAACTTGGTACTTCTGTGCGGTTCCATTTCATTGTGTTGTATTACTGTTTTGTGTACTAACAATAGATTTATAAGGTTTTATTTGTATTTTGAATTTTTGTATTACTAACATTATATGGACTACGTCTGAAATAAATTATTATTATTATTATAGTACTAGGCGCGTGAGATAGGGCCCCCGAACCTCGCCGCTACAAGCGCGGGCGGGCGAGCGGTGCGTTGACCATATTTTTGTGGGGACAACTAAGTAAGATAACAAGCTCATAACTTTGTGGTTTTTCATTATATCTTTTTGAAATTTTGTATATAGATTGTTTACTTAAAAATACTGGACACGTGTTTCGGTTTTCGCATAAACAAAAATTAACGTTGTTTATCATCTCATCTTATTTTAAATGTTATATAGGTTGGTTAAATTTTTAGGGCCGATGTTGAATGTGGACCACACCTAAACCTAAAGATTTTTTCTGCATTTCAGTTGAGATTTCTCAATTTCAGACTAACTCAATTTGAACCATGGTAAGGTACACAATCGAGCAACGCGTTAAAGTTATTCAGGCTTATTATGAAAATGGACGTTCAAATCAAAATGCATATTGTGCACTTCGTAATTTTTTCGGTCAATTTAATCGCCCAAATGTGCGTACAATTGGAAAAATCGTGCAAAAAATTGAGCAAACCGGGTCTGTAGGAGATTTGAAAACACCAGCGCATGCTCGTACAGCTCGTACTGCAGAAAATATTGCTGCTGTTCGCGATAGTGCAGCTGAAGAGCCGTCCACATCAATGGTAAAATGGTGTTCGCTATCGTGAGATGATAACGAACTTTTTATGGCCCAAGTTGGAAGTTATAAATATGGACGATATGTGGTTTCAACTGGACAGTGCCACTTGCCAAACAGCTAACGAAACAATGACTCTTTTGCGCTACAGATTAAATGGCCATGTTATCTCATGTGGTAGCGATGTCAATTGACCGCCAGATCGTGTAATTTGACACCGTTGGACTTCTTGCATTGAGGTTATTTGAAAGAAAATGTATACGTTGATAAGCCAGAAACAATTCAACAGCTAAAAGATGAGATAATTCGGCACATTAACGGCGTAGAACCTCAATTATGCCTCAGCGTCATCGAAAATTTGGACCATCGCGTCGGATGGAGATGTGCCGCCGAGGTGGCGGCGGTCATTTGGCCGATATTTTGTTCTATACATAATTGAAAGATACCATGTTATCATAATAGAAAGTAATTACAATCATTTCGTAAATAATTTGCGTTTTATTCAAAATCAACATCGGCCCTTAAAATTTAACCACCCGTTATGTTGTGTGTATTTGTGAATAAGATTTAAAGCTGGATGTCATGAATGATGTGAAAATGGATGTATAGGAAGAGCTGAAACACCGGGATCTTTTAGTCAGCAATACTCTACTGTCGCCCATACCCATACCAGTTGCTGTGGCAGCAAGTTGAGAAGAGTGAAGGAAAATACGTGTTATAAAATAAGCTACAGACTTTTCAGTTTACCAAGCTCAGTTATATTTAGTCATGCGATTCACCTACACACAATATATTAAGTTCACAATTTTCATTAAGAGATAAGCGCCATAATAACAACCGTATTATATACACGCGTACATCGAAGGACTGGAACAATTTACCTGCGGCGGTCCTCCCGTCTGATTCTAATCTAAGTGTCTTCAGGGCTAGTGAATAAGCTCATAAAACTAGTGCGCTTTAATACCAAAAATTGCATCACTGCTTACCATCACGCGTGATCGGGGTCAAACACTATTTTATGACAAAAAAGAAATTATTCGCGACCATCGACTTACGACAATCATGAATACATGTTTATAAGATCACTAGCGGCCGCTTACGACTTTGTCCGCGTTTTTTATATGCTCCGCTCCTATTGATCGTGGTGTAATGTTATATAGCCTAAAGCCTTCCTGGATTAATTGGCTATCCAAATTTCAATCGGGCCAGTAGTTCCTGAGTGTAGCGCGTACAAACAAACTCTTCAGCTTTATATATTAGTATAGATAAGACCATATGACCTTATTATATTTTACAATACATATATAACATTCACATATATAAATATTTTATAATCGCAAATCATATTTTGGTCAACAAACAACTTGGCACTGATTTGTAAAATTACAACAAACGTATCTAAGAGAATTAGCATGTCGTAGGTTACCTTGGCGCTTGTTCCTGAGGCAAAAAGTCCGCCTGAAAATATAAGGATACGTTAGTAAACGGTTGCGAGCTGCATAGTAATAACAATTCCTTTGTGAATAGAACTTTTGTTTAGAAACTTCAGCAATTCTGCTCAGAAGGACAGGACACAGTTGGCGCCGCAGTTTGCATGGCATTAGAGATCTTGCAACGTGGGCTGCAGGATCTTTATGTGGCCTTGGTTTGAATGCACGAGAGTGTTCTGTTGCATACAGGTTCAAGTAGCCACAGGAATATCTTACGTGAGTATTGTTCTTACATAGTTTAAAGGCTAGAACAAGCTGTTAAAGGTTTGATCTCACTTTGGTCTGACAGTACATATTTTTGGTAATTATTAAAACCTTCGTATATGATCTGTTTGAGGTCGATTAAGGGACATTTGACTCACAAAAGTTTCCACTTTTAAGCTTAATATTTTTTTTTCTTTATAGATTTATAGGGACTTTTACGCATAGCGTATGTCAGTACCATCGTAACCTAAATAATTACACTTTCACAACACGTGGGCCATGAATTTGGAACAAAACTTTTGCATCGTCACCATTTGGTTGAGATAAAATTGTATGGAACATACCGACATCAGTACTGTTCAATTTCAATGACCTCACTAAATTAATCCTATTGGACTCATATTGGACACATTCATAGATGTTGTAGGTCCTCGATAACTCCACATTCCTCACAATTGGGGGAACAACAAACGGAACCCTGATTCGAACAAGCTGAACGATTCTGTAAAAAATCTTACAGTGAAAAGTCGGTTAAGGTTGACGTGTGTTTAGAGTTAGCTAGAGCAGTCGATAGTATCAATCCACCAGCCACCACTATGCGAAAGAGGTGTGCTCCTCGGGTGCGCAGGGTGCGGGCCAGCTCAAACAGTGTCCTGAGTATGATTGCTGGGCGTCTGCTCATACGTTATTCATAGTTGTGCCACATCTCATGGGGTGAAGCAACGGTGACTCGTGTGAGTTGTTTATATATTTATGATATATTATAATGTGTGGGTACTTGTATCACGAATGTAAGTCAGTCTGCGACCAGCCATTAAACTGTGCAACGACGCTCCTTGTTTTATTTAAATATTATCCGAGAATACCACATATTGGCGACGAGGCGATATTCACGCGAGCAAGAAGGAATATTTTGACATAATAGGTGTTGAAAATATAATGGCTCAAGGAAGAATTATGTTTGGAGGACATATTACGTTCGACCATCACGTGCAGGAATGGAGGATTTTTAAAAGTCGATTCACTCAGTTTTGTTTGGTGAACGATATCACAGACGACACTGACAAGGCTCAAGTGAGACGAAGGTGCCTGTTATTGACGTGCTTGGTGGAAGATACATACCGCATCGTTAACGATTTGGTTTTTCCGGAAGAACTCGAATCGATAGAATACAAAAGTCTACTATCTAAGCTAGACAATCATTTTGCTGCTAAAAAGAGTACATTTGCGGAACGGTACAAGTTTTACAAAGCGGAGCAACGTCCAGAAGAAGATTTGGCTGAATGGGCTTCGCGGGTACGTAATCTCGCACAGTACTGTGGGTTTAAATCGGAACTCGAGTCAGCATTACGTGATCGGTTTGTCCTCGGATTGGAAAATATCAAGGAAAAGGAGAAGTTGTTCGCAGAAAGCATAGACGAGCTAACATTGAATCGTGCATTGGAAATAGCGCAAGGGGTAAGATGCGCACGATTAGCTTTGAGGGAGTCGCATAGCAGCGGCGCTGTCGCCGAGCCGACCGCTCTGCCAGCGGAGCCGGCACATCCCGTGTTCGCATTAAAACAGCGCGGCGCAGTCAGTACGCAACGAGCAGGCGCCGCGGGCCGCGCCGCCGCCGCCGATATCTCGGAAGTTCGGAAGTGCTGCGGTGTGTGCGGATATAAGAACCATAGTATGGACCAGTGTCGATTTAAAAACTATGCGTGCAAAAGTGCAATCAAAAAGGTCATTTAAAGCGTATGTGTAGAAATAACGTGAAAAATAGTAATTTCTTGGCAGCGGGTGACGATTATTCTTTTGAAGGTATTTATGATTTGTTTAACATTAAATGTGTTAATGGCGAACCGATGCAACAACTAGTGTCGGTGGCCGGTACAATGCTTAGGTGTGAAGTGGATAGCGGTAGTGCTGTCTCAGTTTTGGCAGATATTTTTTACAACTTGAATTTTCGGAATAAATACAATTTAAAGTCCTGCAACACGGTTTTGAATTGCTATAATGGTAGTAAGATTACACCGTTGGGTTGTGTTACCTTGCCTGTGACTTATAAGGGTCGTACGGAAAATTTAAAGTTTTATGTTGTAGATACGGGACAGTCTACCAAACAACCGTCGCTGTTAGGTCGGGATTTCATTTCCAAGTTTAGTTTACAGCTATGTATGGTTCCATGTAACTACATTAAAAATGTAGACTTAGTTGCTTATTTGAGAAGAAAATACGCTGGATTGTTTACCGACGAGTTAGGTACGTTTAATAAGCACAAAGTTTCTTTGAAAATTAAGCCAGACGCGCAGTTAAAATTTTTTAAACCAAGACCTGTACCGTTAGCTTTAAAACAAAAGGTGGAGGTAGAATTAAATAGATTGTTAGAATTAGGTATATTAGAGAAAGTTGAGCATTCGGAAGTCGCGACGCCAATCGTACCGGTGTTACGACCGGACGGCAATATTAGGATATGCGGTGACTACTCGGTTACACTAAACAAATGGTTATATGCGGATAGTTATCCTTTACCGCGCATTCAAGATCTATTTGCGAAACTTCATGGCGGGGTACAGTTTTTAATTGCTGTAGATGCGCACTCAAAATGGGTGGAATGTTTTCCAATGGCAAGTACGGATAGTGAAGCTATAATTTCTAAGTTGTCAGAAATGTTTAGTAGGTTTGGAATAGTGCGTACCTTGGTCACAGACAATGGTAGAAATTTTTGTTCAAGCCAATTCGATAGGTATTGTTTGGTTAACGGCATTCAACATTTAACAACCGCTCCATATCATCCGGCATCAAATGGCCAGGCAGAAAATACTGTCAAAACGGTTAAACGGGGTTTGAAATTAATGTTGAATGAAAGTTGTAATCGAAAGGTAATACAACACCAGCTTAATGACTTTCTGCTGAATTATAGGAATTCAAAACATTGTACGACGGGTTTTTCGCCGGCTCAGTTGTTGTTCGGTCGCTCATTACGCAGTAGGCTCGATTTGTTGGAAGTAACATCCGATACTGCACATTCCAAAGAAATGAGTCATACTGATAACGCATCAGCTGTGTCGTACGCATCCGCTGCTAAGAATAATGTTGTTCAAAAACAGACCTTGCAGCTTAAACATTACGGAGGCAGTCGTAATAGTGAATGGAGTTATAACGATCAAGTTTTAATTAAACATTTTTATAATAATGGAACAAAACATAAATGGCTTTATGGTGTCGTAAGACATAAAATAGGAAATAGACTGTATGGTATTTACGTTCCAGTGCTAAAAACTGTTCTAAAAAAACATTTAGACCATATTGTAAGCTACAAAGGGACACAATCGCAATCATCCGAGTGCGAGGAGGTAGGCGATTTCCTACCACATGGAACAGTAACTGATCCCGCTGATACGCCCGTGGAACATGACCCCACGGCCCAAGTTGACTTGGAGGGAGAGGAGAGTGATACTTCGTTTTGTTCTGTTCCTGAGACTCCACCTACGATACAGCAAACAGATCAGACGTCAAATAATAATTCCGAAGAAGAAGGGAGAAAGGATTGCGAAAGCATCGATATACCTTTGGTGACTGATCAACCTCAGCAACCAAGCACGGAGCCACTGAGTACATACCAAAGGCCAGTTAGGGCAGCTAGGAACAAAAATGTAAATTATAAATGTTAAGACTTAGTTTTTAAGAGTTATATGTTTGAATTATTGGTGGAGGGATTATGATATATTATAATGTGTGGGTACTTGTATCACGAATGTAAGTCAGTCTGCGACCAGCCATTAAACTGTGCAACGACGCTCCTTGTTTTATTTAAATATTATCCGAGAATACCACAATATTGTAATGTAAATTAAATTGTGAAATGTTACTAACATAGTTTTAAGTATCACTAACAACTAAGCTTCATGGTTACTTGAATAAAGAATTTCGTTTTCATTTAGTTTCTCGGTGGTAGGCCATAACATCGGCTGCCGGTAGAAGTTACCACCCACCAGACAAAGTCTTGCCGCCAAGCGATTCGTCGTGTTCCGACATGATGTCTGGTGTAGCCGTACGGAGGACGGGTCTGAGCAGTTGTATTGCGATGTGTGGCGGGTACGATGCGCCAAATGTGAGAGTCTCCAGATCAATCTCCCTCTAGCGCAGCATTGTTTGGTCGTGTTGGTCTTGGGTTTAACATTGCATCACCTCGCTCAACTGCCGTCATCCTTCCTATTCCTTAGTTTTTTAAGTGAATAGGCTTAATAAAGTAGTGCGATTTACCATCACCGATTGCATCACTGCTTACCATCAGGCGGGATTGCAGTCAAGCACTAGTTTATAATTATTAAAAAAAAATATTATTAGTTGGAATGACTAATTACAGAACGGGCGGTCTATAAAACACCCCACACCATGGGATAAACAAGAAACCTATATAGCTTCCTTATATACTACGGAACCCTACCAATTGTCTAAAACTAGTGTTACGAACCTTTTCAAGCTATTGAAGTCAATATTGAAACTAATAACGTTACAGATAAAATTCGGTGAAATCTGGGAGCAACGACTTTGAAGCCACGACAGGGTCAAAAAAACCGGCCAAATGCGAGTCGGACTCGCACACCGAGGGTTCCGCTGTACAAACGTAGCGGTTTACAATTTATGACGTACTAGCCTTCCGCCAGCGGCTTCGCCCGCGTGGAGTTCGGTTATATCGCGCTGTTTAAATTCCCCTCGGGAACATCAAATTTTTCCGGGATAAAAGGTAGCCTATGTTCTTTCTCAGGGTCTAAAGATTGTCTGTGCCAAACTTCATCAAAATCGGTTGAGAGGTTTAGGTGGGAAAGCGTAACAGACAGACAGAGTTATTTTCACATGTATAATACTAGCATTGATTTAGAATTTTTCACATTTTAGAGGCAATTAGATTTAAGAAGTGTTTGATATGAATTTCAACTTTAATATCTCTACGCGTTCATGTGAAAAAGGGTAGGTAGTAAGGTTATAATTATTAAAAAAATATTTTATGTCATGTAAGCAAAAATAATATTTTAATATTTTATGTAACTTCAAATTTATCATTTTCACAATTTTTCCTTTATCTGTCTGTACTATAATATAACGTTGCTTCGTGCCAAATTTCAAGATTCTGAGTTCACGGGAAGTACCTTGTAGGCAAAGAGATTTAGGATATATAGAGAGGGCATGTGTCAAAATGGCATAGAAAAACTGTGATCCCATGGCTCAGTTCCGCCATCTAGTACAATATAGCAAAATTAGATCGACAATTAGAGACATCAAATAGTAAAAATGAAATAAGTTTATATAAAATATATTCAGCTATTGCCCGGTAGGTGTCCAGTGTGGTCTATGTTGCCAGATCCGATTTAATACCCTAGTATAGTTCAAATCGGGTAAATAAATATTGAAAAGTAAATAAATTAAGTGAAACTTGTCTTGTACAAACAAAAACTGTTTTAGAATTTTATTCGCTACTATTCATTTACCGTGACACCGTCTATTGGCATTTTAGATGTTTTATGTTTACGAATTATTTTAACGCTCAGTTTATTGCGATTTTTGAGTGTAATAGACCTTTTAGGCCATAAAGCGCATTTTGTTTTGCAATTTTCGTTTGCATTTCGTTTTTAGCAAAATTATTCTTTTTACACGTTTGTTTGCAAATATTTTTAAATGGCAATGCAAAAAACTGTGGTAGGGTTTGTATCATTTCGATATAAAGTTATCGATAATATTCAAAGAAGTTACTACGACGATGTTTTGTCGCATTATGATAGCTTGAAACAAAAAATTAGGAAGCAGAATAATTATGGGTAATTTCAAGTTTACAAGTTTCTTATTTATATAATTCTTTTAATATAATAGGCGTTAAAGTTTAAAATTGCCGATTAGTACTGAAAATCTAAATAATTGCTTATTTTTTAATTTTTAAATAATTCATTTATAATCAATATATAGGAAGGTCGTTTATGCCTTTGTGATAGAACTCTGAGGATCTAGACTGCACAAACTGTGTGAAAGCAGAACTGCCTCCTGGGTAGAAAACTTCTTGTCACGTAGATAATTGTCCAAATCACGACAAAATGGTAGTCTGCTGGAGCAAGACCTTTACAAGATTCGTACGCCATTATCTTTAAAAACGGCAAAAAAATCACGGTTATTGTATGGGAGCCCACCTTCAGTATTTATTTTATTTTAATTATTTATTTGTAATTTGAATTTAAAACCAAATATTCTGTGAACATTTTAAGCGTCTATCTGTTTCCGTTATTAATATGGAGCAAAAAACGGCAAAAATTCACGTTTGTTGTATGGGAGCCCCTTAAATATTTTATTATTTTTATTCTTAGTACTTGTTGTTATAGCGGCAACAGAAATACTAACACAATCTCTGGAAATTACAACTGTCTCGCTATTACGGTTTATGAGATACAGCCTGGTGACAGACGGACAGACGAACAGAGAAGTCTCATGAATAGGGTTCGTTTTACCTTTTAGGTACGGAATCCTCAAAATCACAAAGTAGCTCGCAATCATTGTACTACATTTACGTACCTACATATTTTATGAATATATTTCATTATAAATAAGTTATGTAATCTGTGTACTTATCCACTTAACCGTAAATTTTATTCCAATTTTTACGGTTAAGTAGAAAAGTACTCAAATTAATAACTTACTATTTCATTTCTAATACAAGGTACCGATTCTTTTTTTTTTAATTTGATCGACAAGTCTTTCCAAAGTAGATATCTTCTCTTTTAAAATGCATTGAGCATAATTTCGACGAATGAGACGGAAGCCAATTTTCTTCTCTACGGTCTATCTGGACAAATCGTATCCACTTTTTCCCTACGACATTATTTTTATTCGGAAACCAAAAATAACAAAAACCTAGGTAAATGAATAGTAATTGTTCATTCAATTTTGTTTATTAATATGATATGATTATGTTTAAATAGAGTTAATAATAAATAAACTTGAAATATAGTAATATTTTAAGTTTATTTAGCTATATTTTAAATGTCAATAAAATAAACAAAATGTATTCATCTTAATAAGAATTATCGATAACTAAATCGATAAACAACATTACTACATCTCTACAAGAAAATAGTAAAACTACTCAACAATAGAGGGCGCTTATTACAATAATGGAAAATTTTCTAGAACTAAGATTTTTTTAAATTTGAATTGCAGACGAAATATAAATAATTCATAGAAAAACATTCCGAAGTTAGGTCCAGTCGTTTTACTATAACGAGATGTACAGTAACACAAAGCGCAACATGGCATATTTCCTTAGAAAATGTTTATTCTTAGTGGACACAAATTACGTCCTGACGCGCAGACTAGACTGAGCGACTTTTAACCAAGTCGATAAAAGTATTGGCTTACGATTTTGTTCGTGATGTCCTGTCTATTGTAAATATAATTTTAATGTGTTTGCTTGTAGGTTTTGATTCCCTAGCGTGTGACGGAAATTCGTCTAAGGTGTCGGTATAAACTGCTGTATCTTTTGATCGCTTTAACTTAGATGTTTGATTTTTTCACTGCATAAAGGGACAATAGACCTAGGTATTTGGTATAAATTTCAATTTGATACCTTTATTAGTTCGTGAGAAATAAGGTAGTAAGTTTCATTTTATTAAAATATGTTTATTATATTATATAACTAAAAAATTGTGATTTTCGCAATTTTTCCTATATTTGCATTATATGACAATCCTTCATGCCAAATTTCAAGATTCTGAGTTTACGGGAAGTATCCTGTAGGTTTTGATTCCTTTGCGAGTGTCGAAAATTTGTTGAAAATATCGACATATCGGCTGTATCTTTTGATTGGCTTGGCTTAGAAGTTTGATATTTTCACAGCTTAAAGGGACAATAGACCTAGGTATTTGGTATAAATTTCAATTTGATAACTTTATTCGTTCGTGAGAAATAAGGTAGTAAGTTCCATTTTATTAAAATATGTTTATTATATTATATAACTGAAAAAATGTGATTTTCGCAATTTTTCCCATATTTGCATTATATGACAATCCGTCATGCCAAATTTCAAGATTCTGAGTTTACGGGAAGTATCCTGTAGGTTTTGATTCCTTTGCGAGTGTCGAAAATTTGTTGAAAATATCGACATATCGGCTGTATCTTTTGATTGGCTTGGCTTAGAAGTTTGATATTTTCACAGCTTAAAGGGACAATAGACCTAGGTATTTGGTATAAATTTCAATTTGATAACTTTATTCGTTCGTGAGAAATAAGGTAGTAAGTTCCATTTTATTAAAATATGTTTATTATATTATATAACTAAAAAATGTGATTTTCGCAATTTTTCCTATATTTGCATTATATGACAATCCTTCATGCCAAATTTCAAGATTCTGAGTTTACGGGAAGTATCCTGTAGGTTTTGATTCCTTTGCGAGTGCCGAAAATTTGTTGAAAATATCGACATAATCGGCTGTATCTTTTGATTGGCTTGGCTTAGAAGTTTGATATTTTCACAGCTTAAAGGGACAATAGACCCGAGTATTTCATGTGAATTTCAGCTTGATACGTCCACGCGTTCTTGAGATAAAGGGTGGTGACAGACAGACAGACAGACAGACAGACAGACAGACAGACAGACAGACAGACAGACAGACGGACAACAAAGTGATCCTATAAGGGTTCCGTTTTTTCCTTTTGAGGTACGGAACCCTAAAAACCAAGCTTAACTCAACAAACTTCTTATCTGGTGACCTCACCCTTACATTTCGAGCAGCAAATCGTTTTTACATCCAATAATATCGTACGCGATATTCACAATAAGGAGCGCTGAGATATATGGGAGTAAATGATCTCATTTATCCGCTTGAGTTTTTCATGAACTGATATGAATGCCATGTAGGTACTTGTACAGCTGACGCTTTCAATGTGGACAAATTATTCTATAACACGAAAAATTTGACGATATCTGGGATTATCATATTTGAGCTTAATTCTTACACTAGCTGCGCCACGCGGTTTCGCCCGCGTAGGTTTCGATATGCTCCGCTCCTATTGGTGACAGCGTGATGTTATAATAGCCTAAAGCCTTTCTGGATTAATGGGTTATCCAATGCAAAAAGAATTTTTCAAATCGGACCAGTAGTTCCTGAGATAAGCCCGTTCAAACAAACAAACAATCAAACAAACAAACTCTTCAGCTTTATATATTAGTACAGATTCATTCAGAACACGATGAGGCTAAAACATTTACATTTTCCTTAAGAATACGTGGTTTAACAAATTCCAATCAAAATTCATTGTTTTGTGTCGATTACAAAAAAAAAGTTCAATTTCAATGCCCCAAGGTGCATTGTTCATTAAGACGGCGGCTCAATTGTTACCATCGCGGGCTGAACGTGGGGATAGGCACAAGAAAAGAGAGGCCTATACCCTTTGGATGAGGTCGTTCTGCATCATGATGAAGGTTTAAAACCAACGCAAAAATCTACAAGCAACTAAAAATGAACATAGTAAGCGAGAATATACTTATGTTAGAAAATGGATACAAGAACATATTTAAAAATCTATACTAATATATAGCTAAAGAGAGTAATCTATAGCTGAAGAGTTTGTTTGTTTGAACGCGGTAATCTCAGGAACTACTGGTCCGATTTGAAATATTATTTTTGTGTTGGATAGCCCATTAATCCAGGAAGGCTTTAGACTATATAACATCACGCTGCGACCAATAGGAGCGAAACATAACTAACTCCACGCGAACGAAGTCGCTGGCAGCCGCTAGTCATAAATAAATCTATTTTAAAACACTTAAATACTGTTAATAAAAAAATGAATGTGGTAAGAGCGTTTACTACGCACGACTGACAGCATCGCATTTTAGTGTCATATTTCGTGGTTTTAAATTTTTATTATTAAACTGGATTTATATTTTAAAAATGTGTTCTACTAACTTTTTTGAATTAGGTGAATAGTGGATAAAAAGCAAGTAACCGTAATGTTTATATTTTTTTTACTATGAAAATAACGCCTTGGAAGTTTCTTATGCATTATTTGCATATAAATAGAACACTATAAACGCAATGATTTCTTACCTTATACACATTTTTCCCTATATATTTAGCCTATATAGGTCCACTACTGGACAAAGGACTGCCCCAACCTCTCCACGATGACCGGTCTTGTGCTGCCCGCATCGATTGGAGTGCCGGGAAGCTGATGGATGCAGGCACCACAAGACCGGTCATTTCTCATGTATTTCTAAATGGTTACTAGAACACCTTTTAAAATATAGGTCCGATTCATCATCATCATCAGCCTCGTCCACTGCTGGACATAGACCTCTTCCATTGTACGCCAACAAGCTCGATCCTGAGCAGTTCTCCGCCAGCCACTACCAGCCACCTTTTTAATATCGTCGCTCCATCTCGCCCAAGGGCGTCCTACGCTACGTTTGCCGAGACGCAGTCTCAACTCGAGGACTCGTTTACCCCAACAGTAGCCCCGATTTAATAAAAATTGAAAACCACGAAATATGACACAAAATTGCGACGTTGGCAGTCGTGCCTGTATGTGAGTCTAAATGTTTGTAAACATACCCACGATACAGGAGTAACCCTAGTATGAGGCACGTTTAAAAAAAATAGTTGGATAAGTAGATGATGATGAAATGCGGTGCTCATTGAAGCCATGCATAATCACGCCGTGCATCGAACAGCACATGGGCTTATATCCGAAAAGCTGATTGCATATACATACCATATCAAAAACAAACCACCAGACAAAGTCTTGCCGCCAAGCGATTCATCGTGTTCCGGCATGATGTCTGGTGAAGCTGTACG
Organism: Sesamia nonagrioides; assembly: GCA_017933935.1. Lineage (NCBI taxonomy): Eukaryota > Metazoa > Arthropoda > Insecta > Lepidoptera > Noctuidae > Sesamia > Sesamia nonagrioides. Next base: position 807,275 of record JADWQK010001062.1, on the reverse strand, counting down.
GAGGACGGGTCTGAGTAGTTGTGTTGCGATGTGTGCCGGGTACGATGCACCAAACGTTATTGTGTCGAAAGTTTGGTCGTGGAGGGTCTCCTGATCAATCTCCCTCTGGCACTGAATCGTTGGCCGTGTTGTTGGGTTTAACATTGCATCATCTCACTCAACTGCTGTCGCTTTGCTTTCTTTCTATTCACTCAGTTTTTTTTAGTGAATAGGCTCTTAATAAACTAGCGCGCTTTACCATCAACGATTGCATCAGTGTCCCTGGAGTTTCTTGCACGTTCTTCTCCATAGAGATCTACGCTTTGGAACGTGCAATTTAGCTTCACTTTTCTTGGACTGACTGAAATTGACTATTCAAAAGCACCAGCGGATGGATCATTTGAATAAACAATTTTGATCACTGCTTATCATCAGGTGGGATTACGGTCAAGTACTAGTTTATAGTTATAGGACAAAAAATAACATATAGAAAAGAAACCATAATTACGTAGTTACAAGTTTAGCTACAGAGTTGAACGTTGATAACATTATCTAATACCTAATCTACTCAATCTTCCCGCCGCAATAAAAGTACACTCTTTATTCTTCGCTGTTACAGCCTAAACAAGTTATGTCGTCTTCGTTTAATGATTTTCGCGAATATTTCAGAAGGGGAGGGTGGCACACAATCAACGCTAAAAGCACCATTGTCAATTTTAATGAAACCCTCCGAGATATTAACTTTGTTTTCGGCCATTGTTGGAGACGGCTTCTACCACCGAGTTTTGTGTCGTTGGCAATATTTTATTTGACCAAATTGTTCATAGATAGACACTTTCTTTTTGTGCGGAAATGAGATAGAAATACTAATAAAACTGAACTCTGTCTCTATAATCGACTCTGTAGATACGTTAAATGACTGTTAGTAATCTTAATCCTAACTTAAATGTAAAGTAAGTTTATTTGTTTGTTACGCTTATACATTAAAATGGCGGAACGGATTTGGAATAAATTTGGCATATGGGTAGTTCATGATCTGGTAAAGGTTGTAGGACCCTAGATCGCAGACGAGGTCACGGGCAACAGCCAGTAATTTTATACAGTTAAAATGTATGCTAAACTAAAACTTATATAAACTTATGTACCTAAGTGGAGCTCACTTATACTATAAAGTTTTAATATGAATTCTTTTATAATATTTTTTTTAAATTATAAACTAGTGTTTGACCACAATCCCACCTGATTAATGTTGTTAATGGTAAAGCGCAATAGTTTATGAAGAGCCTATTAACTCTAGCCTTGAAGACACTTAAATAGTCGGACGAGAACACCGCCGCTGGCAAATTGTTCCAGTCCCACGATGTACACGATACCCCGGTTACAAAGGACGAGGCAAAACGCTTCGTTCGGATCGTTGTGGTGTCAACAACATAAGGGTGGAAACTCGCCGTACGATGGGTCGTCCGATGATGGAACGGAGATGGGGGAATTAAATCATGCAATTCCCTCGTAATACAAATTACAAACCAAGTCTCTCCACAATAGATATTACTCTTGTTTCGTTGTTCCTGTTTATAAACAAATAAACTTGCATACACAAAGAGCCAGACCGGGAACAACTATCTGTAGGCAATACAAATTTTGGTTCCATGTGCTACGAGGCGCAGTAGTCAATTATTAGCTAAGCCACTGCGCCTACCGAATCGTCAACACTCAACAGAAATTTCTAAACCAAAATAAAGCTTCTTAAATTTGAAAAAAGAACCTGAAAAAAAACTTAATAACGCAATGAATGTTGTTGAAGTGACAAAATGAAATGTTCCGATTCCGTTTGGTAATGTGTTATGTAATTGCTTCTCAGTATTCTCCAAAGAGTAACTTATAGGTGCATCCACAATTTGGGCACCTTTTTTTTTATAATGATAAACTAGCGCTTGACTGCAATCCCGCCTGATGGTAAGCAGTGATGCAATCGTTGATGGTAAAGCGCGCTAGTTTATTATAATAGAATTAAGTTAATTATTAAATTAAATTAATTAATTAATTTATTAAATTCTATCCACCTATAATTATTGTGAAGTAAAAGGAGGAAATATTACGCAATGGAATGTAAATACATGCCAAGTTAATTGTATTAATGAAGGGCCAACATTCGTGTATATTTATTACATTGTAACAATGCGTTTATTCCGCATATATCGAGGACGAATGGAACTTAATGTAAACTAGCCTTATATTATAATCAAATCACGCTAGCATTTCTTACGAGACGAACTTAATTTGAAATCTGTCTACGTAAAAAGTCTGTGGGTGTGCAATTTACATCACACAGTAGACTAGAAAGCCTTAATATACACGGATTATTCTTCCAAAAGTACTCTGTAACAGACATTAAGTACTTTTTGTGGATACATAATATGATTTCAGACTACATTTTCTAGAATCCATTACTTCCAGACGGTCTTAATATTAGATAAGTCTGTTTTCAATCATTACATGTTTTTTATTAGCTTCACTTGTATGTTTGCTTGCTTGTTTGTTTGTTTGTCCGTCTCTAACTCTTTGGACTACGAGTGAGCGGCTCATTACTGTAAAATGTCCCACCGTTTGAAATACGTTCGTTCGTTCGTTTTTTTTTTAAAGAATGTCGAACTAGAAAGTTGAAAATAAATATAGTTTAAAAACAAAAACAAACATGCTCTTTGTGCCATAATTTTTGTGTATTAAGCGCCTCGCGCTTTTTTTTAACGTTTGACGTTTTAGTTTGATATTTTTTAAAGCATGTTTTTTTAGCTTTTTAAACTATATTATGTAGTTATTTTTTTGTGTCAACGAATCAGAGGTAAAAGGCATCACTGCAGCTTTGTACGTACCCCCTCAGGCGGAGGCCATCATTGTAGCCAACGGGTTTCAGCTTACACACGACGTGACGAGTGCCCTCAACACTCGGGGGATTTGGGAACCGCATACTGTGCTCCAAGCACTTAACACTGATAGGTAAGACAATCATTGGGTTGTGTTGGGGACAAAATGTCGGATTGAGATAAAGCTAATGATCGGGAATACTTACGCAAGAAATTGGCAGATTCATCAAACTTGTAATTTATTTTTTTCTCTATCTATATTTTTTTTATCTCTCTCTACTGTTTATATTTTGTATGTATGTATTTATGTATTTATTATATCTTTTTTTTTGTGTTTCTCTTTCAACTTCTCTTTTATATCTTTGCACCTACCATGTTTTGTCTCTGCATCACCCTAAGGTAGACTGGTAGAAAATGCCTAAGGCATTAAGTCCGCCATTGTGCAATGTTTCTCTTTGTGCATAAAGTTTTTATACATAAATAAATAATAAATATAGTAACTGAGCGGATGAAACAAATGTACAAAAATACTAGTAGTTTTCTGTTTCTTATTTCCGACTTTGGCGGATTTAAAGAGGAATCAACGGGTGGTGTGCTATTCTGCCAGTCGTAAAAGTAAATGGAAATGGACTCATGGGTAATTGATGATGATGTTCCCGACCGATTTCAGCCACGGTGACCACTTCGACTCCTAGCCGATGATTTGGCGCTCATGCGCCCGGAGATTGCTTATGTAGCCTATCTTGGCGACGAAACTTCGTGCACACCGAGGGCACGTAAGCACGCCGGTGACGTAGTTGTATGTGATGGCAGCAGATGGGCGAGCCTTTGGGTAATTAAAGCTCTAGGGAAATAAATTTTAAGTGGATATAATAACAAAAACTTGCAAGTAAATTTGAATAATTATGCCACCACTGAACAAAGATTTTTTTTCTTAGAGAGAAGAGCCTACTCTATAAGTTTGTTAACGATGATACTCCTGATACGACCGAAACGAGTTCGATACTGCGTTGTTAATCTTCCTCTCGATACTTTAGTAACTCATAATCATCATCTGTCTGACCTTTTCTCATCTACGTTGGTCAGACTGAAAGCCAACCGCTTTCAGTCTGACCGGATTCAGCTGAATATACGGCCCAGTTTTGTAGCCCGCAGGCCACTTCTAATGGTCTCATTTAGTACGGATTTCGTATTTAAGGAGAAGACACCCTGATCATCGGACATTGACAGTTTTTTGCATGTAAAGAAGTGAAAGAAAGAAAGAATGAAGAAAGTGACTATAAGAAACTTACTTATCCTCCATAAAAAACGGAGGGTGCTCCAATCCGACAGGTGTAGTGTTCAGCAGACCACAGCCTATTAAATCTTGTTGGACTGTTGTTTATATACAATACATGTTGCGCGCTAAACTCTGCTTGCAAGATGCAGATGTTTTGTGACGTATAACGCGTGTTTCACATATGGCGTTGAAGATACCGCTACAACTTCAAACAAGCGGGTCCGTAAATCAAGACATAACATACACTAACTATTAGACCCGTTGTTGAAGTAGAGTATATTTTATGAATATCCTATCAAAAGTTATGGTTTACTGCAGTCGCTGCACTATCCACTGTCATGAATGCAGTGGCTATAACTTATGTAACACAGGGTGAGATTTTGAGATAGGACTGCGGGCGAGAACCAAAATGAATTATGCGTTAAATTTTTGAGAAAACAAAAACTAAAACACGTACCTATTAATCCATGCCTGCCTGTAACGCTTTCCCGCTGAAACCGATTTTAATGAATTTTAGCACAGACAATCTTTAGACCCTGAGAAAGGATATAGGCTACCTTTTATCCCGGAAAAAATGATGTTCCCGAGGGAAATCTAAAAAACGCGATATAATCGAATTCCACGCGGGCGAAGCCGCGGGCGGAAAGCTAGTTTTAAATATGATTATCTACTGTTACATTGGCAAAGTAAAAATAAAAAAGTAAACCTGTTTTATTTGTACTTTTACTTTATCTTCTACTTTTTGTTGATTAATCTATTCATGGTCGTGCAACGTCTCCAGAGTAATGGGACACGGTGGCCTATCTCCACGAAGATGATTAGTCTGGTACTCAGAAGCTATTAAAATGCACAATTGTGTGTGTAAAACTAGGTGCACCTTCTGTTTTATTACCCTCAAACTGAAGAGTCCAGGAGCAGGATCAACAATTTTACCTGCTTTCCAAAGCACTGGGGGGTATTGTTCTGACTCCAAAATTATAAAATGCGTGTTCTATTTGAGCTTTGTAGTTTAATCTATACTAATATATAAAGCTGAAGAGTTTGTTTGAACGCGCTAGTCTCAGGAACTACTGGTCCGATTTGTGAAATTCTTTTTGCGTTGGATAGCCCATTAATCCAGGAAGACTTTAGGCTTATAACATCACCCTGCGACCAATAGGAGCGGAGCCTAACTAAACCACACGAACGAAATCGCTGGCGGCCGCAAGTTCCTAATAAAAAACAGAATCATACTTTGTCCGACTCAGGAATTGAATCAGGCACCCCGCGCTCAGCTTGTATGTAACCTTGAGATCAACGGGGCAGTAATTTACAGGTCACTTACTTCATTACTGAAAGGAATCATGGTTGTATGTACGATGTTCTTCAGAAATTCTGAGAGAAACTGAGAATGGAATGAAGTGTCAATTCTCAACTTCTTAAAGGGTGGTAGTTATAGAGTCACGGGAGTCATCATCATCATCATCACAGCGTTAATCCCAGTCGCATCCGAAGCCTTTTCAGCTTTGGAGTCTGGGGTCCGCTTTACCAGTCCAACTGCTGAAATGGCTAAACTTCGACATTTTCCGTGAAGCGACTGCCGTCTGACCTCCACAACCCGAAGGCGACATCGAAGCATTGCAGTTAGACCAATTGTTGGACTTTTGAGGGCTCCAACAACCCGTAACGACTGCCACTAGATGTTTGTATGGCAACCGGGACCAACGGCTTAACGTGCTTTCCGAGGCACGACCAGACCAGTGCAAGTATTCATATTCATGCATACAAATACTTGCACTGTGCGGGGATCGAACCCGCGCCACCTTGCGCAGCGGCCGCGTCCGCTACCGCTACGCCACGGAGGCTGTCAATGCAGTCACGGGAGTATTGAACAATAATATTTTTGATAAAGAACTTATACTTACTACTATACATAGTAGTGATAAAGTAAAGTGTTTTTTTTTTAAATGAACGGGACAGCTGTGCTGCTGGGGAGTTTGTTCCGCCACTTCTTCTTCCCAGCGAAAGCATTAGGAAGTGGCGAAGGGCGGGCGTTTTGGGGGGACTGTGTTATGTTATATTGACGTTTTAAAAGTGCTAATTCTCAGCCTTTTTTGAAAAATATGTATAAAGAAAATAATGCTCAATAATCTTTCGTTTTAATGAGGCAAACCAATGTGTGACGACAAAACATCAAGCTTCCACAGTTCAGCTTCTGTCAAATTTTTTTATTATATTTTCAACTTCATCGCTATAGCATTAAGGCTTAGGGTTAATTGGGAATTTTAGACGGATTCGGGTAGCTTGACCTAATGTCGTCCGTTCGTCCACTCAATGCATTGTCGGCTGTGTATTTTCCCAGTCAATCAGTATGCCCCAATCAATCAGTGGATAGCCATTTGTGAGTGTGTGCTGAATTGTATAAATTCAGCACACACTTCGTTACAAACTATTGAACCATACTGTCAAGTATTTCGTGAATTCGTGAATGGTTATTGTAAGCCGTGTGCTTTCATATAAACTTTTATCCCGTATTTAATACAATTATGGAGTGAAAATTTGAATTATTGCTAAGTAATAAAGTAGATTTTGATGATTTCTCTGTAACTATTCATCATCATCATAAACCTTGCACTGCTGGGCTCTCATATACGCTCCCACGCTCACTCAATACGGGTTGGCGATTTCAGACTAAAAGTCCAAGTTATTCTTTTTTTATAAATTAATAGCTTTCCGCCCGCAGCTTCACCCGCGTGGAGTTCGGTTATATCGCGCTTTTTAGATTTCCTTCGGGAACATCATTTTTTTCCGGGATAAAACCTAGCCTATGTCCTTTCTCAGGGTCTAAAGATTGTCTGTACCAAATTTCATCAAAATCGGTTGAGAGGTTTAAGCGGGAAAGCGTAACCGACAGACAGACAGACAGAGTTACTTTCGCATTTATAATATTAGTATGGATAAACTAGTGCTTGACCGCAATCCCGCCTGATGGTAAGCAGTGACGCAATCGTTGATGGTAAAGCGCACTAGTAGGTTAAAATGAACACTTAGCTATTTACCTACGTTACTATGCTCATTAAATAATTTATATAGAAGTTTGCTTTGATCCTTATTTTGATTATTGTTTGTAGGTAACTTCTGGACTTAAGCTTCTCATAAATTAGAGACATTCTTTCTAAAAAATTTACCGACCAATTTATCTCGGCTTAAATTATAAGACGAAATCTCCCAAGCCATTTTTAGGTTGGAATAATGTTATTAGTTTTTAGCTTTATTAAAATTGTTGGCATACAAAATGTCAGAGTCCATTGATACAGAGGATAGCTATACCTACACTACGTTATTAGGTAGTTCTGAGAAAAACAAAATAATGAAATAAATATGTATTTACTCACCCGCCATGTTGGACACTCAATTCTTTTTCGATATCTTTGATCATTATTTTGTAGATTTTATTTCGGTACCTGTATGATTTTTGTGATATTCATTTGCTTCTATTTCCGTTGTGACTCAATGCTTTGTTTTATTTTATGTAATAATTATGAAGAGCCTCAACAGTCTGTAGCTTATTTATTAAGTTCTGAATTGTATTGCGAAATATTTAACGAAATATTTACTTTTAAGTGTTGTTTAGAAACGACTTTCTTATTGACTTTGTGCATAGATTTGCTTTTTGTATATAAAAACATAGAATAAAATAGAATAGAATACTCTTTTTTATGTACACCATACAGATTACAGAACATAAATAAATAAAAAAAGATTTTACAAAGGGTGTCACAATGGGCGGTCTTATCACTCCCACGCCACGACCAATATTTATTAAAAAATCATATTGTATACTTTGCTTCTATTATTATTAAGTTATAGTGTAACAATTGTAGATAGGCCAATAAATAAAATAAAATAAAAATCTTGTTTCCATTCATTAATTAAGTGACAGACAACGCTCAGCTAAACTATACCGCTGGGAGCTTTTACGACCTCGCGGCGTAGGCAGGATTCCTCCTTAGGGACTACCTGTATTTCCGACACAGGATTTTTAAGAATTCATTCCCTAAAGGATGATGTAAAGATTAGTTGTTGAGGTAAGTTGGTATGAAACTCATTTACTAGGAATCCTTATAGTTTTGCCAAATCTGTCTGTCTGCGGATAATCTCAGCCACTGTTTTGAAATTTAAAGCGGACTTGAGACTCCAAAGCTGAAAAGGCTTCGGATGCGCCTAAGATTAACGCTGTGATGATGAAAAACTGTTTTGGAAGTTAGTACCAATATGTACCATACTGGCTGTTAGTACCATATTAGTACTAACTTCCAAACTGAACTGAACTTGAACGGAGGAGGCGGAAGCCTCTTGTCGCTGCAGGAGACGCCCTGGTCGGGAGACAACATCGAACTTCCGAAAACCGTAGGCGCGGGCTTGCGAGCGGCGAGCGATGGGCAGCTCGCCGCCCGGGAAGAACCAGGTCTTAGCCGACGGCGCGTTGTGTTTCACGCGCGCCTCAAAGAGATATCAGCCGTTGTGACGGGATCCACGAGGGCCGATGCCTCCTGGGCCAGAGTTGCGGGTTGGTTAAAAAAGAAACCGTGGCCCTGGCGCACGGGCAAGTGGAGAAACACGGGTGGGTTTTAGTTAGTAAAAGTCTGACACGACCTCCTGCTTCGCGCAGAGATTTGATTGTTTATTCTATTTATTAATTTATTTTACCATTTATATACCAACATGATAGAAACGGAAAATAAAAAACAGAACAGAAATATTACAGTGGTGATGCTCATTTCATGTTTAAGAACACGGTGTTGTATGGAACACTATATAAGCTTGTTGATAAACATGTTTTTTCTACGGAGCGGTTTGTACTCCGTACCATAAAGAAACCCTGCCGTGTTCAAACGGTCTCAGGGTACTAAAACAGAAGTACCCCATGGGAAATCCCATTGGGCACACGACTTGTATAAACATACAAAAATAAGTGGGAAAGCAACCAATATCTACTTTTAATATTTGACATCGATTTAAAAAACCGGTCAAGTTTGAATCGTATCGCTCTGAGGGTTCTATTACATGATCTACAGAAAAAAAAAAAATCTGTTTTTAGTGTTATGTCATCATCATCATCCCAGCGTTAATCCCAGTCGCATCCGAAGCCTTTTCAGCTTTGGAGTCTGGGGTCCGCTTTACCAGTCCAACTGCTGATATGGCTAAACTTTGACATTTTCCGTGAAGCGACTGCCGTCTGACCTCCACAACCCGAAGGCGACATCGAAGCATTGCAGTTAGACCAATTGTTGGACTTTGAGGGCTCCAACAACCCGTAACGACTGCCACTAGATGTTCGTATGGCAACCGGGACCAACGGCTTAACGTGCTTTCCAAGGCACGACCAGACCAGTGCAAATATTCATATTCATGCATACAAATACTTGCACTGTGCGGGGATCGAACCCGCCCACCTTGCGCAGCGGCTGCGTCTGCTACCGCTACGCCACGGAGGCTAACGTTACATTTGTTTTGTTTTTGTTTGTTGTATTTAGTTTTTAGTGTTATGTATGTTGTTATGATTAGCAACAGAAATACTTACATCATTTAGAATAGAATATAATACTGTTTGCGATGTTGTTCGACTTCAAAATAATAAAATGCGTATTCCATTTGAACTTTGTAGTTTAATACTTTAACACAAGTACAAGTTAACGGAAAATAATATCGTTTTATGAATACAACAACTACTGTATGACTCTAGTCCTCGTTAGAGGTCGAATTCAGCAACTGTCTTCGAACGCGGCAACCTGCCCCGCAGCGGTACTACAAATTCTCATTGGCGGCGGTGGTATCATTGTTAACAAATACTCTATTTTATGTACACCATATTATATTACAGAAAATGATTAAGAAGATTTTACAAAGGGTGACAAAATTTTTTACACGGGGTACAATGGCTGATGGGGCAGTAAGGTTCTGGAGCGGTCACGTACTGGAAGACGTAGCGTAGGGAGACCCCCAACTAGGTGGACTGATGACCCGGTGAAGGTCGCGAGATGGCGATGGAGGCGGCCAGCACAAGTCCGGTCAATGTAGAAAGCTTTGGGGGAGCTCTATGTCCAGCTGTGGACCTCTATAGGCTGAAGAAGATGACACAATGGGCCAAATTATAGCTAAGAGTGATCTTTAACTGATCACCTTTGGATGGAATACCAAGAAGAAGGAGAAACAAATTTTCATCATTTGTTTCTGCAGTAGTCTACAGTGTACAATCAAATAGATTATACAATAAATATGTAAGTATATAAAGACGACATAGTTGGTGCATTGGTTGAGTGAGTAGCTGAGGAGTAACAGGCGTATTCCTTAAAAAAAAAATGAGGCCGTCATTCAGATTATAGAAAAATATTGGATACGTATGATTAAATGAAATGTAATCGTTTATTAAGCAAGTAGGATCACTGATGACTTTTACACGTCATATTATTTTAAACTAGATAGAACCGGTCTTTCCTAACTGACTACCTCTGAGAAGAAATAGCCTTTTGTCATGCATTAAATATAAAACGGTTTACAATAATGTATGTAATTAAAAAAAATAACAATGTTTAAAATGTCTTGTCTTGTAGTTTATTTTATCAAATAAATAAAAATACAAATATAAAACGTATCAAAGATCAGGAGTGGGGGCTGGGGACGTCACTCCTCGCTAAAAAGTGTAGCGAGGAATGACGTCACACGAGTTTTTTAACGCACTATATCGTCTTAATTTTTTGTTTATATGTATATCTTTATATATATAATTCTGCTGTACGTGTGTATGTCATTGAACTCCTCCTAAACGGCTTGACCGATTTTAATGAATTTTTCTGTATGCGTTTGAGTGGCGACCTGGATCGTTTAGATTCACAAATCAACCCGGCAGATGGCGCTAATCGCTTGAAGAAGCATGTGATATCGGAAACGGCCCTAACGATTTCGCTGAAAATTAATATGTGGTGGTTTTCGGGGACGAAAAATCGATCTAGCTCAGGCTTATGTCTGGGGAAGCGCATATTTTCGAGTTTTCTCTTTCGCAATATTTCACGCATAATATGGGCGCTAATTTCGCGCGGCTTGACATAGCGGCTGTAGCGTAGTCGATATTGGTATGGTCTACTCGCGATGGCTGGTGTTCCTCGGTTCAAACTCGGTCAATCACAAGTTTTTTTTTTTTGTTTGTTTTTAGACAAGTTTATAGTTTTTTTTTAATTTTTTTAGTTACTTAAAAATATAATTGTACATAAGAACTAAAAGGCGAAAAAATAAAAAAGATATTTTTTTTTTATTTAATTAAATTTGTACTTATGAACTAAAAGAGATAAAAATAAATAGAAATAAATAATTATTTAAGATTTTTTATTTTACTTAAAGAAACAGAAACAAGAGCTCTAGGGGTAGAGAGAGGTATGCTATCTTTGTTACAAATGTAGATGACAATCAATGCTTTCCATGGGTTTCTTCTTTCCATCCTAAATCTGCTGTACGTGGGTACGTCACTGAATTCCTCCTAGGCTGGTCCGATTTGAATGAAGTCTATGTATATAAATGAAAGTCGTGTTAGTTACTATATTTATAACTCAAGAACCGCTTAACCAGTATGGCTCAAAATTGGTAGGGAGGTAGATAAGAACTGGGAGAAGGATATATCACATAGGATACTTTTTATCCCGTTCCCGCGATTCCTGTCGCTCCCGTGTGACGTGACATAGGACATGGTTTAACAAAACGCAACTGACATGGAATAACAAAACAACTCAGTCAAAATATAAGTTAGCGGTTCATTTGTTAAAAATGGTACCTACAAACACACTCCTACACTACTCAGCATATTAAAAAAAAGTCTTACCGGTTGAATGTTGATGCATTTATTTAAAACAAAGAATATAAATGCTCTCTGCCGGTTTAATTTTTTTAATAAAAGCCCCAAAGCAAACTTCAACTTCAAAATTTCTAATATTGTATTGCTGTGCCATTTACCACTTCACTACATACTATAAAACAAAGTTACTTTCTCTTTCCCTATGTTCCTTTGTATGATTAAATCTTTAAAACTGCGAAACAGATTTTGATGAGGTTTCTTTTAATAGATAGAGTAATTAAAAAGAAACTTTTATATGTATAATAACATCCATTAAATTGTGGAGAAACACTATCCCTCGCCCCCATGATGAGAGGAGGCATAACTCTGTTGCCGCGAAAAATCGCAGTACAGCGGACAGAGCTCCGGCGGGGTCTCATGGCGACATGGAAAGTGTGATTGTCGCAATCCAGCACTGAGCACGCCGCAATAGCGGCGGTAAGTCCTCTCTTTGAGGAGTAGCTTGAGAGGCGCCACGGCGTCCTCACCTTCCGACTGACGTAGGTCCTCACCGGACACGGCTGTTTCGGGAGGTTCCTGTTCCGTATAAGGCGGGAGGAAACGCCAGGGTGACCACTGTGTGCATCGCCCTGAGGACACGGTGGAGCATAAGGTGGAGGTCTGCCCGGCTTGGATAGAGCACAGCCGTGTTCTCGTGGCGGCGATCGGCGGCGATCTCTCGCGTCCGACCCTGGTCCGGGCCATAGTCCGGGGCAAGAGTGCATGGCAAGCTTTCACCTCCTTCTGTGAAGCAGTGATGCTGGCAAAGGAGGAGGCGGAGCGGGTGAGGGAGCGGAAATCTCACTACACTCACGGCTCAAACCGCCGCAGGAAGCGCCCTGGTCGGGAGGCAACATCGGACTCCCAATCGCCGTAGGCGCGGGCTTGCAGGCGGCGAGGGATAGGCAGCTCGCCTCCTTGTAAGAACCAGGCCCGGGTTGACGGCCCATTGTGTTTCACACGTGCCTCAAAGAGATGTCAGCACACCTTGACGGTGTCCACGAGGACTGGTCCACAGGGTACGGGTTGATTAAAAAAGAAACCATGGCACTGGCCGTTGCACAGGCAAGTGAAGGAACACGGGTGGGTTTTAGTCAATAAAAGTCTGACACGCCCTTCCGCTCCGCCCAGAGCGGGAGAGGTCACTTGATGAGTTCCCATCCACCACTAAAAAAAATAAAAACTGAAGAAGAGCAAGAAATTGCACTTGAAGGCGCAGCCTTAGTATGGCTCGACTTCGTGCTTCTCACTCACCAGAGCAAAGGGAGGCAGCCCGTGAAATGGCTCGGTTGGCAATGCGAAATCGTCGAGAAAACCTCAGACATCAAGCGCTAGATAATTTACGAAACACAAGAAGAAATTCATCAAATACTGATTTGAATCGGGCAGCGTTTCAATACGCATAAAATATAGTGCAATGGCGTTCGCATTGGGCCAATGGATGTTGTTTGCGAGTATTGTAGCACATTAAAGATTTCCGGAGAATCGCAGTATTGTGCTCCCAAATAAAGAATCATTGAATAATAATATTCATTTATTTAAAATTATCCTAATTTAATAAGTAGTCATGTGATATTGCCTTTAAGGCGGAACGAAGTTCGCCGGGTCAGCTAGTCTTTATATATATAACTCTGCTGTACGTGTGTATGTCATTGAACTCCTCCTAAACGGCTTGACCGATTTTAATGAATTTTTCTGTATGCGTTTGAGTGGCGACCTGGATCGTTTAGATTCACAAATTAACCCGGCAGATGGCGCTAATCGCTTGAAGAAGCATGTGATCTCGGAAACGGCCCTAACGATTTCGCTGAAAATTAATATGTGGTGGTTTTCGGGGACGAAAAATCGATCTAGCTCAGTCTTATGTCTGGGGAAGCGCATATTTTCGAGTTTTCTCTTTCGCAATATTTCACGCATAATATGGGTGCTAATTTCGCGCGGCTTGACATAGCGGCTGTAGCGTAGTCAATATTGGTATGGTCTACTCGCGATGGCTGGTGTTCCTCGGTTCAAACCCGGTCAATCACAAGTTTTTTTGTTGTTTTTAGACAAGTTTATAGTTTTTTTAATTTTTTTAGTTACTTAAAAATATAATTGGCCGAACTAGAAGGCGAAAAAATAAAAAAGATATTTTTTTTTTATTTAACTAAGTTTGTACCTACTTATGAACTAAAAGAGAAAAAAATAAATAGAAATAAATAATTATTTAAGATTTTTTATTTTACTTAAAGAAACAGAAACAAGAGCTCTAGGGGTAGAGAGAGGTATGATATCTTTGTTACAAATGTAGATGACAATGCTTTCCATGGGTTTCTTCTTTCCATCCTAAATCTGCTGTACGTGTGTACGTCACTGAATTCCTCCTAGGCTGGTCCGATTTAAATGAAGTCTATGTATATAAATGAAAGTCGTGTTAGTTACTATATTTATATCTCAAGAACCACTTAACCAGTATGGCTCAAAATTGGTAGGGAGGTAGATAAAAACTGGGAGAAGGACATATCACGATACTTTTTATCCCGTTCCCGCGGTTCCTGTCGTTCCCGTGTGACGTGACATAAGACATGGTTTAACAAAACGCAACTGACATGGAATAACAAAACAACTCAGTCAAAATATAAGTTAGCGGTTCATTTGTTAAAAATGGTACAAACACACTCCTACACTACTCAGAATATTAAAAAAAAGTCTTACCGGTTGAATGTTGATGCATTTGTTTAAAGCAAGGAATATAAATGCTCTCTGCCGGTTTAATTTTTTTAATAAAAGCCCCAAAGCAAACTTCAACTTAAAAATTTCTAATATTGTATTGCTGTGCCATTTACCACTTCACTACATACTATTAAAGAAAGTTACTTTCTCTTTCCCTATGTTCCTTTGTATGATTAAATCTTTAAAACTGCGAACCAGATTTTGATGAGGTTTCTTTTAATAGATAGAGTAATTAAAAAGAAACTTTTATATGTATAATAACATCCATTAAATTGTGGAAAAACACTATCCCTCGCCCACATGTGGGAGTGATGAGAGGAGGCATAACTCTGTTGCCGCGAAAAATCGCAGTACAGCGAACAGAGCTCCGGCGGGGTCTCATAGCGACATGGAAATTGTGATTGTAGCAATCCAGCACTGAGTACGCCGCAATAGCGGCGGTAAGTCCTCTCTTTGAGGTGTAGCTAGAGAGGCGCCATGGCGTCCTCACCTTCCGACTGACGTAGGTCCTCACCGGACACGGCTGTTTCGGGAGGTTCCTGTTCCGTATAAGGCGGGAGGAAACGCCAGGGTGACCACTGTGTGCATCACCCTCAGGACACGGTGGAGCATAAGGTGGAGGTCTGCCTGGCTTGGATAGAGCTTAGCCGTGTTCTCGTGGCGGCGATCGGCGGCGATCTCTCACGTCCGACCCTGGTCCGGGCCACAGTCCGGAGCAAGAGTGCATGGCAAGCTTTCACCTCCTTCTGTGAAGCAGTGATGCTGGCAAAGGAGGAGGCGGAGCGGGTGAGGGAGCGGAAATCCCACTACACTCACGGCTCAAACCGCCGCAGGAAGCGCCCTGGTCGGGAGGCAACATCGGACTCCCAATCGCCGTAGGCGCGGGCTTGCGGGCGGCGAGCGATAGGCAGCTCGCCTCCTTGTAAGAACCAGGCCCGGGTTGACGGCCCATTGTGTTTCACACGTGCCTCAAAGAGATGTCAGCACATCTTGACGGTGTCCACGAGGACTGGTCCACAGGGTTACGGGTTGATTAAAAAAGAAACCATGGCACTGGCCGTTGCACAGGCAAGTGAAGGAACACGGGTGGGTTTTAGTCAATAAAAGTCTGACACGGGCTTCCACTCCGCCCAGAGCGGGAGAGGTCACTTGATGATTTCCCATCCACAACAAAAAAAAAAAACTGAAGAAGAGCAAGAAATTGCACTTGAAGGCGCAGCCTTAGTATGGCTCGACTTCGTGCTTCTCACTCACCAGAGCAAAGGGAGGCAGCCCGTGAAATGGCTGGGTTGGCAATGCGAAATCGTCGAGCAAACCTCAGAGATCAAGCGCTAGATAAATTACGAAACACAAGAAGAAATTCATCAAATACTGATTTGAATCGGGCAGCGTTTCAATACGCATATAATATAGCGCAATGGCGTTCGCATTGGGCCAATGGATGTTGTTTGCGAGTATTGTAGCACATTAAAGATTTCCGGAGAATCGCCAGGATTGTGCTCCCAAATAAAGAATTATTGAATAATAATATTCATTTATTTAAAATTATCCTAATTTAAAAAGTAGTCATGTGATATTGCCTTTAAGGCGGAACGAAGTTCGCCGGGTCAGCTAGTATATTATATAAAAAAGATGAAATAAGTGGCTAGTTTGTTTTGGGAATCTGACTGACGGATTTTTTAGTCATTTCGCCTATTCTTAGTGTGAGTCAAAATTATTTTTTTTTTTTTTTTTTTAATAATAAAATGCCTGATTATTATCTGGCTATCGCGGTTCATGGGTTGCAACAGCCTGTAAACTGAAAGACGGTGGGGTCTTACTAATAGGGTATCTTTTGGACAGAACTCTATAAAATGTTCGAAAAGGGTCAGTTATAGTAACATTTACCTGAGTACGGTCACCAAGGGAGATAAGTACAATTAAAAGAAATTTTCACATCATCAAATACATTGTTTGAATGTCCATACGATATAATATTCATTACCGCGTATAATATTTAAAAGCCTATTCGTTCTCGCTTTAAAGACACTTAAATTGTAGTCCGACGGAAACACCACAGCTGGCAAATTGTTCCAGTTCCTCGATGTACGCGGTATAAAAGACGAGGCAAAACGCTTCGTTTGGATCGTTATGTTGTCAACAATATAAGGGTGGAAACTCGCCGTACGACGGGTGGTCCCGATTATGGAACAGAGAACACACTCTCTAAAATGCGAATTCTTTTGAGATTTATATTGATAGTATGTTTTATGATTATATTTCCATATATTCTATTTGTTATGACTGCGAATTATATTTAGATCATGATATAACCCTGATACTGACCAGCAAATTGCAAAAAAGATTAAGGATGACTTTTGTGGGCACCAAGAAACTTGAGTGTGAGCTTGAGTCGCCTTGAGTTTAAAGTATTATCATTTTATTATGCATTTTATTTTATTTTGTAGTCGTGGTGGCCTGGACCTGGACTTTAAGTCTGAAATCGCCAACCCGCATTGAGCAAGCGTGGTGATTACGCTCAATCCCTCTCTGTATGAGAGGAGACCTGTGCCCATTACAAGGGCGGATCCAGCTTTGGCGCCAGGCCCCCCTGGCGCCAAAGCTGGATCCAGGTCACATAGTCGTGGTCAAGTTATAAAAAGTTTTAATTAAACTTTGATAATAGTAGATACAATTAAAAATAAGGTATTTTAACCGACTTCAAAAAAGGAGGTTATCAGTTCGACTCGTATGTATGTAATATTTCCAGAATTGCCCAGTTTTCGTATATGTTAGTCTATATCGGCGCCTGAACAAATGTGCCAAATATGTTTTTATGTTTGTGCGCGCATATTTCCGGAACTAATTAATTTTTTGTTGTACTAGGTATTGTTCAACGTAGGGAATATTGCTGCAGTTTCATCAAAATCCTTTCAGTAGTTTTTGATATAGGGATTTTTTTCGTATTGATGAGAACGAGAACTTATTCTAATTTTAACATGGGTTATGGCTGCCACTGTTGTTATGAGATGAAAAAGTAATTTTTCGAATTTCGACTGAAAACCATGAAATAAAAAATTTAAACCGATTTAAAAACAAAACACTTAAAAGGAAAAAATAATGTTACTTTTGTCATGACTCTAGAAGTCGCTGGCGAGCTAAACAACAGAAAGTCGCTTTCTATTTTTTTGAAAAAAAAAAGTTATATTAATAAGTAATAAGTACTGAATTTAAAAATACCTAATTAAATAAAGAAATAAATTTTTCTTTTACGTCTTCTTCCGAAACATGTTTTTACTTCATCTACTTCAATGGGTACGTTTTCATGGTAGTGGAGAAGTGCCAGTTCGGTTAGACGTTCTTCAACCATTGAAGCTCTTAGCCATGCTTTGATTTTTCGTAATGTAGACGACGTACGACTGGGGGCTAAGAGGCGAGCTCAGATCGGGGGTAGACCTGAAGTGTTATGCCGACGACACGCTGGTCACCGCCCGGGGCAGCTCGCACAGGGAAGCAACGTTAGTGGCGACAGCTGCTGCATCACAGGTGGTAGGCCGTATATGTCGCCTAGGCCTGGAGGTGGCCCTCAACAAGTGGGAGACCATAGTGTTTCATGATCCTCGACGGGCACCGCCACCCGGCTCATACATCGTGGTGGCGGAGGGTTAGGTTCGCTGTCGAGTCCACCATGAAGTACCTGAGATTGGTGCTCAACAGCCGGTGGGACTTCAGCCCCTCACTTCCAGCGGCTGGCGTCCTATATGTTGAGGGCGGCTGGGGCGCTTTCAACGTTGCTTCTCAATGTGGGGGGCCCGAGCGCCGCCTGCAGGTGGCTCTACATGGGAATCGTGCGATCGATGTCCCTGTATGGGGCCCTGTTGTGGGCCTCTGATCTGACGGCCGGCAGCATCGCTGCACTGCGACAACCGCAGAGAGCGAAGGCCATCAGAGTCATACATGGGTATCGCACGACCTCCTATGAGGCGGTCTGCCTACTGGCTGGGACCTGGAGGTGAAGGTCCTCGCATCACTGTTCCGATGGCGTGAGGAGGCGCGGGAGCAGAGTGAACGGTCGATTCTGCGTCGGCTAGAGCAGCTTCGAGAGGTTCTGGTGGCGAGACAGGCTTTCACGCCTCACCACTATCGAGGCGATCCGATCGGTACTGGCAGACTGGCTCGGGAGAAAGCATGGCTACCTGAAGTTTCGGATGATACAGGTACTTTCGGGGTATGGTTGCTCCGAAAAGTACCTGTGTCGCATAAACAGGGAGCCGGACGCCTGGTATCACCACTGCGTCGACAGCTGGGAAGGACACGGCGCGGCATACGCTGGCAGAGTATGCCGCTTGGGAGGACCTGCGCCGTGCCCTCATCTCTGAAGTAGGCAGTGACCTCGATGTCGGCAGCGAAGAGTCCTGGGATACGGTAGTTTCCTTCTGCGATACAGTCGCCTCGTAGAAGGAGTTTGCGTAAAGGGAGAGGGAGATCTCGTCCTCCCACCCGGGCCGCAGCAGGCGCACCGGGCATCGGGCATACAGATAGCGCCCTCTTCTTGTCCCCCTAAATGAGCCCAGGCACGACAGACTCGGGGACATTTGGCCCCCACCCAAACATCAGGACCTGAGGAGAGCCCCCCCCCCCAGAGGAGGCGCACGGTGGTGCAAAATAACTAATTTCGGAAGTCGGTGTCAAAAACTAATATACAAAAACCAAATACACCGACTTCGGAAATTAGTTATTTTTCACTTTGTAGTGGTTTTTAGAAGTACCTAGATTGTTTTTTTGTAAAACAGTTTTATTCAGTAAGAATGTGACATACCTCCGTGGCGTAGCGGTAGCGAACGCGGCCGCTGCGCAAGCAGGTGCGGGTTCAATTCCCGCGCAGTGCAAATATTTCTATGCATAAATATGAATATTTGCACTGGTCTGGTCGTACTTCGGAAAGCACGTAAAGCCTTTGGTCCCGGTTGCTATACGAACATCTATTGGCAGTTGTTACGGGTTGTTGAAGCCCTCAAAAGTCCAAACATTGGTCAAGCTGCAATGCTTCGATATCGCCTTTGGGTTGTGGAGGTCACACGGCTCTGCTGCTCGGCTAGATTATGATGATGAGTCTGACAGACCCCGTCACCCGCCCCAGGGCGGCGGACATCCATGAGGATTTTCCAGCCCGGACACAAAAAAAAGTATGCTTAGGACTACCGTAGAATTATGAGGACCCGGTACCTCGGAAAGGCCGATGACGGACGCTTAGGTGGTTTTTAGCTGGTAAGAGTCCGGCACACCCCTCCGCGTCCCCGGGCGGAGGATATTATCAACTTCGGAAAAAAAGGAACTTCAAAGACCACCGCCATAAAAAAAAAACCTGGGTATGTACAGACGACAGCACATCAAGCTACTAAAAACTGTCAAATTTCTTTATTAGATTTTCAACCTTATTGCTAAACTATGAAGGCTCAAGCTTGCCTCTTCCAGTAAGTAGGCACCTACTTGTCAACCTACTTTAAGAACATTAAAACATTTATATTTGAGTTTCAACACACACACTCTGGCATAATGAAGAAATTACTGATTACAAACCGCGCTCAAATGTCATACGAAATGTGACATTTAAATGTTGGCGGCCGTGGCGGTGGTAGCGCGGAAAATTTCAAATTGTGGATGTGTTTGTTCCCGAATAATGCGTTTGCCGTTAAACAAAGTATGTATTACCTATATAAATTGATTAAATATTGAAAGTACTTAAATAAAATCCTCCTGTTCTGGGTCCTTCTGGACCCAGCCCAGGGGAGGGTCATGACCCCCATGACCCCCCCCCCTGGATCCGCCCTTGGCCCATTAGTGGGACGATAAAAAAGGTTGATGATGATGATGATGATTATGCAAACAACAAAACATTGTCAGCTTACTGAAACCACTTCTACCTATGTATATATGTATCTTTTGTTGACTGTACACACGGCTACACATGAAGATTATCTAAGAAGACGTATAATATCCAGTTTTAGCTGGCCTCGTATTGTATAAGATTCTTGTACAATAAAAGTCAGGTTATACTGGTTATGTATAACTTAATATCGTAGCCATGCGTACTATGTTTGTGGTTTGTTTGGAATTGTGCAACTTGGTGGCTGCGTCAATTGAAACTTGCAGTATTCATAGTTTCACAGCTAAATTCTTTGACGACTTGTCTTTGAAGTTGTTCTAGAACACTGGGTTCTTTGCTCCTTGCCAGTAATCCAGTTAGCTGCCTTCTAGTATCTTTTTGTCTAATGGAGTGGAGATCTCATAAAAATGAATAGAGACGCCTATTAATTTGCTTGAAATGGAATTGTGAATATGATCTTATATTGAAATGACCTCAGTACTTTTACTGTGCACCTTCCAACTTGGTTGAAAGTGTTAGGTACCTTTACCTGTTTACCACAAAGGTATTCATTAAGTACCTTTACTTGTTCCACAGGGAAAGGGACTAGTGAATTAACAGGTTTTGTTTTTCACACATCCACAGAAAATCTAGAATTTTTGTTTTATATTTAATGAAATATTTAAATATCTATGATGAATTTTTTGATAAAGTAAATGAAAGAAAGGTGTTCAGTAAAAAATAAAAAGTTTGTGGTGCCTGCAGTCGCCTGTACCATGGTTTTTCTTTAATGAAATCTTCATGAAAACCGTCCATCTGAAAAACTCATCTATATCAGCCTTGAATTCAGTATTTCTTTCCAGCCATATAATCATTATTATCTCAACAAATCAATGTAGTAATCTTTGAATATAAAACTTCTAACGTGATATGATTCTCCGATCCAGTCAGACCGGTTTATTATTGCCAATCACAACAAAAGACCTGATGCGCAGACTACACAACTAGTTAGCTTGATTATAAAAACATACTGTAATATGGATATATATCGTCTTTTTTTCCATTTTAAATATACATAAATGTTATTTTTTTTTCAAATCGCCGTAGAAAAATTAGTATGATAGTGTAGCGCATAGGTCGTGTTACGTAATTGTAACTCGGATAGATAGAACGTTGTATATTGCACGTAAGTAAAGAGTACAATGTATGCTATAAGTTAACTAATTACAAGAGTGTAGACGCGACTACGTTACAGAATGTACAGACTGTGAATGCGGATGTGTAGAATGTCAGATGTAAAATGTGTCTCTTACATTTTTTTTTTTTTTATATGGCATCTCATAGTTGACCTAGAGAGGTCGTCACTATTTAACCGGACTATCCTGTGGCTGCCTTAAATGAATTTAAAGCCTCCAGCCAGGGCTATTAAAAGCTAAGCGACTACGCTAAGGGCACCCCATAGTGGGGTACGAACCTCGGCTTAGGGTGTCACTAGAAGAACAGCAAGGGACGGCTGGATCGATTTCTTGTCTCTTACAAGCTATGCACAAACTTAAATACTCTAGCTATATCTAAATAATAGTGGGGTGACCAATCGGGCGCCCTCGATGCTGATTCGTCGATCGAGGGAAGATGGCGTATGATTCGTCAGTGGACAGTACCCGCCATTTCAGTTCACGTGCAAGGCGGTTCGGTGTGGTCCACACGCTCCCACGTACATGGGTCCCCAGATGTGCTTCCGGAGTTCCGGGGTGAGATTTATTAGGCACCCTCGCTGTAGACGGTCAGGAACCACGCGCTTTGTCTTCCGAGATCCTTGTGTGACTCTGGTGTGATTTATGCGAACCCTTTCGCGGAAGGTCGTCAATTGTTGTAGCAACTGTCTGCTACAGTACGGGGAGTACTGTAGCAGACAGTACTCCCCGTACCTTAGCGTAAAGCGTACGTAGCGTGCAGGCGTCTTGATGATCCTGCCTGACCTGGTACGTTGTTCCCTCGTATGCTGGGCCGGAAGTAGGCTGGATTGCTCATCTGCGGTCGCTGCAGGTGCTGGAGTCTTGGCTGTGGTTTGCTCGTCTGTGGTAACTGCAGGTGCTTGACTGGTCTCGCTGTTTGTATGCTTGGGATCATCTTCTGTGTTGATTGTGTACACAGGTTTGAGGCGATCGATCGATATGTTGCTTGAACGTCCGGGTAGTTGTATTGTGAAGTACTTTTCCTTGCGTTCGATGATCTGGTATGGACCTTGGTATGGATGCTGCAGAGGTTTGCGGACGGTGTCATCGCGTACAAACATGTGGCTACATGTTTGTAGATCGTTGTGTACGAACATACATCGCTTGTTTGCATGCGATTTGTATGTGGGTGTGAGCTTCGTGATAACGTCGTGCAGGTGATTAACGTAGTCGTGGTCCATCTTCGGTGTGGCTGGTGTTGGTGATATGAAATCACCGGGTAGGCATATGGCTTGATCGTAGGTGAGTTGCGCTGCGCTTGTGTTGGAGTCGGAGCGGATAGCGGCTCGTAGACCCATTAAAACAGTAGGCAACTCGTAGATCCATTTGTTGCTGTTTTCTAGTTTAGCCATGAGTGCGGCTTTCAACGTTCTGTGCCAGCGTTCGACGATTCCGTTACTCTGCGGGTGGTACGCAGTAGTACGGGTTTTGTCTTCACCGAGTAATTGAGCTAGGTCTTTGAATAGTCGACTTTCAAACTGTCCTGGCCAAAAGTCAGACAGCCGTGCTTGTAGTGTGAGCGTGTCGACTCGCCCTTCTAGCTGTGGTGCGTTGCTGGTCGCCATCCTGCGTAGACTCTGCTGGTGTAACGTTACAAAATGTGCTAATCACGAGTATCTTCACGTCGGTCTTGAACTCACGTCGGTCTTGTAATCGCGTCGGGTCGAATTACGACGGTTAGACTCGCGACGGAGAGGAGAGAGAGGAGAGGAGAGTTATTCTATTGTAGCAACTGTCTTACAGTTGCTACAATAGAATAACTTTATTTCCACTTATAATCCTGTTAATCCACACTAATATTATAAATGCGAAAGTATCTCTGTCTGTCTGTCTGTCCGGCTTTCACGCCAAAACTACTGAACCGATTGTAATGAAATTGGGTACACAGATAGTCTAGAGCCTGAGAAAGGACATAGATTATAAAACATCCCGCTATGACCAATGGGAGCAGAGCAGGAACAAAAAATGTTGTGAAAACGAGAGCTAACGCGGACTTACATATTGCTCCCATTATTTTAACAGGCGCTTATTTTATATCAACTGAGCTCTTTCGGTGCGAAGCTTACGCGGGCGAAACCGCGGGGCACAGCTAGTTTAAAATAAAAATTGTAAAAATCTTGGGAAATCTAATTACCTATTGATAATCTGTATTGTCACCTCATACAATCATTACACTTCGACATTGATTGTTCGTACTTAAAATAAAATTGTCAAAGGTCTTACTGCTTTAAGATCTCAAGTTCATTACAAGTTTTCGTAAAGTTGTTGTTCTGTTGTCTTTGGCGAGAAATCTCTCAAAGGTCGTTGTAACATGTCTCAGGCTTGCTCGATAGGATTAATCCTATCGAGCAAGCCTGAGACATGTCAAGGCGACTGTGCAGACCAATCCAAAACTTGAATGATGATGTTCCCGACCGATTTCGGCCACGGCGACCACTTTGACTCCTAAACGGAAGCGGTCAGATACGCAGGATATATGTATATTAAAGATGCGCAAGCGTTCGCGCTAACTTGGCCTTCCCCTCCTTGGGCGAGTGGAACGAAGCTAACCGCTACGACTAATTTTGATTATGTGAATTTTATGTTGATTTTATTTTAAGTTTCTAATTTTATAATGATTTGCGCTTATCATTTATAATTGATTTTCACTTTTTGTATCGTGTTTAAACCTAATTATTTGTGGAAGCTGTGGTCTTCTCTAATTGAAGGAGCACACGTAAAAGAGCCTTCCTCTATTATTGTATTTTCTATTGTATTTGTGTATCCTTTATTGGAGATCCCAATAATTAAATAAATAAATAATTACTCTGGTAATGAGACAAAAAAAAATGGTAATTTTGAAATGAAATTATGAAAGAAACATGTCAGCGAACCTGAGTAGAAAGTTGGGTTTCATTTTCATATTTCGTTTAAATCTCACGAAAAAACACTGGAGACATACGAAAAAAAAGGGTTCCGCACTTCAAAGCGTTCTCAGACAAGTCTAAAGACAATACCGACGTGTATACCCTTCCATGTGTCTATAAAAGGAAACATTCAGGAGAAGTAGCGAGTGATGTCACAATTTAATCCCGTTTGAGGTCGTTCTGAATTCAGTACCCGCGGGCCGTTCTATATTTAAATGTAAAATACACGGGATTGCGTTACCGGGGTATGACAATTATGAAAATTTACTGAAAAATGTTTTAGGTGGAATTTACATACGAGACCGGTAAATATCCTTTATGAGTATTTAAAAAACACGGCAGTTCTTAGAAATGTTTAAATCAATGCTTTGTCTCTTGGTAGGTGGATTGGTAATTGTATCTTATCTTACCAACGGGTATCGCATTTCCTACCGGGTTGTGAAGATAAGCAGTTGCTCGTCGCTTCATGTAGAACACCGAAGGTTTCCTCCGAAGTGCTAAATTTATCGTATCCGCCGAATGTTCGGCCATTTTCTGTTACAAACTTGCTGTTTAGTGTATAAAGTTTAATGAATTATTACAATTACATTGGGTTTTATAAGTTGTAAAACGAATGTGCTATATTGTACCTATCGAAAATAAAATACAAAAATATTATTTAAATTTATAAATATTATGCATTAAACTGTAACGAAATTGATTTTTTTCGAAGCAGGACAACACATTTCGGCCGCGTGTTCTGTTCGATCCGATGTCACTTTGGACAAGACCCCCTCTAAATTAGTAGCTTGGCTGCTTGCAGAGTGAGCGGTTTAGATATTACATACTTATTGTTTTATAGGCACGCCGTAATGTTCATGTAAATTAGCCCTTTAGTTATTAGGGTTTGTGCGGACAAACGTACATTTATTTTTTATAGATAACTAGCGGCCGCTGATGACTTCGTTCGCGTGGTGTTAGTTATCCTCCGCTCCTATTAGTCATAGCGCGATGTTATATAGCCTAAATCCTTCCTGGATTAATGGGCTATCCAACGCAAAAAGATTTTTTCAAATCTGATCAGTAGTTCCTGAAATTAGCGCGTTCAAACAAACAAACTCTTCAGCTTTATTTTATATACTAGCTGCGCCACGCGGTTTCATTCGCGTTTTTTTTTGTATGCCCCGCTCCTATCGGTCGCAGCGTGATATTATATAGCCTAAAGCCTTCCTGGATTAATGGGCTATCCGACGCAAAAAGAATTTTTCAAATTGGACCAGTAGTTCTTGAGATTAGCGCGTTCAAACAAACAAACAAACATACAAACAAACAAACTCTTCAGCTTTATATATTAGTAAGATAAGATTAGTATAGTTTAATTTTGATGACATAGTATAGCATCGATCATGCGCGATCTACATTTAATATTTCATAATTTGCATGTAAGCTGTGTATGATCAGTGAATTAAAGACACTCGCTAGTAAAGTTCGTTTTATCTTCAAAATATCGACCACCTCAGAAGTTGCTCTAAAAGCATTCATCATCATCAACCTTTATATCGTCCCACTGCCGGGCACAGGTCTCCTCTCACACAGAGAAGGATTGAGCGTAATCACCACGCTTGCTCAATGCGGGTTGGTGATTTCAGACTTAAAGTCCAGGTTTCCTCAAGATGTTTTCCTTCACCTTCAGTCATTGATGTCCAAGATATACTTAGAAAGTACATATAACTTTAGAAAAGTTAAATTGGTACTTGCCTGACCTGGAATCGAACCCGCGCCCTCATACTTGAGAGTGTGCGTTCGCGCAGCGGAATGTTGTTGAATTTAAAGATTTTAAATATGCAGATATTTAGTGTATGACGTCGTGTAATTGTGTATGGTAAAAAAAATTTTGTGCGTGCAGCCATTGTGGAGAAATTCACCAAAAACTGATTCCGCTGGGCGAACGTTGTCCTGGCGGAACTTTTTTTAATCCATTGACTTTAGAAAAAAGAGATGTGTCCAAAAATTAGTGTGTATTTGTGTGTAATTGTGTATGTATGAATAAAATTTGTGCATGCATAGACTTCGGAGAAATTCAAGTTTCCGCTGCGCGAACGTTTGGCCATTAGCTAGTTTTCATATAAAGCGCTTACATAGAGAGCTGTAGATTTTTACATACGTTGTTTTGAATTTGTGCATATTTGTGTACAAAACAGATTTAGAAAAAATCGTAGGGCTAAAAAGATAAAAATATAAACGTAAAACACGCTTTTAGGTCATAGTTCTTAAAGTATGCACTTTGGGGTCTAGATTTTCACGTTTATACAAACCTTGTAAGTGTCTGCAACATATTGCCAAATATCAATGATGTTCCTTTAGTAATTAAAGAGATATAGGACAATTTACCATGACAAAATCACTGTTTACAAAGCAGTCAAATATCACGACATTCTAAAGGAATTGCATGGTAAAATGTATGCCAATAATTAGTGTATTCATTCAACTATTCACATGCAAAATTTCATGTCATTAAATTCAGTAATTAAAGAAAAACAATTAAAATACTGACGAAGCATCGAAAACCTACATAACCCGACCAAGTTCGGATAGCTATAAAAAAGCGGCCGTGCAATATATTTAGGTAACATTCCAAAATTTACAGTATAATACCGGTATTGAATTGGTATAGGTGATAACACAATTGTTTCGATATAATATAAAGGTCATTTATTTTTGTAGGTACACCTACTTTTTTAAATGTATTTGGCTATGACAAAGTAGGTACTATTTACGTAGTTACTTTATTTAAGTATGCGCTTGAGACTTGAGATATAATCTAAATATATTAATTTAGGCAAATAAAATTCATACACCTAATTTCTATTGAATATTTCACGGATCCGGATTCTTACTATAGACCCCTCAAGGAAATTAAATAATTACCACAAGTAAGTACTACCTACTGTTTTTAAATGTTGATTTATTTTTATATTAGGCAGACTCTCAAACCTAAACAACTGAATAGTCTACTTTATTGATCTGTGATTGTTAATCTGTAATTTTATTATTGGAACTAGAAAATATTAGGTATACTTAGAATTACTGTATTTGCTACTCATTTAAAATATTTCTTGAAAATACCTTTTTTATACAAATGTTTTAGTTTATAAGCACTTTCTTAATGTTGATCAAATATAATACGACTGAATAGTCCAGTTATCTGATGTGATTTTAATTTTTATTGAAGCTCGAAATATTATACCTACGTCTTACCCTTATATTCATAATAGTTTATTAAACCTATTTTAGTAAAACACATTTAAGTCTATTGCTGCCGTTGCAAGCGTTTGTTAACGTTATTATAATTACATAATTAAGCATTATATGTAATTAAAAATATTTTTGTACACGGATATTTAAATAGAGACGTTGCAAGCGTTTGTTAACGTTATTATAATTACATAATTAAGCATTATATGTAATTAAAAATATTTTTGTACACGGATATTTAAATAGAGAAGTACTTGTTAATTGAAGATTTATTTTTGTCGTAGATAGTGGCGTTATTATAAAAAAAAAAACATTTTTCATTCAAGAAATGCAATTGTTTTATTTTTTCCTAACGCTTGTGTACGCAACTGTGCCATATTAATAAATACTATATTGGAAGGTTAAGAACGTTCTTAAGATATATGGCACAGCCGCTTTTTTATAGCTATCCGAACTTGGTCGGGTTATGTAGGTTTTCGATGCTTCGTCAGTATTTTAATTGTTTTTCTTTAATTACTGAATTTAATGACATGAAATTTTGCATGTGAATAGTTGAATGAATACACTAATTATTGGCATACATTTTACCATGCAATTCCTTTAGAATGTCGTGATATTTGACTGCTTTGTAAACAGTGATTTTGTCATGGTAAATTGTCCTATATCTCTTTAATTACTAAAGGAACATCATTGATATTTGGCAATATGTTGCAGACACTTACAAGGTTTGTATAAACGTGAAAATCTAGACCCCAAAGTGCATACTTTAAGAACTATGACCTAAAAGCGTGTTTTACGTTTATATTTTTATCTTTTTAGCCCTACGATTTTTTCTAAATCTGTTTTGTACACAAATATGCACAAATTCAAAACAACGTATGTAAAAATCTACAGCTCTCTATGTAAGCGCTTTATATGAAAACTAGCTAATGGCCAAACGTTCGCGCAGCGGAAACTTGAATTTCTCCGAAGTCTATGCATGCACAAATTTTATTCATACATACACAATTACACACAAATACACACTAATTTTTGGACACATCTCTTTTTTCTAAAGTCAATGGATTAAAAAAAGTTCCGCCAGGACAACGTTCGCCCAGCGGAATCAGTTTTTGGTGAATTTCTCCACAATGGCTGCACGCACAAATTTTTTTTTACCATACACAATTACACGACGTCATACACTAAATATCTGCATATTTAAAATCTTTAAATTCAACAACATTCCGCTGCGCGAACGCACACTACTTGAGAGGCTGGTATTTTAACCACTAGGCCACCACGACTAAAAGCATTATCCACGAAGAAAACAGCGGAATACGTTTCTATAGAGAAAGCACCACTAGAGTTCCCTCTTAACCAGCTTAATTTTTTTTGTCAAATCCTCTTTTACTGTTCACAATAATTATAACTTAATATCGTATTAGAAGAATACGTTCATATTTTCTTAGAATCATTTAAATCGTGATTAGAGATGGGCATTTACCCGGTAAAAACCCGAACTATGGGTAAATACCCATTTATACCTATTTTTACCCACCCAATTTTAATTTTTACCGGGTAAAAATTATAATCAGTTTAATTTAGGGTAGATCCGTAGTTACATCGTTATTATTATCGCAGATCATATTTTGATCAAGTTACAACCTGACACTGACCAGTAAATTGCAAAAAAATCGACAAAATCTGAATTACACGGGCTGCCACTACGGAACAGGCTATTTGACAGATTTATAATTTTTATCTCGAATTACTTGGTTGCGGTTAAGAAGTTCACCGAAAGTATTTTTTTTTAATTTTAAATACGTATTTCGTAAGAAATATGCAAATAAAAATTCAAAATTCAAATACAGCAATATGGCGTCGAGCTTTGTAATTGACGTCACAAGCGGTTTTCGGTTCTCAGTGGTGTTTGTTTTTATTTATTATTTGTTGTTGTTATCTAATAAAATGGTTTACAAGTGGTGTGCTGTACCGGGTTGTACAAATAAATCGATAAAAACCCCCCAAAAACCAGTTTATAAGTTTGCCGAAAACAAGCGTTGATGCGCGTATGACGTCACCGCGACATTAGCCAATCCGGATCGTTTCATAATGTGTGGCGCGAGAAACAAAAAGCTAAACATATTTTTGTGTTTTGTATGTATTGTTATTATTTTCAAACTGAAACTCATTTATTGCATTTTTTATTAAAACTCGTGTAAATGACATAAAGAACCCTCATTTTATGCAATTAAATCAAAAAAATCCCAAAAAAATTAATATTGTCAAATAGCCTACTACCATTTTTTTGTTCTGCGGGCAGCGGGGCGGCGGCGGCGGCGTCGGCGGCGGCGAGTGAGCGGCAGGATCTTATGCGTTAAATCAAACGGACCGGTTCTCGAAAACAGCGGCGCGGCACAACGGGGCGGTGGCGGGCAGCGAGCGGTGTACTTCTCGCGCTCGAATTTTGCGGGCAGCGGGCGGGCAGCGAGCGGTGTACTTTAAGCAAGCTTTTTGTAAGCGGTGATCGAGCGTTAGGAATAAATTTGTTGCCGCCATTGTTCAAACATTTATTTCGCGAATAAAAACAAATATCTCGTCGACACAATCGTGAACACAATACTACGCGACTATAGTGACGCGCGATCTGCCCGCTAGTTTCGAGAACGGGTCTTCGATGCCCGCCCGGCTCCCGCGCCGCTGCCGGCGCCGCCCCGCTGCCCGCAAGATTCGAGTCAGCGGTCTTAAACAACCCGAAATCCTTTTTTTTTTGGTTTCCGGAGTGGAACATCCTCATGCGATGTCTGCCGCCCTGGGGCGGGCGACGGGTCTGTCGGACTCTTAATGATTGAAAACCACCCCAGTGTTTCATCTCACACCTACACCGGGGGGTTGCGAGAACCAAAACTGCTTCCGCAATCCTCCATTGATGCTGGCTCGCCACTGTGGGTCCGGTCCGGTGGGACAGGTCAGCCGCCTAATTCACACGCCGCTCCAACTGTCCGGGTCAGCCAGCGCGATGCGGACAGGGGACAGTCACAGTGAGGATATCGCCTCAGCATACATGAGCAACCAGGGAGGTGTATCATGGATACTGAGGCCTGTATGGGGACTGCCTATGCTATAGAGGCGTGTTCTTCAATCTGTATCTCTCCATGGTGAACCTTAGTGTTAATATAGAATCCATGGTTCCGTACCCTGGACTAAACCCATATTGACACTCCCGAGAAAGCATACTCCTGCCGAATCTGAGAGTCTATAATCCTCTCAAAATTATTCAGGGTGTGTACCGAGCCCTTGCCTTTGAAGACTGGAGTAATAATACTCAGTCCCCATTGGCTCGAAATTTTGCCGATCAGGAACACGCGGTTCAGAAGGTTAGTTAACATGCCCGCATCGCGAGGACCCATCGCCTTCCAGGCCTCAATGGGGACTCGGTCAGTTCCGACAGCTTTCCGATTTGCCATGCGACGAAGAGTCGTTTGGACTTCCTCGGGCGTTATTGGGGGCACTAATTCAAGATTTGGAATGAATTTCGGTGTCTGCACCTCTTGGTGCTGCTTATTCAGCAGCTCTTGGAAGTACAAGCGCCATCTCTCCTTCACCGTGAGGTCTTTGCATAGCAGGTTGCCAGTAGGGTCTTTTACACAACGGCACTTGGATATATCCTATGCCGCTTTGACCCTGGAACATGCCAATTTGGAAAAGATCTTTTGCCCCTCAGATGATTCCTACTTCTCGTAAAGCGCTTGCAAGTGGTCTGGCTCTGGCTCTGGCTACAACTCTTTTAGTGGCACGTTTGACAACCTTATATGCGTCGCGATCTGGATGCCACGTTTTAAAGAGGGCTTTCTTCACCCTAGTCTTCCTCTGGACTGTATCGTCCCACCACCATGTCTCCTTTTCACGTTTGCAGCCGCCCTTTACCGTTTAGAGACTCCGAGCACCACCCGCGCCGCCCCAATAATAGCTGCCTGGATCCTGCCCCAATGGTCTTGGACATATTCTTCATCGGTCCAGCGCACTTGTCTCTAATAACCGATGCGAACCCTAGGACTTATTTCATCAAGCAGCCGCTACCAAATCTGGTGCCGGCAGTGCTCTACACGTCTACGATGGGCCGTTACGCAGAGATCTATGACAAGGAGGCGGTATTGTCCAGTGAGACTCTCACTGGCTATGACTTTGCAGTTGGTTGCTTTGCCGATGTGGTGTCTCCTAGTCGATAGAAAGTCTATTCGGGTAGCGCTTCGCCCGCTGCGAAAGGTGACAATGTGCTCCTGCTTCTTTTTGAAGTAGGTGTTCACGATTGCAAGGTTAGCGGCTGCACACGTTTGGAGAATGTTGTTTCCTTCTGCAGTGCGGCCGCCGTACCCAAAGCCGCCGTGAACACGCTCAAGCCCGACACTCTTCTCACCCACATGACTGTTCAAATCACCACCCAGAACCACTCGCTGGGATAACGGTATCCCGTGAAACTGTCCTTCGAGCTGGATCCAGAACAACATACTTTCGGCGTCACCACACCAGGAAAACCACAACGGATTTTCCTGGTTTTGGCTCGCTTCTTCAGCCGTATCCGCCTCTGACACGTTAGACCTAGCCCACAGGTCACAGGAGTCAGGCGTAGCTCCTGCGCGCCGTTTGCGGCGGCGCCCTAACTGTGTCACGTGCATTTCTTCCTTTCCTATTCATAATAGTTTGGCTTGTTTTGCTTTTACGAGTGCGACTGTTGTCAGACCACTCAGCTCCGAAGGGAAAACTGGCGTCAGCACCCCACCCGTAAGTCAGCGGGTGCACCGTCAGGCAGGCGGGGTTGACTTGGGTCCCAAAGATGGTGGTAGGATCCCAAGGCACTCCAGTACCTGATCGTAGTATTGATGACAAAGCCAATTAAATAACAATTCATTTTATACCCGGTATTTATTATAAATACCCGGTAAAAAAGGGTATTTTTTCATTTTTACCTATTCTACCCTTTTTTACCAATTTTTACCTACCCATTTTTTACCCACCCGCCCATCTTTAATCGTGATAGATTCCGAGTCCTGTGTCTGAAATAATTGTTGGTATCGAGTACGGCCTCTGGGGACGGCTCGTTAACGGGATGAACTCCTGCTGAAACGGTGCCGGTTTAATCTATCCGTAGACAGTCAGATTATGTTATATCGTTCTAGTTGTTCGAGTAAATAGAGTCACTGACAATTGAGATTAAGTCAGACAGTAAACCAACATTAATTATGTCATTTATATTGTATGGACGTTACGTTTACCTTTAACGGTCTCATTTTTCGATCATATGGAACTGTTCGCGACGAAAACATTCCACTTCACATTCCACATTCACATAAAAATTAATAGAAGCATTTTGAGAAAATTATCACAACAAAATATGTAAACAAATAATAGCAAGACTGACAGATGACATTTCGACGCAATAGCCATAGATAATAAATCAAACGAAAGATCTAGAATTCTGAAGAATAATAAAACATTAACATATTGACAGTTATCGACTTGACAAACTTCTTTAGCATCAGCGACATCTGTTGTCGAGTAGCGGAACCACCCAACCACCAATGTTAGAACGAGACAGACAGATAAAGAAGAGTACAGACATATCAACTTCTTTAGCATCAGCGACATCTGTTGTCGAGTAGCGGAACCACCCAACCGCCAATATTAGAACGAGACAGATAGATAATGAAGAGTACAGACATATCATCTTCCGGTCCGCGTAGCCGCGAGAAGATTCGGAACTATTCTGTAAATCAGTTCGGGAAAGTTCTCGACTTGCGGTTTGACCGTATAAATACGCGAACTAGCCGGCGAATAGTTATTCAGTTTTGAGTGATCGTTCGAGCTGATCTGAGAGGAAACAGTGAATAGTACAGTGTGATAGTATAGTCAAGAGTGAAGTATAGTTATAGTAAATAGTATTCAGTTTTCGAGTCATCGTTCGAGCTGATCTGAGAGGAAACAGTGAATAGTACAGTGAAAAAGTATAGTCTACAGTGAAATATAGTAATAGTAAATAGTATTCAGTTTTGAGTTGTCGTTCGAGCTGATCTGCGAGGAAAAGTGAATAGTAAAGTGAAATAGTATAGTCAACAGTGAAGTATAGTAATAGTAAATAGTTATTCAGTCAACAGTCATCGTTCGAGTTGATCTACAAGTAAATAGTGAATAGTACAGTGTAACAGTCTATTAAACAGTGAAGTATAGTAACAGTCATTCAGTTTTGAATAATCTTCCAGTTGATCTCCGAGTGAACAGTGAACAGTGAATAGTGACAGTAAACAGTGATAGTGAACAGTAACAGTGAATTATAGTAACAGTGCAGTGCAGTAATAGTGACAGTGTTTGCCGCCATATTCCACGTCATAGTTTCATTACGTTTTTTAAATCCCTTTCCCGCCATAGTTATATAGTGTTGTCAGTGTTGCCATAATTGTAAATTTCTGTACCCGTAATAGTGCTAGTGTTGCCAACATTATAAAATAGTTTCCCACAGTGTTTTGTACCGATAGATTTTATAGTAAAATAAATAGTATATACAGTCCATAAATAGTGTTGTTTCTTCATGTACACATAGGGTAGTACGGAACGCATAAGCTGACCCCTGCCCCGTACAGGAACAATGAATTAGCAATATGCTTTGAAATGATTCAAACTGATAGTAACAGTGTATTACGCAATTGGATCCTGGTGTATTATGTAACTTCAAATCAGTAAGTACAAGTAGGTCCTTATTACCCCCAAATGGGGCTTGTAAGTGACCAATTAGCGCCCTAGGGTAATAATGTGGCTAGAAAATCCCTAGGGCGGTAAGTAATTGAAAAAAAGCTTCACTCTTTCAAAAAGTTACTGGCAATAGACATCATGCATTCAGCCCAATGACAAAAGAGGTCGCTTCGCAATTCAGCTTTTTCTTCGTATGAGTATCATCATCATCATCAACCTTTTTTTATCGTCCCACTGCTAGGCATAGGTCTCCTCTCATACAGAGAAGGATTGAGTATAGTAGTTATCAATTTTAAAATATCGAACGGTGAAGCTCAATTTAGATCTTGAAAAGCAATAAAAAAAGATGTATAAAGGCGGGAATAGAAAATTTTTACTTTAAATATTGTTTGTTTTTGGGATTTTTTTATAATTACCTGCTAATTAGGAAAAAAATACAAGTTCTGCAAGTGATGAAGCTATAAGCTGCACTCCCGATTCAATGAAAATGGAAGCTGAAGCAGCAATGAACAATATTTTATTCTTGTAATGCTGGTTTTTTTCTACTTACCTCACGATCGAGACGTAAAGCAGAGTAGTTAACTCTGGTGTAAGCATCAATTGCACCCTCGTACTATAGGCTTCCTCGCTGCGCTCACGTTCCAGGCTGAAATTGATGCCTTACAGCCC
This sequence comes from Sesamia nonagrioides, assembly GCA_017933935.1. Classification (NCBI taxonomy): domain Eukaryota; kingdom Metazoa; phylum Arthropoda; class Insecta; order Lepidoptera; family Noctuidae; genus Sesamia; species Sesamia nonagrioides. The sequence goes on along the minus strand of JADWQK010001062.1, from coordinate 771,962 downwards.
TTGGCACCAATCTACTATTTAGTCTGAACTAAATAATTGTATTTTCATTCTTTACATATCTCGTAGTGAACGTTGATGAAGACTTTTCAGTTCCAACCACATTCAGTATTTGGCTGTGTCGGTAAAATGTGCTTAATCATTGTCCATTTTTAAAACTACTTATGATAAAAAAGCACTTCCTTGCTTTTTAAGCATTGCATACTATTCTATTATTTTTGATAAAAAAGCACTTGCTTTCTTTTTAAACATTGCGTATTAGTTAATAATTTTTGCTCTTTTATGTTTACTGTGGAGGTATGAAGAACAGGGAGTAAAGTTCACTCATTCTTCATAGGAAAGGGAGGATCCTCCGACCAGACTCTTAAACAATAAGACCGCCCACTGTATGTCCATTTGTAAAATTTTCATATTTATGTTCTGTAATTTATATGGTGTAAGGAGGACAGCAGGTCAAGCTACCCAAAACTGTCAAATATTCCCAATCAACCTTGAGCCTTAATGCTTTAGAGATAAAGTTGAAATTCTAATAAAGAAATCTGACAGGTTGTAGTAGCTGGATGTGCTGTTGTCTGTACATAATAAAGAGTATTATAATTTATTGTACTGTTTTTTTTTTTAATATGGCATCTCGTAGTTGACCTTGAGAGGTCGTGACTTAACCGGACTATCCTGTGGCTGCCATAAATGAATTTAAAGCCTCCAGCCAAGGGCAACTAAAAACTAAGCGACTACACGCTAAGGGCACCCCCTGTGGGATACGAACCTCGACTTAGGGTGTCGCTGGTGAGAACAGCAAGAGACGGCTGGATCGAAATTTTATTTGGATTAGGTTTGATGACCGCGGCATTTCCTAGTCCTAGCTCTGAGAAGAAACGGCCGAAACAAACTCAGAGGTCATAGTCGGGAAATTATATTTGCTCAGCTGCAGCGCAGGCTGGCCTTCATCGGACAATTGTATTGTATAATGTTAGTGTAAGGCTACAGTTGGTGGGCCCTATATTAACTTATGCCCTCAACTGTTATGGTCTTACTTTCAAAAGTAAGTTAGAAAAATAAAATGCACAGCTGTTGTGTCAATCAGTTAGCATTAGATGGAATGATAGCATAATGGCACGCTCACTTTAAGTAACTTTTCACAGTGAAACCTATACTAATATATAAATCTGAAGAGTTTGTTTGTTTGTTTGAACGCGCTAATCTCAGGAACTACGGGTCCGATTTGAAAAATTCTTCTAGCGTTGGATAGCCCATTAATCCACGAAGGCTTTAGGCTATATAACATCACGCTCAGACCAATAAGAGCAGCGCATATACAAAAAAACGCAGCTGAACCCGCGTAGCGCAGGTAGTAGTTACATAATTGTTCTAATTCTCAACTAATTGCTTACTGATATGTATAAGGTGTCAAAAAACAAAAGGTAAACTTCCCAAACTAATTAAGCTGTCCCTCTTCAGGGGTTTGTTCAGGTGATTTTCTTATGAGAGTGGTTTGCAGATTGATGAGGGAAAACAGATGTGTAATTAAGTAGAATTATGCGACAAATATATAAGAAATTATTCTATACTAGTGGCCGCCAGCGACTTCGTTCGCTTGGAGTTAGTTATGCTCCGCTCCTATTGGTCGCAGCGTGATGTTAGATAGCCTAAATCCTTCTTGAATTAATGGGCTATCCAACGCAAAAAGAATTTTTCAAATCGGACCAGTACTTCCTGAGATTGGCGCGTTCAAACAAACAAACAAACATACAAACAAACAAACTCTTCAGCTTTATATATTAGTATAGATTACACACACACACCATATAAATATATGACTTTTCCTTTATTACTTTACGTACGTACTTTACGTACATATGCGATTAAAATAAGATTCTTGTTAGTAAGATGTCGTGGTGGGCTAGTGGTTAAAATACCAGCCTCTCAAGTATGAGTGCGCGGGTTCGATTCTAGATCAGGCAAGTACCAATGTAACTTTTCTAAAGTTATATGTACTTTCTAAGTAAATCTTGGACACCAGTGACGGAAGGTGAAGGAAAACCATCTTGAGGAAACCTGGACTTTATAAGTCTGAAATCGCCAAACCGCATTGAGTAAGCGTGGTGAGTAGGTACGCTTAATCCTTCTTTTTAGGAGAGGAGACCAGTGCCCAGCAGTGGGACGATAAAAGGTTGATGATCATTGTTAGTTACTTTATAAGGATTTTATAGCTTTTCTTTTTTAAATTTTATAGCTTTTCTTTTTTAAATTTTATAGCTTTTCTTTTTTAAATTTTCCGCTATCATAAGCAAACCTTAGAAATTGTTTTGCATAGTTTTTAAGTCAAGGTCATATATATAATCAAATAAAAAATATAACTGCTCCAAAGCTGAAAAGCTTCGGATGTGACTGGGATTATAGCTGAGATGATAATGACGTACATATAAACTGAACTGGAAGAACAAATGTGCAAAATAAAGAAAGGAAAAATATGGCAAGCATAAAAATCTTCAATTGATTGTTCAGTTATTAAACAAACTTTACGGAAGTTATACAGTATGTTAAATAACAGAGGGCGTTCCCTTAAATTCGTTAACATATATCATTAATAGATTAAAATAAAAATATCAGCATAGAGAAATAAGCATTAAAAAATCCGAATAAAAAAAAAATTCTAATTGGAAATAAATTTGAAACCTCCTGTTTTAAATCAAAATAGTAGTCGTCATGTATAAATAAATTGCGACGTTGCCGTCTTTCATGTTCGCGTGTACAGTGTGTTTCTTTTACATGTCAATTTAAAATTTTTATTGAATATTTTCATATTGGAAAAAAATTTAAAACATTTTGTTTTCGAATGGAAATATTTTTTTTAGCATGTATGTATGCTATACTATTTCGGGTTAACGGGAACGCCCTCTGTTAGTTAACATACTGTATACATATAACAACTGAACAATATTGAGTAAACAGTAAACGAAGGGATCAATTTATATTTATAACTAGCTAAGACCTAGCTGAGAAATAGTCCTCCAGATCGTATATACGATGAGATGGCAATCCGACACGACCGCAGGGAGAAAAAGAAACAACAATGCTCCCTACAACTTTAACAAACTACCAGTGAAAGTCCAATTAAGCCATAATCACTCACGTGGCCTCAATCAGACCCTGGACCGCATTTATAAGTGTATACTTTTACAAATAAGGAGTTGTAAACAAATCAGTCTAGGTAGCTTCCTAACTCACTGGTACTTACGTAGTTAGTCACTTGATCTATCAGCAGGAGGTTGATGAGGGTTCTTTATGTCATTTACATGAGTTTTAATAAAAATAATAACAATTAATATATCCAAAAACACAAAAATATGTTTGACTTTTTGTATCTCGCGCCACATATGGTGAAACGATCTAGATCCGCTAATGTCACGATGACGTCATACGCGCATCAGCACTTGTAGTTGTTCTGTGTTCTCGGGTGTTTTATCGATGTATTTGTACATCCCGGTACAGCACACCACTTGTAAATCATTTTATTAGATAAACAACAACAAATAACAGATAAATACAAACACCACTGCGGAACCAAAAATCGTTTATAAAAGCTTGTGACGTCACTTACTAGGCACACCGCCATATTGTTGAATAAAGCGTTTCGGCGCCTTATTTGAATTTTTATTTGCATGTTTCTTACGAAATACGTATTTAAAATAAAAAAAATACTTTCGGTGAAATTCTTAACCGCAACGAAGTAATTCAAGACAGAAATTATAAATCTGTCAAATAGCCTATTGCGTGGTACTTTTAGTAGCAATGGGTTTCATTTTGACAGTTCAATAACAATCATTGCGTTATTTACGTCAATGAGTAGGCACATTATAAGAACATTGGAAGAAATGGATTAGCAATATGCTTCAAATTGATTCAAATCGATACTAATAGTCATCATCATCATCTCAGAAGCATATTGTTAATCAATTGGTCTATATGTTCAAAAAACGTGCGTGCTAAACGATGTAAATAACGCAATGAATATTGTTGAACTGTCAAAATGAAACCCATTGCTACTGATAGTCAGCATTAACATCTCTCGGTTAATCCCAGTCGCATTCGAAGCTTTTTAATCTTTTTTCAGCTTTGGAATCTAGGGACCGCTTTACCAGTCTAACTGCTGATTTTGGCTAAACTTCGATATTTTCCGTGAAGCGACTGCCGTCTGACCTCCATAACCCGAAGGCGATATCTAATATAGCATATGGCAACCGGGACCAACGGCTTAACGTGCTTTCCGAGGCACGACCAGACCAGTGCAAATATTCATATTCATCATCATTCTCCTGCCCTTATCCCAATTTATTTGGGGTCGGCGCAACATGTCTTTTTCTTCCATGCATCCCTATCAGAAACCATCTCGGCATTCCCCCCCTTCTTAGCCATATCATCCTTCACACATTCCATCCATCGTTAAATATTCATATTCATGCATACAAATATTTGCACTCTGCGGGGATCGAACCCGCGCCTTCTTGCGCAACGGCCGTGTTTGCTACCGCTACGCCACGGAGGCTGTCACTCGGCAATCAAATGGATACTAATAGTGTTTTACTCAATTAGGGTGCCCTCTTACGGCAGTTGTCGACAAGTAGCGGTGGTGAGTGGTTGAGTCTCTGTGATAGTGAACCAACAGACAACCAATTGTTTTTTCTAAGTACCGTATACAATATGTAAAGAAAACCCTGTCCGATCTGTGACGGTATTGTTAGGTATCGATAACTGATCCTACTAATGCCTACAAAGCTGGGCTAAACTTAAAAAGAAATTCCCCCTAAAAAAATAAATATTATTTCGCAAGGTAGGCAATACATGCGCAGGCGAAAGAGGGCAGGGCACGCGGAACGTGGTCGCATAGCTCATAATAATGCCGTTGAAAATAGTGTTGTCACTCTTTAAAAAATACCAAATATAGGGAAGTTGGAATTAATTCAAGAAAAAAAAAAAGATTATTTCAAAATTCATTAGAATTGTTACTGTTATCTGAAATTTGGTATTTATTTGGTCATGTGTTTACCTAACCTTTATTATCCTTATGGATCGGACGGGGTTTTCATAAACTTTCATATCAGCTATTATTTTGAGATTGAAAACAGACACTTTAATTTTATCATTTGTGTAGATGCTAATTAGTTGCTTTTTATGATGATGACCATTATATTACCCTAAGCGTTTTCTTTATTACATAGCTTAAAGGCAGGCTGTGTTTTACGCACAACTCTTGGCGGATCAGTCAGTTAATCACTGCGAAAAACAAACAGCAGCCACCTAAATAACTCTCAGCAAAAAATATCACTTACCCCACATAATAAATATTACATTTCTAAACAAAAGCATTGTAACCTGTAGCATCCGGCTAACAAAACATTTTCGAAAGGAAACATATGTAACGTCAAACAAAGACCGTCGGAAGGTAACGTGGTCGAAGCTGATAACTCACATAAACCTTATTTACAGAGACCGGGAGATTCATTAGACGGACTCAGTGAGCCAAACAGGACGAGTAGGGAGAATGTTGGCAGGGTAAGGACAGCGTCAGATAGAAGGCGCTTTACTAGGTAATAGGTAAGACGAGGGAGCAGTGGACGTCCAGTTGTAACGGTAGCAACTTCTGAGTAGGTTTTTTTTTTTAAATTATGTAGCCGTCTTCTTCCCTGCTTGCGTGACAAGAATCGTTTTTGTTTCCTTTTTTATTTGCTTATTTTCTTTATTAATGAAGTGAGCTGTTTTGTGGCCTGTGATTTTTTTGGGTCCCTCATTTCACGTATCCTTTTCAAATTCTTATATACTACTATTACATTATTACTATTATTTTACATCATTATTATAAAATTACTACTTTGATTACCTTATTGACACTAAATCTAATACAGCGTTTCGTTCTCACCTAATCCATCATCCATCTCACCTTGCCGATGGCACATGGCTAGGCTGTACTGCCCTTGTCCGGTTCCTGTCTATTGCCATATTTGCAATCTTGAGGCAAAACCGCTTCAAATACGGCCTTTAGTGTTTATCAGCCATAATTTCGGCGATGGTTGTTTCAGTCAAATTTTTTCCAGTACTCACTTCCAGGTCGTATCTGTCGCGGATGTGCCTCGGACATTCTAGCAGAAGGTGCTGGATGGTTTCAGATGCGTGCATGTCACACACACAGGCTGGACTGTCTTTTAATTTGAATATGTGTAGGTACGCGGCAAAGCCGCCGTGACCTGTCAAGATTTGCGCCCAGATAGACGTCCTGTCAAAGCACTTCAGGACCTTGCGCTCACGCACCACATCATGGAAGAACATCCGCGTGACATCAGCCATGGCCCCGCCTGTGTTACATCGTGGATTTAAACCCAAACAGTTGCTATAGCTTATACAATATGTAAAGAAAACCCTGTCCGACCCATAAGGATAATAAAGGTTAGGTAAACACTTGACCAAATATAATATAAAATTTTACATAATCATTATAGTAACAATACTAATGAATTTTGAATTAATCCTTATTTCCCGGGAATTAATTCCAATTTCCCCGAAATTTGTTAATTTTTAAAAAAGTGACAGCACCGGTATTATTATAAGCGAATAGCGATGCGACCATGTCACAAGTGCCGCGTGCCCGGCCCCCCGCCGCCCGCGGAATGGGTTGTTTAACGCACATGTATTAAGTTACCTCTTTTTGCGAAATAATATTTATTTTTTTAGGGGGATTTTTTTTTTATATTTTACCTGTCTTTGTGGGCATTAGTAGAATCAGTTATCGATACCTAACAATACCTTCACGGATCTGACAGGGTTTTCTTTACATATTGTATAACTATATAGCTTATATTATATATAGCTTAAGTAAATGTTCCCACTTTTGGAACACTGGCCTCCTTTCGGTGAAAGGGTAATAATAATATACCACGTAGGCCCAGTGCGGATTGGTAGACGTCACATGTCTTCGAAGTTTTTGGCTCTAGGACATGCCGGTTTCCTTACGATCTATTTTTGTTCACCGTTTTGAGAGTAGTGGTGATGAAATACTTTGCACAAAGTAAAGCGCCTATTGACTTGGTAAGTAGCGGTCGTTATCAATGGGCTACTGCTGGCCTCAAAACTCTAAAGAACCAAAAATTCTACAACATGTGACGTCGTATGACGTCATATTCACCCGTACGTTGATGACACTACCATGATCCGGATGAAGCGTTTCGCCTCGTCTATTATACGACGTACATCGAGGGACTGGAACAATTTACCTGTAACGGTGTTTCCGTCTGACTACAATTTAAGTGTCTTCAAGGCTAGATTGAATAGACTCTTAATAAACTAGCGCGGTTTACCATCAACGATTGCATCACTGCCTGCCATCAGGCGGGACTGCGACACAAGTTCATAATATGTAAAAAAAAACTTTTATCAACCCACACTAGGCCCGAGTGGTAGATTACAGCTCCTTTCGAAAAGGGAAGGCCTGTGTCCTAGCAATGGGTAATGTTTTTTAATTTTTTTGTTATGGTTACTGTGCTTGACGCACCTTCTTCGTTTTTAGTACTGGTGTGTTTTTTTATTATCTATGTTTTTTTATAAGCTTTTGTTTTTCACGGAAGTTGACATGACAGAACAATCCCTACCAGCGGCCTTTTCATACAGTCCCAATAATATATATCCCACAATTAATATAGTGGTCCTTCTCCCGTTTTAAGCCATGGTAGGGACGCGGTCAAGTGCCGCTAAAATGAAAGCCGCGAGTGCGACTCAAAACATTTCCAAAAATTTTGGAAACAAAAACGAAACCGCATCTACGGTTCAAAAACCAGCTGGTTTACCAAGCTGCGGAAGCAGCTCTGTTTCAGGATCTGGTACGGTAAGGAGCCGTACTCTTTTCATTGAAGCGGACTACGCTCAAAAAATTGTAATGCTAGAGCGAGCTGCAGCGGAGCGCGAGCGTGATCGTGAACGTATAACTCTCGAACATGAGCGTGATCGTGAACGTATAACTCTCGAACATGAGCGCGCTGCTTTAGAGCTACGTAAGCAGGCAGAAATTGCTGCTTTGGAAGAAACAGGTAACATGTGTAGTGATAGAAGTCGTCAGTCAAGTCGTGTTTCCCACGGGGATATACAAAAATGGGTAAATGATTGCGTAAACGTAGCTATACCAGATACAGAAATAACAAAGGAGCCACAGAACGTTAATATTTTAACAGATCTGTCTGTCAATAGACCAAGTGTCCATTTCACACAGCGTTCTACGGTTGCCTCGGTATCTCCAGTAGAGGTACCTAATAACAGCTGTATCTCAATAGCCAATAATACTTCTAACCCGTCAGTCCCTAGTAACCTAAAACACCCTACATGTTCCTCTAATAATATAATACTACCTTCCACAGAAATAGCTCAATTAGCTCAAGCGATAGCATCACTGTCAAATAATAATACATCCAGACCCAAATTTGGGGACGGACGTCTACCATCTTTTGATGGAAAAGCCATGGATTGGTTAATACTAAATAGAACGTACGAAGACACAAAGGTAATGTATTCGGCGTCAGATAACCTAACGCGCATCAATTTAGCAGCTAAAAGGAGCAGCTCGGGAAGCGGTCTCTGTACTGTTAGTCTCAGCGCGGGACCCTTCCGAGGTGATGGAAGCCTTAGCAATTAGATTCGGGAAACCTGAACATATAATACTACAAGAGGTTGCAGCCCTTCGTGCCCTTCCAAAAATTAACAACTCTGAAGGGGAAGATTTGCACAAGTTTGCCTATCGCGTCCGTAACTCGGTGGAAGTATTGCGACTTTTAAATGAAAAACCATATCTAGATTCACCTGATATCTACCAAACGGTTTTAAGTAAGCTTCCACTTCTGTTACGAACACGATGGCAAGACTACGCATACATTCATTTCCCCACAACGAGCGGGGACAGTAAGCTGCAGCTACTAGCTCGATTTCTCGCACGTGAAGTAGACCTTCAGCTCCGATTTGGTCTAATTAATGAGCCATTGAGCCTTGTCAGGAAAACCGACAAAGTTCACGCAGCACAATATGATGGTACCACCGACAATACAATAATTTCGCTTCCTTCTACCTCTAAAATTCATAAAAATAATTCAATTTCATCTGCAACAAAATTTTGTTATTTTTGCAGTAAAAATCATGACTTATGTCTTTGTGATTCTTTCAAATCATTGACAGTTACTGACCGATGGCAGTTTGTTAAAGATAAAAAACTATGCCATAAATGTCTTGTCAAAGGATCTCATAGTTATAAAAATTGTAGAATTGACAAAGATATTTGTAATATTAAAAAATGCAACTCCGCGCATCATAAGTTGTTGCATATCGCCTATATTGTAGAAAATGAGGACGACCAACACGAGGCGACCTCATCAATATCTGAGCAACCTGAGGAAGCCAGTATTAATACAAATGAGGTAACAGATTTTATTGCCCATGCTAGCAACTCAACTACGCAGTCTAAAAATCTAGAATCATCTCGACCCGTGCTTAAGATTCTCCCGGTTACAGTTTCAGGCCCGGCTGGTAGCGCTGATACTTACGCTCTCCTAGACGATGGCGCTACCGCCACGTTTATTGACTCTGAACTGGCAAGACAGATAGGTGCAAAGGGTCCAACAGTGGAGTCCCAGTTAAAATGTGTTAGTGGATTGTCAAAGAATGTACGAGTTGAATATGTAGACTTCGACATCCAGGGTCACCACACCCACAAGACGCACCGAGTCTGTCAGGCACGATCTATAAAATCTCTTCAGCTAGCTAAACAGTCAGTTTGTCCTCAAGATGTCAATGCCTATCCTTATCTTTCTGATTTAAAATCCATTCTTTGTTACGACAACGTCCAGCCTAAAATTGTAATAGGGATTGACAACTGGCATCTGACCTTACCCCTAGCCGTACGTAAAGGTTCCGACGCTCAACCTGCGGCCATTAAAACTCACTTAGGATGGGTTCTATTCGGATTTTGTTCCAGTAGGACAAAACCAGTTGTGTTCGTCAATCATATGCACTTTGATGAACCCGTTGAATTTTTACAAAGCCAATCAATTGAAACTTTGTTAAAGGACCAATACAAGCTTGACTCTATTGGTATTTCTAAAAAGGAGCCACGTAGTGCAGATGACGAGCGCGCTATCCATATCCTGGAGCGTACCGCCAGTCGTCTTCCGTGTGGTAGGTTCGAAGTAGGTTTGCTATGGAAATCAGACAACCCTATTGTACCTAATAGTTACCCGCTCGCATTATCGCGATTTCTTAGCCTAGAAAAGAAAATGATTAGCGACCCAGTGTATGCTGAGCGCTACAAAGCAAATATCCACGACATGATAAATAAGGATTACGCAGAAAAATGTCACACTGCACATCCTATTGATTCAATTTGTTGGTATTTGCCTCATTTTGGTGTGGTAAATCCTAATAAGCCGGCAAAATTGCGCCTCGTTCACGACGCCGCTGCAAAGATAAAAGGGGTTAGTCTAAATTCTCTTTTATTAACAGGGCCGGATTTATTACAATCTCTTTATGATATTTTACTTCGTTTTAGAGAGGGCAAGGTAGCAATGACAGCTGACATCAAGGAAATGTTTCCTAGATTTAAAATTAGGGAACAGGACCGTGATGCGCAAAGATTCTTATGGCGAGACAGTCCTAACGAGTTAATTCAGACCTTTAGGATGTCTTCAATGATTTTTGGAGCTATATGCAGCCCATGCACAGCTTCTTATTTGAAAAATAAAAATGCACTGGAAGTCAAGGATCAATTTCCACAAGCAGTACACGCTATCATTCATGACACCTATATGGATGATTTTATTGGATCTGTGACCTCCAGTAATGTAGCAGCTCAGTTAGCTGCCGATATAGTACATGTCCATGCTCGTGCGGGTCTTGAAATGCGCGGATGGGTATCGAATGACCCACTAGCACTGAAACTTTTACCAAGAGACCTTATATCGGAAACAGTGGCGGCTCATGTTAATCTCGCGAATTTTCCACCTTCCACACCTTGTGTCAGAGCATTGGGACTATACTGGCATCCATCGACTGACTTATTAAGTTTTAACACTCCGACCAAAAACGGAGAAGAATTTCTGCCTCAACTGCTTACCAAGCGGATAGTACTTTCTTTAATTATGCGTATTTTCGATCCACTGGGTATCCTCGCTCCCGTTGTTATCCGTGGTAGAATTTTATTTCAAAATGCATGGCGAATGAATTTAGATTGGGATACCGAACTCCCTTCATCTGAAACCAAATCCTGGACCAACTGGTTCCAAGATCTCATTTCAACATCACAATTAAAAATTCCACGCTGCTACAATCCGTGCAGAATGGAACCCAGTCAAGCCGAACTGCATGTCTTTGCAGACGCCAGTGCGCAAGCGTACGCAGCTGTAGCGTACTGGCGCTTCCTCTTTTCAAACGGAGACATTCAGCTCGCATTGATTTGTAGCAAGTCACGCGTAACTCCTCTAAAACCATCTAGTATCCCTAGGTTAGAGCTACAAGCTGCACTAATAGCTGCTAGACTAGGTACGTCCATTGTAGATGCAGTTAGATTAAATATTTCTAGACGTATATTTTGGTCCGATTCAATGAACGTTTTGGGTTGGCTTAGGAATGACGCACGCACATATAAGCCTTTCGTTGCTCATCGAGTGGGTGAGATAATAGAACTCACAGAAGTGAAAGAGTGGCGGTGGATCCCAACCGGTCTTAACCCTGCTGATGATGCGACCCGTCTAGGTCGTGGTCCAATCACACCAGAATCTCGTTGGTTTAAGGGGCCTGATTTTTTACTAGCTCCAGAATCTGAATGGCCTATTATCGCACCTGGTACTTCTCATAACACAACCGTACTCGAAACTCAGACCATGAGATCAATTCATGAGGTTGCAACTCATATCATCATTAACCAATCATTCGATCAACCACTCTCAGCGGATTCACGACGTTTCAGTTCGTGGTCTCGCTTAATCAGAGCCACAGCATACGCTCATAAATATCTATCATTGCTGCGACTACATTCACTACGAAAGAAAGGTATCCATGTTAATTTCAGCCATAAAGTTCCCAATCTCATTTTCACGTTTCATTTAGAATCAACACCAACTCCAAACGTTAAACATAATCACGGCCTTCTGCCCACGATGCTAATCTTCGATGATTTACAGTTAGCGACAACGCACGTTCTACGTCAAAGTCAGTTAGATTCTTTTTCTGAGGAGATCAACTCCATTCGAAATCAACTACCCGTATCAAGTCATAGTAGATTGGCTAAATTACCGGCTACGCTTGATAATGAGAAAGTTCTGCGTCTGTCAACTAGAATTGTTGAAGCCGTCGACGTTAACGAAGAGGTGAAAAAGCCAGCCCTTCTCGATGGTAAACATCCTACTGTCCGACTCCTCGTCCTCAACTACCATCAACGGTCGGCCCACGCAAACACCGAATTGGTTGTGAACGAGCTTCGCCAGAGATTTTGGATTTTGAGCCTCAGAAACACTGTAAGAACAGTAGCATTTAACTGTCAATTTTGTAAAATTCGTCGAAGTATCACCTACCAACCGCCCATGGGAAATCTCCCAGCTGCCAGGCTAGCCCATCACTGCAGACCCTTTTCGTTCGTGGGCTTAGATTACTTCGGTCCCACAACCGTGACCGTCGGACGAAGATCTGAAAAACGGTGGGTGGCATTGTATACCTGCTTAACCGTTCGAGCTATCCACCTTGAAATCGTACGCTCACTATCATCCGATGCTGCGATAATGGCTCTTAGAAGATTTATAGCTCGTCGTGGTACTCCAACTGAAATCCACTCCGACAATGGCACGTCTTTCGTTGGCGCTAACAGAGAATTAAAAACGCTTTACGCTCAAGCTGTACCTGACTTTGCTGCTAATGAGATGATAAAATGGAAGTTTATTCCCCCATCGGCTCCTTTCATGGGAGGTTCCTGGGAAAGATTAATCAGGTCAGTCAAGACAGCCTTAAAAGTAACCTTGGGGGCTAATGTACGTACGCCGACAGAGGAAGTATTCTCCACACTTCTCTGCGAAATCGAAGCTTTGGTGAATTCACGCCCTTTAACGCATATATCATGTGATCCAGAATATCCGGAAGCACTCACTCCATCACACTTCATCTTAGGAAGCTCCTCCGGACGACCTATCCCAGCAGTACTAAATGACAGAGATGACTGCAGCAGATCGGGATGGAAGCGGGCAGTACGCATGGCCGACCGATTTTGGACAAGATGGGTTCTGGAATACCTGCCAACCCTGTCACCCAGGAGGACAACTGGACAGCCTCCTGCAATCACCCTCGGAGACCTAGTGGTAATCGCCGACGGAACGTTGCCGCGAGGGTCCTGGCCCAAGGGACGTATAGTTGCCACCTACCCAGGCAAAGATGGCGTGATACGGGTGGTTGATATAGCCACTCAGGCAGGCGTGCTCCGTCGGCCCGTAAAGAAAGTTGTTCCTTTAGTTTAAAAGGGGGAGCATGTGCTTGACGCACCTTCTTCGTTTTTAGTACTGGTGTGTTTTTTTATTATCTATGTTTTTTTATAAGCTTTTGTTTTTCACGGAAGTTGACATGACAGAACAATCCCTACCAGCGGCCTTTTCATACAGTCCCAATAATATATATCCCACAATTAATAGTTACTAGCTTTCCACCCGCGGCTTCGCACGCGTGGAATTCGGTTCTTCTTCAGCCTATAGATGTCCACTGCTGGACAAAGGCCTCCCCCAAGGCTTTCCATGCTGACCGGTCTTGTGCTGCCCGCATCCATCGGCTTCCCGCGACCTTCACCAGGTCATCGGTCCACCTTGTTGGGGGCCTCCCTACGCTGCGTCTTCCAGTACGTGGCCGCCACTCCAGAACCTTACTGCCCCATCGGCCATCGGTTCTACGAGCAATGTGCCCTGCCCACTGCCACTTAAGTTTAGCGACTCGCAGAGCTATGTCGGTGACTTTGGTTCTTCTGCGGATCTCCTCATTTCTGATTCGATCACGCAGAGAACTTCGGAATTCGGTTATATCGCGCTTTTCAGATTACCCTCGGGAACACCACATTTTTCCGGGATAAAAGGTAGCCTATGTCCTTTCTCAGGGTCTAAATATTGTCTGTGCCAAATTTCATCAAAATTGGTTGAGAAGTTTAAGCGGGAAAGCGTAACAGACAGACAGCCAGACAGACAGAGTTACTTTCGCATTTATAATATTAGTATGGATGGATGAGCACGTCAATGCTCGTATTAGGTGCATGAGTGGTACAATCTTATTATTCGATCAACCCCAGCTCCTCAAAAACCAGCCACGGCCAGCAACGGTTGACGTTACTGGAACCCAAGTATCCTTTATGGTCTCATGGAAGATAACAGGGACGTTTCCTGGGTAAAAAAAAAAATTGATTCTATTTAGTCCATCATTCAGATTATAGAAAAATATTGGATACGTATATTTTGTTTTATCAAATCAATAAAAATTGACAAGTATAAAAGGCATGTATACATTAGGAGTGGTGGTTGGTGACGTCACTAGTTGCTAAAAAGTGTAGCAAGGAGTGACGTCACACGAGTTTTCAATGCACTGTATCGTCTTCATTTTTTGTTTATATGAAAGAAGAAAAAAATACGTGTCTAGTTTTTTTTTTTTGGAAATCTTACTGACGGACTAATTAGTTTTTTTTTTTTAATACTTATAAACTAGTGCTTGACTGCAATCCCGCCTGATGGTAAGCAGTGATGCAATCGTTGATGGTAAAGCGCACTAGCTTATTAAGTCTATTCACTCAAAAAAACTGAGTGAATAGGAAGGAAGACGGCAGTTGAGCGAGGTGATGCAATGTTTAACCCAACAACACGACCAACGATGCTGCGCCGGAGGATGATCTGGAGAGCCTTCACGACCAAACTCCCGACACAACAACATTAGGCACATCGTACCCGGCACACATCGCAACACAACTGCTCAGACCCGTCCACCGTACGGCTTCACCAGACATCATGCCGGAACACGAATGAAAATTTTTTAGTTAACTACCCTATTGGGTTACCGACCTGTGGCTGTGATACGTTAGTATTATTATCATCATGGTCTAGCACTTGATCCAGTCGTCCAACAAGAGCCTCCTCATGGTTAGTCGAGCTTCGAGACTTTTGGCTATTAATCCATTGCCTGTCACGATTGTTGGCACAATGATCATTGAACCAACAACCGACAAGCTGGCGTGACAAGCAAATATATTTCATTTGTTTCTCTTTCTCGGCTTTCGTGAGATTCACGTCATGCGAGGCTGTAATTCAGCGTGAACAATACGTATATACAGTATATTAAATAACAGAGGGCGTTCCCTTAAACTCGTTAATATATATCATTAATAGATTAAAATAAAAATATCAGCATAGAAAAATAAGCATAAAAAAATCCGAATAAAAAAAAATTCTAATTGGAAATAAATTTGAAACCTCCTGTTTTAAATCAAAATAGTAGTTGTCATGTATAAATAAATTGCGACGTTGCCGTCTTTCATGTTCGCGTGTACAGTATGTTTCTTTTACATGTCAATTTAAAATTTTTATTGAATATTTTCTTATTGGAAAAAATTTTAAAACATTTTGTTTTCGAATGGAAATATTTTTTTTAGCATGTATGTATGCTATACTATTTCGGGTTAACGGGAACGCCCTCTGTTAGTTAACATACTGTATATATAGATGAAAGTATTTATAGTTTATCTTGGCGTTATGTTGTTGTCTTTTTGATGTCCTATTGACAATTTCTACTGTTTTGTAGCATAAAAATGGTGCTAGTAATATCGACAATAGAAAATACAGCACTTCAAATGGTATCATTTTTTTAAATTATAAACTAGTGCTTGACTGCAATCCCGCCTGATGGTAAGCAGTGATGCAATCGTTGATGGTAAAGCGCGCAACTTTATTAAGCCTATTACTCAAAAATCTTAGTGAGTAGGAAGGAAGACGGCAGTTGAGCGAGGTGATGCAATGCTAAACCCAACAACACGGTCAACGATGCTGCGCCAGAAGGAGATTAATCTGGAGACCCTCCACGATCGAACTCCCGACACAGTAACATTTGGCGCATCGTACCCGGTACACATCGCAACACAACTGCTGAGATCCATCCTCCGTACGACTTCACCAGACATAATGCCGGAACAAGACGAATTGCTTGGCGGCAAGACTTTGTCTGGTGGGAGGTAACTTCTGCCGGCAGCCGATGTTATGGCCTACCACCGAGAAAAACCTCAAGTAGTTTATACGAACATCAACAGTTGTATCACTCTTTTTGCGAGCTATAAAGCACTGCGGCACCATAAGACAACTGAGAGCATGAGTGATAGAATATTATAGCACAGCACCCTAATTACGTAACATTTGCTAACCCTTTACCCAATAAGTTCGAAAAAAGAGGTAAGTCACCGAATAAATGCTGTTGAGTAGTTAAAATGAAACCACTGCTACTGATAGTAGGTTACGCAATAACCCTACATGTCTCATCACACCTGAGACCTGTAGGGTACTAACGGTTCCATTGACAACTATCCATTCTGCAATAACAGCATTTATAGCTATTAAGGCGAAAAATATACAACATACAACGTAATTTTAGTGTAAGTATGCGAAACCTGTCACTCTCCAATATTTTTAAGTAAAGAATCTATGTACAAAATTTCAAAAATACGTCATGAAAAACCATAAAGTTATGAGCTTCTTATCTTACCTGGTTGTCCCATTAAAAATATGGTCAACGCACCACTCGCCCGCCCGCGCCTGCAACGGCGCGGCGCTGGGGTGCCCTATCTCACTGTGATCTACCGCCTGCTGTGTTGTGCGCTCGGTAACCACACTGCAACACTTTCTAAATGTATTTGGGAAAAAATATAACATGGTGTAAAAATGATTGGAA
Source organism: Sesamia nonagrioides (assembly GCA_017933935.1). NCBI lineage: Eukaryota > Metazoa > Arthropoda > Insecta > Lepidoptera > Noctuidae > Sesamia > Sesamia nonagrioides. Next base: position 754,997 of record JADWQK010001062.1, on the reverse strand, counting down.
TCGATTCAGTTGCTTATTCTGAACAAACTGTGGGGGCATGAGGAACAAGAGGTAAAGTGCACTCATCCTCCATAGAAAAGGGAGGATCCTCCGACCAGATGGATGTTATGTCTGGCGGGCACTGGAACAATGCTTGAAATTGGGAAGTTGTATGTATGTATGCTAATTGCACGGTAAACTCTGATTGCGAGATGTAGAATTCATGTGACGTCAGTATGACGCGTTGTTGATTTGTGGTGTTTGTAGGTACCGCCACATCTCACTATTCACTATTCAGGTTTAGTATAAAGAAAAAACAACGTTGTCAACGTAAATCAGTAAACGAACATTCACATAGGTATTATTTCGTCGTCAGAAAAGAATCTACCAACAAAAATGTTCGGCTGCACGTTTACATTGTCCATTTACACAAACATGAGCTTACCTCCCTTTGTCCTGAGACCATATAATTGTATGCCACACTGAAAGCATGGTGGCTACAGAACATTACAGCAGAAGTCCCGATGGGCGGTCGCGGTTCCAAGGTCAACCACTACCGCTATGCGTTCGGTTGGCAGCTATCCCTTAAGTACATCGGACAAGTAATACACAGACAGCTAACTTGTAAACACTCATTATTAGTGTTCTGAGTGAGTTAAGTTGATAATTATTTAACCATTTATTATTTACTAGCTTTCCGCCCGCGGCTTCGCCCGCGTGGAGTTCGGTTATATCGTGCTTTTTACATTTCCCTCGGAAATAACAAATTTTTCCGGGGTAAAAAGTACCCCTAGTAATTATTTAATCCGGACTTCTAACTTTATGTCTGCAAAATTTAAAAGCAATCGGTTCAGTAGTTACAGCGTGAAAGCGGAACAAACAAACTCACTTTCCGATTTAACATACTTAATTATTAATTTTGTGACGCTGTCATGCATGCCATGAGGTAATAAATAAAAAAAGAATACCCATTGGCAGTGCACACACGTTATCGAATATTTTTGTACACATTTACACAGAGAAATGGACACATTTACACAGACATGTAGAGAGGTTATTTGGTTTACACTGTACAGGCACTTTACTTGCAACTAATTCACAATGTTGTCAATAACTCAGTAGTTGTCAGATTTTTTTATACTCCGTTATACATAATATTACCTCGAAAGTCATTTCGCAAACAGTAAAAAAATATGTTGACAGGGTTATGAAAATATTAAAAGAATAGGTATTTGGTTCTTCCACAATTCACATTTAAAAGAATTTTTACAGCTGCAAAACAAACTGGCCTGAACAACTTCAATGATAATTATTACGACAAACCACACTGTCAATGTGATAAACAATAAAAACGTAAATGTGAAATTTTTCTTGGTGGTAGGCCATAACATCAGCTGCCGGCAGAAGTTACCACCCACCAGACAAAGTCTTGCCGCCAAGCGATTCGTCGTGTTCCGGTATGATGTCTGGTGAAACCGTACGGAGGACGGGTCTGAGCAGTTGTGTTGCGATGTGTGGCGGGTACGACGTGTCGGGAGTTTGGTCGTGGAGAGTCTCCAGATCAATCTCCCTCTAGCGCAGCATCGTTTGGTCTTGGGTTTAACATTGCATTAACTCGCTCAACTGCCGTCATCCTTCCTATGCCTAAGTTTTTTAAGTGAATAGGCTTAATACACTAGTGCGCTTTACCATTAACGATTGCATCACTGCTTACCATCAGGCGGGATTGCAGTCTTTTCTTTCTTTCTCTTATGGCTTCGCACGTTTTGTGCATTTAGCCAATGTCACGTAATGAATTATTCATGTCGAAAAAGACGGCCGCGCGGACCGAACACGGAGAAAGATTTGGTACAAAGCCATGATGTGGCCACTATGCTACAATATTTCACTGTTCTTTATGAATTATTCACTGAATGCACTTTTTACTACATAAATCACGCGTTTTTATTTAGTAAACGACACTATAAATAATTTAAAAGTCCAATGAAAAATGAGCGTGGCACTCAGCTTCCCGCCAAAGCCTCCCGGGATTGCAGTAAAGCATTAGTTTATAAAACCAAAGTCACCGACATAGCTCTGCGAGTCGCTAAACTCAAGTGGCAGTGGGCAGGGCACATTGCTCGTAGAACCGATGGCCGATGGGGCAGCAAGGTTCTAGAGTGGCGGCCACGTACTGGAAGACGCAGCGTAGGGAGACCCCCAACAAGGTGGACCGATGACCTGGTGAAGGTCGCGGGAAGCCGATGGATGCGGGCAGCGCAGGACCGGTCATCGTGGAAAGCCTTGGGGGAGGCCTTTGTCCAGCAGTGGACATCTATAGGCTGAGGAAGAAGAAGAAGATTAGTTTATAATGATAAAAAAAAATGTGAACGTCAGTTTAAAAAAAGTTCACATTTTAAAATTGCTTATGGTCGCGCCTTTAAACACGGGGTCACCACTGCTTTAAAAATGCTTGTTCGACAGTAGAGTAACGCATAGAAAATAACCAATAGAGAAAAAAAAGAATAATGGTTTTCGAAACACAACATCATGACAAATTTGAAATTGGAACTCCTTACCAAAGAGGAGATATTTGATATCAATGTGGCCAGTACGACAAAACACCAATTTCATTATGTAAGGAGCTAACCTATACTAATATATAAAGCTGAAGAGTTTGTTTGTTTGTTTGAACGCGCTAATCTCAGGAACTATTAGACCGATTTGAAAAATTATTTTTGAGTTGGATAGCCCATTAATCCAGAAAGGCTTTAAGCTATATAACATCACGCTGCGATCAATAAGAGCGGAGCATAACTAACTCCATGCGAACAAAATCGCTGGCGGCCGCTAGTAATGAAAAAAAAAAAAAATACGCTGCTGCTATCGCCTCGCTCCTCGCTGACAGTATGGCAAAGGATTAAAGTTAGTTTAGTGCAAGCTCTCGACAATCTGCGGTAACGGCAGATAAAACAACCCAGTTATCTCTTACCTCTGTTCGACGTGGCTCTATCAAATATAGTCGTTTATTTCTGTCATATCCTCATGGTAGTTGCGTGTGGGTATATGCACAAAAGGTATCAGTTAGATCAATGTGACAGAAAGTCTATTTTATACTAGCCGCCGTCCGTGACGTCATTCGCGCGTATTTTAACCCAAAAAGAGGCAATTTTTATAGATATATTTCCCCTTATTCATAAACGCTGCTAAAGTTAACTAGTGATTAGAGATTGTTTAAACATACATTTTAGACGTTTGCGCGTCACTTAACTTTAATCATCGTTTATGAATAAACCCCTTAATCTCTGTGGTGTTTATTCATAAAGGATAATTAAAGTTAAGTAGCGTTAAAAGGTCAAAAATGTATGGTTAAAGAATCGCTAATTACTAGTTAACTTTAAGCAGCGTTTATGAATTAAAGTGTGGAGGCATGAGGAACAGGGAGTAAAGTACACTCATCCTGCATAGAAAAGGGAGTATCCTCCGACCAGACGGGTGTTATGTCTGGCGGGCACTTGCCCAATGCTTGAAATTGGGAAGTTGTATACATGCTAGTTGCTCGGTAAACTCTGATTGCGAGATGTAGAATTTACGTGACGTCAGTAAAACGCGTTGTTGATTTGTGGCGTTTGTAGGTACCCCCACAAAGGGGTATATTGTTACACTTCCAGATCATATATACCTACAGCATGCATTTTAAATTTTTGTTATGCTCCGCTCCTATTGGTTACAGCGTGATGTTATATAGCCTATAGCCTTTCTGGATTAATAGACTATCCAACGCAAAAATAATTCTTCAAGTTTGTTCCTGAGATTAGCGCGTTCAAACAAACAAAAAACAACAAACTCGACAGCTTTTAACATCACGCTGCAACCAAGGAGCGGCACCTAATAGCTAACTACAGTGAAGTCGCGGACGGCCGCTAGTATTAGATATAAATTCACAATTACTTCAGCTGAGTAATTGCGTAACAAATTATAAACATATATTATTTCTCCAAGGGTCTGAAACGGTTTCTCCCTTTTTCTCTCTTTCTATCGAACATCCGACCTACCAATCGACAGATATTCGTCCCTGGTACCATGGAATACTATTTTCAAATTATTCCGCTTCACTGTTTATTTATAAAAACGAATTTCCCATACTTTCTTTCCCCTCAAGCGGTTCTGTTAGTATAGTGCGAATTTTTCGCACGGGTCAGCTAGTCACTAATAATGTTCACACGTTTCATTTTGACAGTTTATCAACATTCATTGCGTTGTTTACGTTGTTGACCAACAAATTTTTCGAACTTATGAAGCAATGAAATAATAGCAATATGCTTCAAAATGATTCCAATTGGTAGTAATAGTGCAAGGGCACGTTACAGGAGTGTGGTAACTATAGGTATAAAGATCATGTCCCACACCATGAAGAAATTTGAGAGGATTATAGAAGCCCGGATTCGACAGGAGTGTGCTGTCTTGGAGTGTCAATATGGGTTTCGTCCAGTATGTAAACTCAAAGTATATCAGTTATTTACACAAGCCGCTCGATACTCACTACCACCCACCGCACCCCGCAACGTGACTGTAAGTACATATCTGGTTGAACTGTAAGGGGGCGGGATAAGCACCCACTGTAGCGGAGCGCCAACTAAAACCGACGACCTGCTGCTTGATCGGCTCTTGCTGGGCCTTCCCTAGGGAAATTGGGATCTTACTCGGCAGGGGCTTGGTCACACAGGCGTCGTGAAGCACCTCGGGTGCTCGTACAGTCACACATAGAGAAAAACTGATGACCACCAGAGAGGAGGAGAGGAGGCATACCCCTCCGGCGCCAACATAGGTGTGCGAATATGGCACCCCTCGGGTGCAACCTAATGACGGGTCTCTATTTTTGGGGACTGAGAGGAGTATGCCACGGTCATGAGGTCATAAAGGAGCCCCCAAACCGTCTCCTCGCGCCTCCATCTTGGGGATGCAGAGAAAAGAAACGAAGCGAAATATATCAGTTAGATTTGTGTTCCACATTATAAATGGCGAATCACAAGATTCCGAGCTGCTGCTTAGAAATTCCTAAAGGGAAAACCCAATAGATATCTACACTAAGTTTTTTATGCAAAAGAGGGATTCTATCTGAAATCACGTATAACCGTTTCTAGTTCGTCGAGATTGAACAATGTTAGAAAAAATCGCCGTAAGTACAGTTTTATTCGACTCTTTTTGTAATGCCGCGTCGTTCCGTGTTCGAGTGTGACCCTATTTTATGAGGGACAGAAATTTAGGACCGGCCTTTATTTTTCAGGACATTCACATAATCTGGGGCAAAGCTACAAGAACTCCTTCTGTTTGGGATTATTACATTAGTTTTTCTTAAACAGTTAATAATTTTGCCTGGTTTATGAAGTGTTAGCAAAAAGACTTTTGATAGGATTTTTATGAATGTTTTTTTTTTTTATATATTTCTGTTGTTGATATAATACAGAATAAAATAAATATTTAAGGAGCTTTCTAGTAAAATATTGGTATCTACATATTAAACAGATTCCCATAAGACTGGAAGGGACCCCAACACAGTTGAAATAAAGCTAGGCAGATTCTTGCTGATTCAGAGCTTTCCGCCCGCGGCTTCGCCCGCGTGGAATTCGGTTATATTGCGCTTTTTAGATTTCCCTCGGGAATATCAATATTTCATCAAAATCGGTTGAGCGGTTTAAGCGGGAAAGCGTAACAGACAGACAGAAAGACAGACAGACAGACAGACAGACCGACAGACAGACAGAGTTAATTTTGCATTTATAATATTAGTATTGATATAGTATATATAGTATTATATAGTATAGATTAATGTGTTATTTTAGTGTAAGGTGTTATTTTATAGTCGCCGCAGGGGGCGCCCTGGTCGGGAGACGACATCGAACTCCCCGCCACCGTAGGCGCAGGCCTGCAGCAGTGGGTAAGCAGTGGGTGGCTCGCCGCCCGGCAAGGACCGGGCCCGAGTCGACGGTGCGTTGTGTTTCACGCGCGCCTCAAAGAGATGTCAGCACACCGTGACGAGCCCGAAGACCGATACCTCCTGGGTCAGGGTAGCGGGTTGGTTAAACAAGAAACCGTGGCCCTGGCCGTCGCACAGGCAAGTGAAGAAACACGGGTCGGTTTTAGTCAGTAAAAGTCTGACACGCCCTTCCGTTCCGCCCAGAGTGGGAAAAGACATTTGATGATTTTCCATCCCAACAAAAAAAAAGGTGTTATTTTATAATAATATAATTTAATAGAACCATACATAAATAATTTATTTATTTAATTATTATTATGTCCATGATAGACTGGACATATTTTCGTGTTCTTTGAGTGAACTCGCAAGAGTTTTATTAAATATTGTTACTTATATTTAAGAATTAGTGTATGTATATTTAAGTATTAGTGGATAACTGCACTGTCGCATTAGGGTAAGACCTGTAAGGACAGTTGTAAACTGATAAATAATTAAATAAATAAATAATGGTATGGCTTCGGTGGTAGGCCATAACATCGGCTGCCGACAGAAGTTACCACCCACCAGACAAAGTCTTGCCGCCAAGCGATTTGTCGTGTTCCGGCATGATGTCTGGTGAAGCCGTACGGAGGACGGGTCTGAGCAGTTGTGTTACGATGTGTGGCGGGTACGATGCGCCAAATGTTGTTGTGTCGGGAGTTTGGTCGCGGAGAGTCTGCAGATCAATCTCCCTCTAGCGCAGCATCGCTTGGTCGTGTTGGTCTTGGGTTTAACATTACATCACCTCGCTCAACTGCCGTCATCCTTCCTATTCCTAAGTTTTTTAAGTGAATAGGCTTAATAAACTAGTGCGCTTTACCATCAACGATTGCATCACTGCTTACCAACAGGCGGGATTGCAGTCAAGCACTAGTTTTTAATTATTAAAAAAAAAATATGTATGGTTCTATTGTTACTTACATATTTACTTATGTCGCGGTACCTACAACGCTACATGCGAACAACACGTCATACTGACGTCACGCAATTCCTGCATCTCGCAAGCAGAGTTTACCGTGCTTTTTGATGGGAAAGCTAAGATGAGTGTCACGCGCATTTTAATTGGACTTTTGGTGTTTCCGTCACACTACAATTTGAGTGTCTTCAAGGCTAGAGTGAATAGGCTCTTAATAAACTGGCTTGCTTTACCATCAACGATCGCATCACTGCTTACCACCAGGCGGGATTGCGGTCAAGCGCAAAACTTTTAAAGTTATTTATAGTCATCATCACCATCATCCCAGCGTTAATCCCAGTCGCATCCGAAGCTTTTTCAGCTTTGGAGTCTGGGGTCCGCTTTACCAGTCCAACTCCTGATATGGCTAAACTTCGACATTTTCCGTGAAGCGACTGCCGTCTGACCTCCACAACCCGAAGGCGACATCGAAGCATTGCAGCTAGACCAATTGTTGGACTTTTGAGGGCTCCAACAACCCGTAACGACTGCCACTAGATGTTCGTACGGCAACCGGGACCAACGGCTTAACGTGCTTTCCAAGGCACGACCAGACCAGTGCAAATATTCATATTCATGGATACAAATACTTGCACTGTGCGGGGATCGAACCCGCGCCACCTTGCGCAGCGGCCGCGTCCGCTACCGCTACGCCACGGAGGCTGTCAAATTTTGTATAAAATTTTGTACATAAATTTTTTACATAAAAATACTGGACACGTGTTTCAGGTTTCGCATATATGTACAAAAAATAACGTTGTATATTTGCCAACATAACGGCAAAGGAACTATTTGTTGAAACGCATACTAACTATTAATAACCATATAATTATGCAATTCAATACTTTTTTTTCCGGGGTGAAAAATCCTCATGGATGTCCGCCACTCTGGGATGGGGGACGGGGTCTGTCAGACTCCTACTGACTAAAAACCACACCGGTGTCTCTTCGATCACGTGCGCGTGGGGCCGCGGGAGTCTTTGATTCTGCCGCAGCCCCACACCATGCAATTCAATACCTAGGTTAACTGATAATCATGTCTAACCTATTATTCTTATATTAAAGTTATTTATAGTGTCATTTAATAAATAAAAGCGCGTGATTTATGTAGTAAAAAGCAGTGATGCGATCCTTGATGGTAAAGCGCGCTAGTTTATTAAGCCTATTCACTTAAAAAAAAACTTATTGAATAGGAAGGAAGACGGCAGTTGAGCGAGGTGGTGCAACTTTAAACCCAACAACACGACCAACGATGCTGCGCCAGAGGGAGATAGATGTGGAGACCCTCCACGACCAAACTCCCGACATAACAACATTTGACGCATCGTACCCGGCACACATCGCAACACAACTGCTCAGACCCGTCCTCCGTACGGCTTCACTAGACATCATGCCGGAACAAGACGAATCGCTTGGCGGCAAGGATTTGTCTGGTGGGTGGTAACTTCTGCCGGCAGCCGATGTTATGGCCTACCACCGAGAAAAGGTTTCCTCAAGATGTTTTCCTTCACCTTCAGTCATTGGTGTCCAAATATACTTAGACAGTACATATAACTTTAGAAAAGTTACATTGGTACTTACCTGATCTGGAATCGACCCCCGCGCATTCATACTTGAGAGGCTGGTGTTTTAACCACTAGTCCACCACGACTTATACATTCTGAATATCATCATCATCATCATGAGCCCCTACTCGTCCACTGCTGGACATAGGCCTCCTTCATGGCTCGCCAACAAGCTCGATCCTGAGCAGTTCTCCACCAGCCACTACCAGCCACCTTTTTGATGTCGTCGCTCCATCTAGCCCAAGGGCGTCCCACGCTACGTTTGCCGAGACGCGGTCTCCACTCGAGGACTCGTTTACCCCAACGGTTGTCGGTCCTGCGGCATATGTGACCAGCCCATTGCCACTTCAGCTTGCTAATCCTCTCAGCTATGTCAGTGACTCTGGTCCTCTGTCGGATCACCTCATTTCTGATGCGGTCCTTCAGAGAGACGCCCAACATAGCCCGCTCCATAGCTCGCTGAGTGACTTTAAAAAGTTTAAAGTCATTCTGAATATACCTACCAAAAATTCGTTTGTTAAAATAAGGACTTTCTGAAGGACAAATAATACGTCAACGACCTTGTAATCTTAGAAGAAAAGTAATATGTTGTATAAAACACTGTCAACTTTGTAATGAATTGTTCTTTTTCTATTGCTTCTACAACTGGCATGTCGAGTTGTATACCAAAAAGTTCATTAGAAAAAAATTGTTGTATCAAGTTATATAATTTGGAAAAATATATCTACATATACTATAGGTAAGGTATAAGAAAATTGTTGATTTTAGTCACAGTAGTTCGAACTAAGCTGGGCATTCTTGTCATGAATACGAAATTCATGACAAATGTTGCCGGACTGGTCACAGATTAACACCACGGCACGAGCATGAACCCGTCTTCGATAGAATTTTTCGACGCTTAGTAAAAATAAAAAACCGGCCAAATGCGTGTCGGACTCACGCACAAAGGGTTCCGTACCATTGATTTATGAAATTAAACGATTTAAGTTATTTGTATGAAAGATTACGCGGTAATAGGTAAGCGGTTTACGATTTAAGAAGTATTAAAAAACACTACTTACTAGATTTCGTTCAAAACAATTTTCGTTGGTAGTTTTTATAGTAACGTACATCGTATGTTTTTTTGATTTTTCGTTTTCTTATTTTAGAAGTTAAATTACCAAGTTTTTTCCCGCAAACTATTCGGTTTAGAAAAAAAATATTTTAGAAACCTCGATATCATTTTTGAAACCCTATCCATAGATAAACCACACGTATACTATGTGTTTGATGAAAAAAAAAATTGAGTTTCAGTTCTAAGTATGGGGAGCCCCCAATATTACGCGGTTCTCAGATTACATCTACCTAACAAGTTTCAACAGTATAGCTCTTATAGTTTCGGAAAAAAAATGGCTGTGACATACGGATGGACAGACGGACAGACGGACAAACAGACATGACGAATCTATAAGGGTTCCGTTTTTTGCTATTTGACTACGGAACCCTAAAAATTAACTTTTCCATTTATTTTAATAGCAAAGGTACTGTATTTTTCTATGGAACGACAGACTTTTTTAAGTGAACTTCTTTTTTTTTGTTTAAAACTTTTATGACATGGTCTCAAACTTTTTCGTCTGTGTGTTGCATGTCGCGTGACGGTCGGCCGCGGAGTAGGGATAAAGGGAAAGGCGCTCGTTAGAGCAGCCAAGGCCAACATGGCGGCGCCTATAGTTCGTAGCAGCTGACCATAGTACAAAAGTTTTACTTTTACAGTGGTTTCATGAAACCCAATAATCCGTCAATCAAATCAATAAAAATAAGTCGGTGTTATAGTTCCACTTTAGAAGGATACTAGATATACAAAATTTATAGTTTCTGAGGGGAAATGTTCGTAACTTTAAGAATGTTAACAGTCTGCCCCCTAATCGGCGAACTCATTTTTGTCAAATGATTGCGACTAGTTGGGATCGTTTGGACCGAACGGATCAATGGGCGGTTTGAACGATGCCAACTGATTCCAACTAGTCGCAATCATTTGATAAAAAGTGTGATCGCCGATTAGGGGGCTGGTCTCAGTTTCAATCTGTTAAAAAATCATCAATTTTCCTAACATTTTCAAATTGAGATTGCGACTAGATTTTGATCGTTTTAAATTACGAGAATTAGCCTTCACCTACAAGTCTTTAACACACACAAACTTTAGACTTTTTTTTCTTCTCAGCCTATAGAGGTCCACTGCTGGACAAAGGCCTCCCCCAAGACTTGCATTCCTTTGGGGGAGGGGGGGGGGGCATTGCCATAATCCCCATGCTTGGCAGAAGGATTGGGGATCGCAGTAATTTGTTATTCCACAAGAGATACGCTGTCCGCTTCCCTGGTGAGAGTTCCCTTAGTCGCCTCTTACGAAAGCCTTGGAAAGATATGGGTTAATACTATTCTATGCCCGGTACCACACGAGCACGGCTTTAGACTTAAATTAACAATAATACATCCGTTCAAAAGATCCCAAGTTGCATAAGGTACACTAAAATGTACGGTAAATATTGTACAAAAAACCATTCCTATAAATGCAAACAAACAAAAACTCTAGTATTATTTGATTCTGCACCACTTGCACAGCAGACGCAGGCGAGCGTTAATCATCATGACACTTGAATAATGCTTTGCTACCCGAGGGAACTAACTATATCAATCTTTATTTAATTCTCTTTCGTTCTTGCTACATACTTAAATAAATTATATTCTTGTTGGTTTTAAACAAGGAAAAATAATTAAACATATCTAAGATCAAATTGCATCACCGCTTACTATCAGACGAGGTCAAGGTCAAGCAATAGTTTACCGTATTAAAGAAATATTAAATAAACTTTGATTAATCACATTTTTTAATCATTTTTGTTTCCAGGCTACCTCGTAAAAACGTTTGTACAAATGCAAGCATTTCAAGCTACTTAAAATCTGTCCTTCTTAATAGACTTGTTTTAACGTTGACTTTCAAATATTGTGTAGTTTCATGTTTATCAAAACATATTGAAAACATCTTGAGGAAACCTGGACTTAGTCTGAAATCACCAACAAGAGCAAGCGGACTAGACTATGAGTGTGCGGGTTCGATTCCAGGTCAGGCAAGTACCAATGTATTTTTTCTAAGTTATATGTACTTTCTAAGGATATCATGAATACCAATGACTGATTACAAGGGGAAGGAAAACTTCTTGAGGAATCCTGGACTTTAAGTCTGAAATCGCCAACCCGCATTAAGCAAGCGTGTTGATTACGCTCAATCCTTCTCTATATGAGAGAAGACCTGTGCCCAGCAGTGGGACGTATGATGGGTTGTATGTTATTCCATTCTTTTTTGAGTGTCTAGCAGCTAGATAGGAATGTTTAATCAACCACGATAGTTAGGTACATATACTGTGAAATTTTGTTCACATTGATTACAGTTTGACCTCCTCCGTATCTAATCTTTAGGGAAATCAGATTTACTCAGCACGATGTTATCAGGGTACAGGGGGATCAGTGAATGCTGCACCCTTGGGGGTAAACAGTCATTTATTTTTGCTAAGAATTATACGATAGAAGGTGGTTTACATATATTACTTACTTTTCTACTTTTTGCTTATCGTACGGACGACAGCAGGTCAAGCAACCCGATACTGTAAAGTATTCCCAATCAACTTTAAGCCTTAATGCTTTAGAGATAAACTTGATGATCTTTAGAGATGTTTCATTTTGAACCACTACTATGTAGGTACACTATATAGATAAAAAGGAAAAAATATTAGATTTTCATAAAAATAGTACGAAATTAAATTGAATAAATACAAGTACCTATATATAATTATTTGAAAAGTTTTTTAGTGAGTTAACCCTTTTTTAAGGTAGCCATGACAGTGGTTATGACGTTTGATTGACGACTTTGACAGTTCTATTTTCCCGTTGTTTTCGTGGCGAGTGTTGATTTGAGTTGATTGTGTATATTTATTGGCCCGTATGTTCAAAATTCATGTTTTGTTTTTTTTTTTTGCAGTCATATGGTAGAGAATATAGATACGATAGCCTTAGATACATGACACGTCAATCAAATGTCACTGTAAAAATCTTATTTAGCTTATTGCTGACCACCATATTTATTAGTAGTTGTGTTGCACTCCTTGGCCGAGTTAAATTGTATCTGTATAAAAACTAAGCCAAAATATACGAAATTAACATTAAAAACAGTTAACTATAGCGTAACTATACCTAGCATTAAGTGTACAATGTGCTAAATATAAAAATGTGTTAAAAAAATGTGCTAAAAATAAATACACATGAAATTGAAGTGACATGTTTGTTGAAGATATTTTATTTATTTAGGTATAGATGATACAAATTGCTAAAATAGTCGAGAAATCCCGAAAACTCTAAATATATATAAAATCTATATATAACATGACGACGATAATACGACAATAAATTGAACTGCTTATAGAGTTAACTTAAGAATAAAAAACTTTTTTACAAAAAAACAACCGACTTTTAAAAACCACTACAAAGTGAAAAATAACTAGGTAATTTCGGAAGTCGGTGTCTTTGGTTTTTGTATATTAGTTTTTGACACCGACTTCCGAAATTAGTTATTTTTCACTTTGTGGTGGTTTTTAGAAGTCGGTTGTTTTTTTGTAAAAAAGTTTTTATTTTACACTTTTTAGTTGTGAAAAGTAGGTACTATGTATTCAGTTACATCCAGTCAGACTGGAAGCTGACGCAAATATAGTTGGGAAATGACGTAATTTTGTTTCCTTTAATTTTTACCCGTAATTTTGAAGAATTCTCTCGACTGCCTATGGTCTTCATCATCAGATTTACTTCAGACCATTATTTTAACCCAATGGGTGCTAAGTTGTCATCAATATAAATGAATTAAAACCAAACACTAAGTAGCTACTGCAAACCGTTGAGGAGTTCCCGGAACTGGCCTTTGTCTTCATCATCAGAGCTCTTATGACAGTCACAACCCATGTAGGTGTAAAGTTCTTATCAATACAAATGAATCAAGCCCAAACACAAGGTAGCTACTATGAATTGTTGAGGAGTTCCTTCGACTGTCTCCCGGCTCCATCATCAGATCTACTCCAGATCTTTATCAAATTGTAGTGCTTTAAAATACTTAATGAAAATACTAAGAAATGCACTAATCGCCTCTACGATTTTTGAAAGTTCCCCTTGATTTCTCTGGTCTTCCATCATCAGACCCTGATGTCCTTATCATGGAACTACCGTGGGAATGTCTTCTTTCCAACAAAAAAAGAATTATCAAAATCGGTTCATAAACGACGAAGTTATGCGCGAACAAACATAAAAAAAAGCATATATACGGTCGAATTGAGTAACCTCCTTTAATTTATTGCAGATAACCTGATATTCATACAATACGGTTTAAATTAAACATATAATAAATTGACATTTAAATCAACCACCAAAAACACCTTTAATAACACATACTATCAAAATTAAAATAAAATATGCGTATACACATCATCAAGAACTCGAGAAGATAATTTCGCCTAATATAAACTATAGATACAAATACCATTTTTCCTGTAGCCTTAATGTGTCCCACTGTCGGGCATAGGCTTCCTTTTTTCCTATTACCTAATACACTAAAAAAGCTACAAAAGAAAAAGAAAAGAAAAATGCTCGATTTGTAAGTTCTCTTCTTTATTTTATTTTTATAAAATTTAATTATTAATCGTTCATAATCCAGCGAAACCTATTTTTTGGTTTTCCATATAATAAGGAATGTAATTATCCAGTCCAATAATTATATTCTATGTGAATGAAATAAATTACGTTAAACCATAAAAAGGTAAACGGAAAAGTAGGGATTTTGAAAATGAGACAAGTGAAATGACAACTGACAAGTGTGAAAATCTTACTGACGCAAGTAATGTTTTCACAGATTCCGTTGAGAGGTAAAGGATCAATGCCGTACATACAAATCTCGCGAATTATCTCACGTATTTGGATGTATGGTTGGTTTTATTTGAAAGTCATGGAATATTTTTTAAACCATTTAAAATAACATTATGGTGTATAAAATAATATAACCAACGAAATTTAAAATATCTATACTAATATATGTATAACGCAGAAGAGTTTGTTTGTTTGTTTGTGCGCGCTAATCTCGGGAACTACTGGTCCGATTTAAAAATTCTTTTTGCGTTGAATAGCCCATTAATCTAGGAAGGTTTTAGGCTATATAACTTCACGCTGCGACCAATAGGAGCGGAGCATAACTAACTCTACGCGAACGAAGTCGCTGGCGGCAGCTAGTGTATAATAAAAATAAAAAATAAATCCTTACCAATATTATAAATCGGAAAGCGAGTTTGTTTGTTTGTTTGTTCCACTTTCATGCCGTAATAACCGATTGCTTTGAAATTTTGCAGACGTAAAGTTAGAAGCCCGGATTAAATAATAGGGTACTTTTTATCCCGGAAAAATTTGATATTCCCGAGTTAAAACGAAAATTTTGGTAGCTTTCTACCAGTTCAGTGATAGATGGCGCTGTGTGTCGTTCAAAACAAGGTACCTAATATATTGCAAACGAATTTGCACATGTAAACTTAGAAGCTAAATGATACGATAATTAGTCCCCGAAAATGAGGAATCTAAAAAGCGCGATGTAACCGAATTCCACGCGGGCGAAGCCGCGGGCGGAAAGCTAGTGTAAAATAAATGTAAAATAGTGCTCAATAAATTTCCCAAACAGGTAAATCACACATGATAGTGGTTCAAAAACATAGATATTTCAAGCCCATTTCTTACAATATACTTAACACTATAATATATAATTATTGTACATACTAATTCCATGCCCGCTATACAATTAATGCAAATGTCAATCAATTGTGTAAACTGTGTTCTGAATGCATAAAGATTTAAAAGAAGAATAAATCGATCCAAAAGATGAATGGTCCTCTGGAAAAGTTGAAAATGGAAGCCGTTAGCGGGGCCTATCGTTTGTGTCAAATAAATTGAAGCCTTTTTCGGAACGTTACGTTTCCCGAGTCGCTAGCTGTAATGTGATTTCGGTTACGATTTAACGCTCAAACTAACTTTGAGGACGGATGTGCACTGATTTACTTTTAGTTTATCGAGTTTTGATGAAAACTGTGGGAAGGTAGTTTTTAAATGTGTTTGAAATACAAAACTTATCAAAATTTGATGGCGCATGACTAGTTTAGTGCAATCAGAAAAGACACTAACAAACAATACAAAAATTTAGACATTTTAGAAACAATGTCAAAAATTTTGGGAAAGCATGTATTTTTGACAGATTGAGGAAGAGAACGTTCTAAAAATATTTTAATTATCCCTCAGGCACATCAAATAATGAAATGGTGTTTTAAAATTGGCCAAAAATATAAATCTGAAGAGTTTGTTTGTATGAACGCGCTAATCTCAGAAACCACTGGTCCGTTTTGCAAAATGATTTTGAGTTTGATAGTCCATTAACCCAGGAAGGCTTTAGGCTATATAACATCACGCTGCGACCAATAGGAGCGGAGCATAACTACACGCGAACGAAGTCGCTGGCGGCCGCTAGTTTTATATAAGACCAGCGACTTCATTCGCGTGGTTTGGTTTGTGGTGCTCCGCTCCTGTTGGTCGCAGCGTAATGTTATATAGCCTAAAGCCTTCCTGGATTAAAGGGCTATCCAACGCAAAAAGAATTTTTCAAATCGGACCCGTAGTTCCCGAGATTAGCGCGAACAAACAAACAAACATACAAACAAACTCTTCAGCTTTATTTATTAGTATAGATGCAGTGAAGCTATTCACTATGGACAAGCCCTACAAATATTTAGGAGGCAAATTATTGTCACAACACAGATAAGATTTCGCTTAAGTAAGTACAGAAACAATTTCATATCGTCAGCATTCGGAGCTCTATACATACATACCTATAGGTATATCTCGTTCTCAACATCTCTCCTGTAACGTTCGCAGACGTGAAGCGTGTGTACCTAAGCAATGTGCCCATGTTCGCCCTCCCTTACATGGTGCGATCTCTTCTCTATAAAACATGATGCAATCATGTGATTTCTGCTCAGAATTCGCTCCAGATTACAATCTCGGTGATCTGATTGCGCCCCGCGACCTTTTTCCAATTGGCTATTTATTTCTAACTTATCTTGAAACACTAGGTGATTTATTTTGGTTCTTTCTTAACGAGTTCCATTAGAATATTGGGGATTGGGATGTAAATCTATAACCTATCTAAATAAAGGTTTGCTAAAGTTAATGATGCTGAAAAGTTTGCTGAACGAGCTACACTCTGGGAAAAATATTTTTGTATTTGATAGCCTGATTATTGTATAAGGCTATAGGAAATTTGACAACACGCAGGGGCCTTTAGAAGCCGAGATAAAATAAAAACGGTAAAATAAACGCTAAGCAAAATTGAAGAAATGCCTTGTTAGCAGTTGTTTACCGCCATTCAGATACTTTTCGTTTGTGATTATATTCATCACCACTCCTCTCAAAATGATAAATGAAAAGATCAAGAGTAAACTTTTACAACCAAAAATTCGAAGATATGTCACACCTTTCAGCCCACACTGGTCCCGCATGGTCGATTATGGCGCACTCCTTCTCATAGAGAAGAGTCCTGTGTCCCAGCAGAACATAGGCTGAAGCATGCTCTCATACAGAGAAGGATTTTGCTTAATCACCACCCTTGTTAAATGCGGGTTGACGATTTCAGACTTACAGGCCAGGTTTCCTCAAGATGTTTCTCTTCATCTTTTAATCAGTCATTTGTGTCCAAGATGTACTTAGACAGTACAATATATAACTCAGAAAAGTTACATTGGTACTTGCCTGAGCATCATATGAAGAAAATTGATGAGAGTTTGGTTTACATTTTGGTTGACCAGTGCTGAGAATCGTAAAGATTAATTATCAATTCAACAAACATTCATGTAAATGTACTAAAAATATGCTATTTTAGTACATTCACGTATCATCCTCATCGACAGAAAAGTCTATAAAACCAAACGATTCCCATTACAACGGCGACAAACCTCATAAAACATATTGCAGCGAAAGCTGGTTGTTCCCGAATAAATATCGTACAAAACGTATATATTACGCTAGTAAACTATCCCGGCGGACGCAATAAATCATTCAGGGTCTAAGCAAACTGGACTAGCCCTAACATAAACGCTTCATCTTGTCTGTCTGTCTTGTCTTGTCCGCGATACAATGATTTTCATTCATTAGTAGAGGTACATGTATGAATATACTTTTTCTGTATTGATCATTTAATTGGGAATGTGGTTTTGGAACCTCGTGTCAAAAGGAGTTTTTTTTTTCTGAAATAAAAACAAATTGCCAATTATAAAACGAGTTGTCTCCTGTTTTGACGCGCCTGTATCGCCTCTCATTTGGGACTGGTATAGTGCCCAAGTCCTGGAAGCTTGCCAACGTGCAGCCCGTGCCCAAAAAGGGTAGTCGTGCCGATCCTACCAACTATCGGCCGATTTCGGTAACCTCCATACTCTGCAAGATTATGGAGCGTGTATTGAATTCGCGCCTCTTGGCTTACCTGGAAGGTAACGATCTCCTCAGTGACCGACAGTACGGTTTTCGGCGCAATCGGTCAACTGGGGACCTACTAGTGTATGCCACTCACTTGTGGGGCGAGGCCCTCGAGAGAAATGGGGAAGCGATTGCCGTCTCCCTTGATGTCTCGAAGGCCTTCGACCGGGTATGGCACGCTGGCCTTTTGAGTAAGCTTCCAGCGTACGGCGTTTCCGCTGGCCTGACTGGCTGGGTTAAAGACTTCCTGACTGAACGGTCCCTCCGAGTTGTTGTCGACGGATGCTCATCGGAGCCCATGTCGACCAATGCCGGTGTTCCTCAGGGGTCTGTTCTCTCTGCAACTCTGTTCCTGCTGCATATTAATGATCTGCTGATGCCCGGTATCTATGGGTATGCAGATGACAGCACAGTTGTGGAGAGATATCTGCCGGAAGCTCGGGCTAGTAAGGAGGCAATCTGGTCCGAAAGAGAGGCTATGGTCGAGCGTACGAGTGCTGCACTACAGGCAGTCTCCGAATGGGGCAAAGCCAATCTTGTAGCATTCAATGCCGCCAAAACACAGGCGTGTCTTTTCACCGCCAAAAGGAGCCCGTTCACCTTGGCTCCTACTTTTCAGAATGTATCCTTGGAGTGCACCAACCGCCTTCAGCTTTTGGGAGTAGAGATTTCCTCGAACCTTAACTTTGGGCGGTTCATTGAGTCCAAGGCCAGGGTGGCTGCTAGAAAACTTGGCGTTATCGCAAAGGTCCGGCGGTACTTCACACCGGGGCAGCTTCTAATGTTGTACAAAGCACAGGTCCGCTCGTGTGTGGAGTACTGCAGCCACATTTGGGCTGGTGCTGCGAAATGTCACCTGGATACTTTGGATTCAGTGGAGAGGCGTGCGAAGAGGCTGATTGGCGACCCAGACTTAACTCGAAACGGTCTCCAAAGCCTGGAGCACAGGCGTAGAGTAGCCAGCCTTTCGGTCTTCTATAGGTTGCATTCTGGTGAGTGTGCAAGGGAATTGCATGATTTAATTCCCCCATCACCGTTCCACCATCGGACGACCCGTCGTACGGCGAGTTTCCACCCTTACGTTGTTGATACCACTGCGACCCGGACGAAGCGTTTCGCTTCCTCTTTTATACCGCGTACATCGAGGGACTGGAACAATTTGCCAGCGACGGTGTTTCCGTCACATTACAATTTGAGTGTCTTCAAGGCTAGAGTGAATAGGTTCTTAATAAACTAGCGCGCTTTACCATCAATGATCGCATCACTGCTTACCATCAGGCGGGATTGCGGTCAAGCGCTTGTTTATGACTTATAAAAAAAAAAAAAAAATAAATATATTTTTAATAATTTTATTTTTATTGATGTTTGTCGGCACCGATATTGTGTGTCAAGCAATGGATAATGTCAACTCCCACATAGTTGGGGGAAAAAATTAAATAATGTAATAATTACGTTTATTATTATTATTTTTGACGTTTTGATTTAATTTAGTAATATTTGTATTATTTTTTTATGTACAGTATAGAGTATTGTATTTATAATGTGACTATGAGTGTATTATTATACTCGAATTAAAATGATTTTGATTAATTTACCTATATTATATTCTATCCTACTAATCCTATCCTACTTCCTATTAATAACCTATCCTACTAATATACGTGAAAGTTTGTCGGTACGCCTGTATTGATATTTGTTAGGTACTCTTTCACGTAATAATTACTTGATGGATTTGGATGAAAAGTGATGGCTAAACAGCTCAGTTAAATGAATAGGAATTTCAAAATAAAAGGTAATTTTCTCATAACTTTCGTGAACTAATAAACATAAAAAAGTTTCTCAATTGTTTTTATGCATTATTTTGGTTTTACATGACAAGATCAGGGAGTATCGTAAATACGTTTTATATTTGCTTCAAGTATCTTAGCGCAAAATCACTAGTGAAAGACGTAATTATCAATAAAAATCGTCGCAGACACCTTATAACGCCTAGATAAAAGTTCATAGTAATTTTATTGTTTGAAGTTTTTGTACCTTTATCGTAGGAATTACGAGATATTATTTTCAGTATTGTGCAGATATCAAAAGTTCCTTAAACTTTTTAATTACAAAATATAAATTTTCTGCTATTCAGCATTATATATTGCTAGGAATTATGTTTATACATGCATTTTCATTGCGGGGTCACTTCCATACTTTAGTTTAGCCTATGTCCTCCACCTATTATGTCCTTTGGCACAAAAATTATTAATCTACTAGGATATATATTTAGGATACTTTTATTACGATATTCTCACAGGATCGGAAATTATGCGGGTGAAATCGCGGGGCACAGCTAGTATAACAAACGAGAAAGTTTGTAGGTATGGAAAGATGGATGTGTTGTTACTATTTCACGCAAAAACGACTGAACGGATAGAGATAAAATATATAGTACGTAGATAGTTTATAATCAAGATTAACATATTATGCATACTTTTATCCCTATATTTTATTATATTAAAGGTATCGAGTCTTAAGCAGGTGAAACCGAGGGACGCAGCTTGTTAGTAAATGAAAATGGAAATTATTGAATTGTTCTATAGGATACATTTAGGAGTGTGCGAGGGAATTTCGTGATTTAATTCCCCCATCTTCGTTCCATCATCGGACGACCCGTCGTACGGTGAATTTCCGCTCTTACGTTGTTGACAATACAACGATACCTACGAACGAAGCGTTTCGCCTCGTCTTTTCGGGGGACTGGAAAAATTTGCCGGCGGCTATGTTTCCGTCGGACTACGACTTAAGTGTCTTTAAGGCTATAGTGAATAGGCTCTTAATAAACTAGCGCGCTTTACCATCAACGATTGCATCACTGCTTACCATCAAGCGCGATTGCGGTTAAGCACTAGTTTATATGTTATAAATATTGTGCGCTATATTTGTATGTTGATTGTATTGTATTGTTTTTATTGTGTAACAATTGTAGATAGACCAATAAATAAAATAAAAAATAAAATACCTACATAACCAACATTGGTACACTTTCAGCGGCCTACAAAATTTAGTTATTAATTTTACATTGGTAAGCTCGGCTTTGTTTAACGTGCTTTCCGAGGCAAGGAGACGTAGACAGAGAATGCTTGCTGTGGAAGCATGAGGAACAGTGTGTAATATTCACTCATCCTCCATAGAGGGGTGTTGTGTCTGGCGGGCACTTGCCCAACGGTTGAGAAGTTGTGTGTATGCAAATTGCACGGTAAACTCTGATTGCGAGATGTAGAACCCGTGTAGCGTCAGTATGACGCTTCCTTCACATGTAACGTTTGTAGGTACCGCTACACTTGCCTACGCACGGAGAGATTTGAGTGTAAAGTTCACTCATCCTTTATAGAATAGGGGGAGTCCTCAGACCAGAGGGGTTTGATTCTAGCGGACACTTGCCCAACGGTTCATGTTGGGGAGTTGAAGGTATATCTGCAAGTTGCACAGTAAACTCTTGTTTTGAGTTGTATATGAAGTTTTTAAATAACGTATGTATAAGGATCACACATCCACAGCAACCGCGCCTAGTATAATCTGCACCCTAATTGCGTAACAAACTATTACTATAAGTTGGAATCATTTTGAAGCTTATTGCTATTCCTTTGCTCCCTTAATGCAAAAATTTTTTGTTCAACAAGGTAAATAACGCAATGATTGCTGTGGAACTGTCAAAATGAAACCCATTGCTACGAATAGTGTGTTAATACGCAATAGGGATGTATCCAAGGTATGATAATAAAAAAAAAAAAATTGTCCATCTTATAGATAACTAGCTTTCCGCCCGCGGCTTCGTCCGCGTGGAGTTCGGTTATATCGCGCCTTTTAGATTTCCCTCAGGAACATCAATTTTTCCGGGATAAAAGGTAGCCTATGTTCTTTCTCAGGATCTAAGGATTGTCTGTGCCAAATTTCATCAAAATCGGTTGAGAGGTTTAAGCGGAAAAGCGTAACAGACAGACAGACAGAGTTACTTTCGCATTTATAATATTAGTATGGATAAAAAAAAATTAAGACCCGTATTTTTTATTCTGTCGAAATTACCATAAACTACTGAGATATAGCGTATTAAAGTTACGGAGTGGGGGCTAATTACTTTGCGTGACGTCATGCGACATTTCAAATCAATATATCTTCCGAAGTAATTGCATGAAAGAAAAAACAAAAAATACGTGTTCAATATTTTTGTAAATAATTAAAAGTAAAATAATTTAATGTCCATCAGATAGTGATGGACATTAAATTATTTTTAGAATACAACCCAATTGCACCGCTGATCGATCGAGCCGCACTGCTGTTATTTAGCTGCAAACCCCTCCTGTATAATATTTAATTGAGTCTTTTTTGTAAGCTTCAAAGAATTGTCATTTCGGTTTATTAAAAGTATTACACCAACTAGCCAATTAATTGCGATAAGCTTGGATGTAGCCCTCAGCAGCCTCAACTTTGCGGAAAGAGCAAAAAGTTGGACGGACGTTGATTCATTAATTTAATATTTTTTTACTTAAGATGTTAATGTTATTACTTACGGGAATGAAGTGCGCTACATCATTAAAATCCCAGAAATAATAGGACTAGGCTTTAGCAAAAAAAAAAAAAACAATTTGGCGAAAACATTATTCAATGCCAACTAACCTTATTGTGCCTGTATTTCCTAAATGGAATCTGTACTTAGTCAGAATATAAGAAGAACAATTCTATTAACTTTAGGAATGTTCACAGGCTAATCTTAGTGTTATTGTGTCAAGAACACTTAATTTTATAATATTTTGCAAAGGAGACCTTGCTTGGAGTTTTGGCGGGAAAGCTAAGATGAGTGTCACGCGCATTTTTCATTCTTCTTCTTCTTCAGCCTATAGATGTCCACTGCTGGATAAAGGCCTCCCCAAAGGCTTTCTACGCCGACCGTTCTTGTGCTGCCCGCATCCGTCGGCTTCCCGCGACCTTCACCAGGTCATCAGTCCACCTTGTTGGGGGCCTCCCTACGCTGCGTCTTCCAGTACGTGGCCGCCACTCCAGAACCTTACTGCCCCATCGGCCATCGGTTCTACGAGCAATGTGCCCTGCCCACTGCCACTTAAGTTTAGCGACTCGCAGAGCTATGTCGGTGACTTTGGTTCTTCATTTTTCATTGGACTTTTAAAATTATTTAGTATCGTTTAATAAATAAAAGCGCGTGATTTATGTAGCAAAGAGTGCATTCAGTAAATAATTCATAAAGAACACTGAAATATCGCAACATAGTGGCCACATCATGACTTTGCCTCAAACCTCCCTCATAGACGGTTCACGCGGCCGTCTTTTTCAACTGTCATTGACGAAATTTTATTTCACAATAATGGTGGATACCATTATTGTGAAATAAAATTTTCAAAGAATTTCTATAATTTGTTACCCGTTTTATGGGCAAAATTATGGTATCTATTCCACACAGGCTATTGATCAAGAGGTTGAGGTTGAATCTAACTTTGAAAAAAGAAGAAGATCATTTTGACAAGTTTTTTTGACATTTGTTTGACCGCGAGACCACTGACGGGCTCAACACATTAAGTCAATTTAAATGAAAAAAAAAAATGCATCTAGGGCTGTCTGAATAAAATTAATTTACGAAAATTGGTATTTTGGAGCAATTCTCATAATTTTAGGAATCCTACAATTTCGATAAGTTTGAGATATGAATTTTCGCCGAGGTGTGAGGTTGAATATAGATTTTACCATAGTAATATAATCAAAAACAGTTTGATTGGATATTATAGTGTATGATGTTTATTAATCAGATATATATATATATATATTTATTTAATCTATATAAATAGTACACTGTAGAGTACCTACATTATTTCCCTCTCCTTCCCCTTACTACTTAATCCAAAGGTCTGTAAAAGATGTCATCCTTTGTAAATCTTTATTTTTAAGTTCTGTAATTAATATGGTGTACATAGTGAAGAGTATTCTATTCTATTCTAACAGTGACTAAAACCTTACTTTTGTATCCGTGGCAATAAAAGTAAAATAGGTAGGTACTGTGGTACTGAGACGAATAAAAAAATCGGCCGTTTGTCTTAAGAAATCAATATCTATTCCTAAAAATTGTCCTAAGTGTAATACATTTATTCTCTTCCCTCTTGGCTTGTCATCCAAATCTGGAGCCTACTGTTTATCTCTGATCTTTTATATAAATTAATGTTTGTCTCGTGTTTGTGCCATCTATTTGTAGCGGACTTGCAGAGGTTACATGTGGACACCAAATAGGCTAATGGCTAATCTTTATAGTTGGTACAGAAGGATCGACGCCAGCTCGAACCCTTCATGAATGCCCATTATTCTTGTTTTACGACTTACTCATATACATCAGCCGGTCGAATCTGTAAAAATCTCACTCGTTGGGATGATACCTAGGTCATTCCATGCTCACTTCACCTAGGTCATTCCATGCTCACTTCACCTAGGTCATTCCATGCTCACTTCACCTAGGTCATTCCGTGCTCACTTCACCTAGGTCATTTCATGCTCACTTCACCTAGGTCACTCCATGCTCACTTCACCTAGGTCATTCCATGCTCACTTCACCTAGGTCATTTCATGCTCACTTCACCTAGGTCACTCCATGCTCACTTCACCTAGGTCATTCCATGCTCAATTCACCAAAGTTTTCACGGTGTGATGGTCACATAATCGCACATGTTTATGTATTAAGGGGTACGTCAGGCAGGCGGGGCCCGCGTCCGCCAACAGTCCGCAAGGCGCAACGTGTACCTACTGGTGGAGCGACCACCTTGCGCGGTTGCGCGACGAGTGCGTCGCGGCTCGCCGCCAGTACACGCGCTACCGGAGACGACGTCGATGGGATTCCGTCGAGGAAGCCGCGCGGTATGGGGTGTACCGCGTGGCCCAGGAGACTCTGTGGCTGGCCATCGGCGACTCTAAGTCGCGGGCCAGGGAAGAGCTGCTGGGGTCCCTAGATCGGGACGCGTGGGGGCGCCCCTACCGTTGGGTACGGGGCAAGTTGCATCCCTGGGCGCCCCCACTGGTGCAAAGTATGCAACCCCAGCTGCTAGAGGCGGTGGTATCCACCCTCTTCCCTGAGCGGGCGGGACATGTTCCCCCGGCGATGGTCTCACCCTCAGCCACAGACTCTCCAGAAGAGGAGGGCACCGATGTCCCCGAGGTGACGCAAGCAGAGACGGGAGCGGCCGTGTCGCGGCTCCGGGCCAAGAATAAAGCGCCCAGACCCAACGGAGTTCCTGGCCGAGCTCTCGTCCTGGCTCTGAAGGAGCTAGAGCCCCAGCTGAGGGGGCTCTTCACGGCATGCTTCGGCCAGGGTCAGTTTCCCAGTATGTGGAAGGAGGGGAAGCTGGTCCTGCTCAGGAAGGAGGGGCGCCCCGCGGACTCGCCGTCCGCGTATCGGCCCATAGTGCTGCTCGACGAGGCGGGCAAACTTTTTGAGCGTATAATCGCAGATCGCCTCGTCGGCCACTTGTGCGGAGACGGGCCGAACCTGGACGACAACCAGTTCGGTTTTCGTCGGGGGCGCTCCACCATAGACGCAATCATGCGCGTGAGAGCCCTGGCGGAGGATACGGTATCCCGGGGTGGGGTGGTGTTGGCGGTGTCTTTAGACATTTCCAACGCCTTCAACACCCTACCCTGGAGCTGTATTATGGAGGCCCTGAAATACCATCGGGTGCCTCCCTACCTCCGCCGCATAGTAGGGGCTTATCTGGAGGATAGATGCGTCATCTATCGGGGACGTGACGGTGCCGGTCGGCACCAAATGTCGTGCGGTGTTCCACAGGGATCGGTCTTGGGACCGCTCCTGTGGAACATCGGCTACGACTGGGTGCTGAGAGGCGAGCTTCCGTCGGGCGCCGACTTGACGTGTTATGCGGACGACACGCTTGTCACTGCCCGGGGGAGCTCGCACAGGGAAGCGACGTTGATAGCCACGGCTGCGGTGTCACAGGTGGTGACCCGCATCCGGCGTCTGGGCCTGGAGGTGGCCCTTGACAAGTCGGAGGCCATGGTATTCCATGGCCCCCGGCGTGCGCCGGCGCCGGGATCACATATCGTGGTCAGTGGTGCCCGGATAGCTGTCGAGTCCACCATGAAGTATCTGGGATTGGTGCTCGACAGCCGATGGGAATTCGGACCCCACTTCCGGCGGCTGGCGCCCAAGCTGATGGGTGCAGCAGGTGCGCTGTCAACGTTGCTTCCCAACATGGGGGGCCCGAGCGCCGCCTGTAGGCGGTTATACGTGGGAATCGTGCGGTCCATGGCCCTGTATGGGGCCCCTGTGTGGGCGATGGACCTGACGGCCGGAACACTTGCCATTCTGCGCAAGCCGCAGAGGGCGATGGCCATCAGGGTCGTCCGCGGGTATCGCACGATTTCCTACGAGGCGGCTTGCGTCCTGGCCGGATTCCCGCCCTGGGACCTAGAGGCGAAAGTACTCGCGTCATTGTACCGATGGCGCGAGGAAGAGCGGACACGGGGCTCCAGTCCGGCGCAGCGGCAGATCTAGCTGCGCCGAGGGGAGCTCCGTCAGGTCCTGGTGGCGGACAGGCGGCAGAGGCTTATGCGCCCTACCGCCGGCCTCGCTACCGTCGAGGCGATCCGGCCAGTACTCGACGATTGGCTCGGGAGAAGGCATGGCTCCCTGTCGTTCAGGGTGACGCAGGTGCTGTCGGGGCACGGCTGCTTCGGCAAGTTCCTGTGTCGCCTAGGCAGGGAGCCGGACGCTCGGTGCCACTACTGCGTCCAATGCGGGGAGGACACGGCGTAGCACACGCTCTCCGAGTGTGTAGCTTTGGAGGAGCAGCGCCGTGTCCTCACAATTGAAGTAGGAGGCGCCCTGACGCTGCCGGCTCCCTTCCCGGGCCGCAGAAGACGCACCGGGCGCCGAAGAAGGGCGGATAACGCCCTCTTCCGCCCCCCATGAATGGGTCCAGGGGCAAGGACATGGGGAAGTCCCCGCCCCCTATTCGATGGACCCCGAGGCGGAGGCGCGCGCGAGTGTCAGCGCGCGCCTCTGAGGCGATGCACGGGGTAGCTTAACACCCCACTACCCCGTGCCGGAGACGAGGCCCGGACAGACCGGGCCAGCACGAGAGTGTGGGGCTGCGGAAGAATTTAGACTCCCGCGGCCCCACGGGGGCTCGTGATAGAAGAGACAGCGGAGTGGTTTTAGTCAGTAAAAGTCTGACAGACCCCGTCGCCCACCCTAGGGCGGCGGACATCCTATGAGGATTTCCAACCCGAAAAAAAAAAAAAGGTAAGAGCAACTGGGTTTGAGTATGACCAACACACACTCGATCGAAGCTTGAGCAAAGAGATAAGAATGCCCGCGCCAACGGTTGCTCGCCATGTCAAACGCAACTCCAGTCGGTGTCACCATTCGCTCCACGGGGTTACCGGTTCTTAATAAAAATAAGAATTTATCCGAATACCGATCAATTACTCGACTTCATAAAATTGTAGAGTAATTTAGGGATAATTGATACTGACACAAAACAGATCATAATATTCAAAATTAACCAGCCACGCGCCATGACAGTTTCATAGCTTGTTGTGCTGGCCTGGGTACTAAGCTAAAATGGGAGTAAGTGTTATTTGTAACCATAAATATAAAGTAACCATTGTTAAACTTTCCATTGAAGAGATTGATTATTATACAAGTAATTTATTCAAGGCCACAGATGGGGAGGGGAACACAAAATAAAAGAAAACCATTCTCGAACGTGCTCATCTTGTATTTTGTTTGCGTCTTAAGAACGTTGTAAGATAAATAATTATGAACTCTTTCGAACTTAAAAAGTAAAAGGATTTATGTAAGATAGGAAAAATGATCTAGATTTAAAAGTTTGTCACTCGTTATATATTATATAAATAGTTACAAAGTTTTATATTTTAAGCGTCGCTAAGTAGCGGTTATGGCCGATAAGGAAAAAAAAAAGGATTAAGGTAAAAATATTTTGTTTAAAACTCATGAAACGAAAGAAAGTACATTTATTTTATAGACTACCATCATATGCTGAATTGTATTGTTTCAACCATCAAATATTATCTTATTATAATAATCGGCAATACTGTATCTTCCTATTGACAGCCTCCGTGGCGTAGCGGTAGCGGACGCGGCCGCTGCGCAAGGTGGCGCGGGTTCGATCCTCGCACAGTGCAAGTATTTGTATGCATGAATATGAATATTTGTACTGGTCTGGTCGTGCCTCGGAAAGCACGTTAAGCCGTTGGTCCCGGTTGTCATACAAACATATAGTGGCAGTCGTTACGGGTTGTTGGAGCCCTCAAAAGTCAAAAAATTGGTCTAACTGCAATGCTTCGATGTAGCCTTCCCCCACCCGAACTCTAGACTCCAAAGCTGAAAAGGCTTCGGATGCGACTGGGAATTAACACTGGGATGATGATGATGACTGTATCTTCCTATTAGGTATTGCAACAATTTTCAGAATCGGTTCAGCAGCTCCGAAGATTAATACAAACTCATAAATTTTACCTCTTTAGAATAATAGGTTAGACATGATTATCAGTTAACTTAGGTATTGAATTGCATCCGTGTGCAGTTTCTGGCCTGCCATCGGACGCGTCCCCAGGTGGCGGATAGGGGAACGGCCCCCAGATATGGGGGTTACCGGTTTACCGGCGCGGACCAAAACCAGATGCGGGGACCGCTTCGGCGGTCACACGTGCGGCGGGTCGGCCACCACTCGAGGTGGCTGACGTGACCCGAACTCCGGGTCACCGTCGGGCAACCCGGTCTCCTCATTGAGAGGAGCTGGGGGCCCCGTTTGCCTCCGGGCAAACGAGTGGGGCTAAGAGGAAGGACACCTCGCTAAAAAACCCTTGGCTGCTGCGTCTTCTCGCACAAAAAGACGTACCCAGCCCGGCCCCTCCCTGTGGAGTGGAGGGACCACTGTGGGCCCGCCCTAGGCGGGAATCGCCGGCGGGGGATTGGTAGTTAGGCTGTGCCATTTTCCCATGACCCCGCCACTCAGGCGATGTCGTTGTGCCGCTGTGGGTTTAGTGGGTATTCCCGGCTTCGGCTGGGCGAGTCCCACACACGCCCTTCGGGGTATGGTGCGTAAAGCATTACCACAGCGTCAAAAAAAAAAAAAAAAAAAAAAAAAAAAAAAAAAAAAAAAAAAAAAAAAAAAAATAAAATAAAAAAAAAAGGTATTGAATTGCATGGTGTGGGGCTGCGGCAGAATCAAGGACACCCGCGCCCCCACGCGCACGTGATCGAAGAGACACCGGTGTGGTTTTTAGTCAGTAGGAGTCTGACAGACCCCGTCCCCCAACCCAGGGTGGCGGACATCCATGAGGATTTTTCACCCCGGAAAAAAAGTATTGAATTGCATAATTATATGGTTATTAATAGTTAGTATGCGTTTCAACAAATAGTTCCTTTGCCGTTATGTTGGCAAATATACAACGTAATTTTTTGTACATATATGCGAAACCTGAAACACGTGTCCAGTATTTTTATGTAAAGAATTTATGTACAAAATTTAATACAAAATTTGACAGCCTCCTTGGCGTAGCGGTAGCGAACGCGGCCGCTGCGCAAGGTGGCGCGGTTTCGATCCCCGCACAGTGCAAGTATTTGAACTGGACTTGGACTGGTCTGGTCGTGCCTCGGAAAGCACGTTAAGCCGTTGGTCCCGGTTGCCATACAAACATATAGTGGCAGTCGTTACGGGTTGTTGGAGCCCTCAAAAGTCCAACAATTGGTCTAACTGCAATGCTTCGATATCGCCTTCGGGTTGTGGAGGTCAGACGGCAGTCGCTTCACGGAAAATGTCGAAGTTTAGCCATTTCAGCAGTTGGACTGGTAAAGCGGACCCCCAGACTCCAAAGCTGAAAAGGCTTCGGATGCGACTGGGATTAACGCTGTGATTATGATGAATTTATGTACAAAATTTCAAAAAGGTATCATGGAAAATCACAAAGTTATGAGATTGTCATGTTACCTGGTTGTACCAACAAAAATATGGTCAACGCACCGCTCACCCGCCCTTGCCTGTAATTAATTAGTGATATCATTCTCCATCACATCGGCAAGCCTTGGACTGTCGTAACGGTTAAGTGAAGGTAGATATTATTATGAATTTTACTCGTAATGCAGTCGTAAGTGATAAAAACCTGTAGTATAATTTAATAAAAAGAAAAAACACCTTAAATAAGTACCATGATTTTTTTCTTCTCAGCCTATAGAGGTCTTGGGGGAGGCCTATGCACAACAGTGGGGACAAAGGCCTCCCCCAACGCTTTCATTCCATTAGGGGGGATATGGCCATACTCCCCACGCCTGGCAGGCGAGTTGAGGATCGCAGTTATTTGTTATTCCACAGGTGAAGCGCTGCTGCCCGCTTCCCTTAGTCCCCTTCCCTTAGTTCCTTTAGTCGCCTCTTACGACACCCACGGGAGGATACGGTTTGATACTATGTATTTCATGCTTAAAATTGTGCATTTAAAATTGTCGTGGTGGCCTAGTGGTTAAAACACCAGCTTCTCAAGTATGAGTGCGCGGGTTCGATTCCAGGTCAGGCAAGTACCAATGTAACTTTTCTACAGTTATATGTACTTTCTAAGTATATCTTGGACACCAATGACTGAAGGTGAAGGAAAACATCTTGAGGAAACCCGGACTTTAAGTCTGAAATTGCCAACCCGCATTGAGCAAGCGTGGTGATTACGCTCAATCCTTCTCTGTATGAGAGGAGACCTGTGCCCAGCAGTGGGACCATAAAAAAGGTTGATGATGATGATGATGATTCCATGCCCGGTACCACACAGGCAGTGGCGTGCCTAGGGTCCACCGATAACGCAAGCCCATGATACGTTTTCTTACCGTTCTTTACAAAACAAGATTTTGTGATCCACATCACCATATTCTTCGCTTCAAGAAGCCGGTGGTCTAACGACGGCGAGCTAATCAAAGCACACTGAAGGCATGATATTGCTAGGCAGAAGAATAACACGTACCAGCAAAGACATACCCTCGGCGGCTTCGAAAAAAGCCTTTCTCTTTTCATTGTGTTGAGCGAAGATACCTACCTACAATCCCTACATATATTCATAACGGCGCGTGTCCAATTGCAAACGATCTAAATATGCTACAAAGTTATGGGATTTCGAAAACATAGAAATAAAAAAATAAAAAAAGCTTTTACTTATATTCTAAATCAATGCGTCTATCTTTCTTTAAAAATGATTTTATTACGTCAGAATAAAAAGTTGGTGAACGTTTGATTTCTACTAAAAGTTGCTTTTCGATCGCGATCATCGAAAGATCAGAAAGTCGCTCTTGGGCCTGTGAGTTCCGTAAGTATGTGTGAATACGCTTTAGCGAAGAAAATGCGCGTTCTGCGGAAGCTGACGTAGCGGGAATTGTTACAATCAAATGGGCAAGTTTACAATAAAGTTTGTTCGAATGGGAACAGCCCGCAATCCAATTAGTTTTATAAACGGATCTATTGAATTTCCTTTTATGAGACTTACTTGTTTGAGCTTAAATCCGGCGTAGGTTTTGGCGAAGATATGAGGTTATTTTTCTCTGAAAAACTTAAAGAATTTACCTTTCCCCCGCTTAGCAAACTATAAATACACTTGAAATCGTCACAAGGGACATAAATATTATCGGTATCCGACGGATTTACACTCATTTTACACAATCAATTCAAAATTAAACTTCGAAAAAACAACAAAGAGACTATTCAAATCGTAGCTATGTTCATACAAATCAAACCCAGTGTTGCCGTTCCATGAATTTTAAAAGCGCTTAATTATCTGAAAATTCTACCAGATATGAAAAAAATATAACAAAAAATAAAACCCGCAAGAAAGTGCTAAACTATTTCACATGTGTAACACGGCCAGTTTTTTGTTTTATACTAGGTATTTTTTATAAACGCTTGAATTACAATGAAAGAAATATTTTTTTTTTGTCACAGAAATTTCTTAACCCTTTTTTTTCACTTGAATGAGTCAAAAAGCGAATGTTATTGAAAAAGTATAATACATACTAAAGTAAGTATAGTATATACTCGATGTATTTAACCATAACTTTATCACTCATTCATATTTAATATCAACGAACGTGAAAGACGAAGAAAACTACTTATATTCAGTCCATGAATGAGCCTATTTAATAATCTATTATACCTGGGACTCCCTCGTGTAATATATTCTATTTCGGTGACATCAGCCCACAAACTTAAAATAAATGAAAATTATCGTACTTAACTACTAAAAATCAACAAACTAAAACGGCAACACTGATCCAACAGTGCGTTGTGTACAACGTCAGATGCAAGCCGTGCTTTATTGAGCAGAATCCAGCCATATAAAATGTCAATAGTTATATGTATACTTATGTTACTAGATACTTCATATTACGGAACGAAAGAAGAGTGCATTGCAAGCGAGGTTAAACCTGGCTTGCACTAGGTTAGAGCCCGCAAGTGCGAGTGAGATAGATATTGAGCCGTGACCTTGTGCGACCCTGGGCGCGTGTTCAAACTGAGTTGCGCTATGCGTTGTATTTTTAATTACGTCTACGTAAATTTAGTTTGAAAACTATTTTCTTCTGTTTACTGTTTTTTTTTATTTTTGGGGGTGAGGCTTGGAAGGCAAGCCGGGCATCTGGGCTTGTATGGTAGGCCCGCCACTGCACACAGGCATATTTTTATAAACATACGGATTTTATATTTACAGACATATCTATTTTTTTATCTACCTAAATGATCGATTTTTCTACATAAAATATTACCTATTGTTATATCTGTTTAATGATAATGAGTTCATCATTTACTTTAACTCACAATGGTTTTGTAGTTTTTAGGCTGTCACATATAAAATTCTTATTGTGAGTTCTGGTGCTTAAAGTAAGTAATTTTAAGAAAAAACCTGTATAACACTACCAATATATTTTATTCTTAGTTAAAGTAAATATAGGTAGTTCCAATGAACTGTTTGTTTTATTGTTCTTATTTACAACTGTAAACGAATCATCATCATCAACCTTTTTTTATCGTACTACTGCTGAGCACAGGTCTCCTCTCACACAGAGAAGGATTGAGCGTAATCAACACGCTTGCTCAATGCGGGTTGGCGATTTTAGACTTAAAGTCCAGGATTTCTCAAGAAGGTTTTCCTTCACCTTGTAATCAGTCATTGGTATCCATGACATACTTAGAAAGTACATATAACTTAGAAAAAAATACATTGGTACTGACCTGGAATCGAACCCGCACCGGCGCACACTCATACTTGAGTGGCTGGGGTTATAAACGAATAAATATTTGAAATTAGTCTTGTATTTTAGGAGCGGTGGGTTAAAGGGTTAACTAGACTACTCTGGTATCCTTAATTCACTAACCTGCCCCCTAATCGGCGAACACATTTTTGTCGTAGTTGGGATCGTTCGGCCCGCCCATTGGTCCGTTCCGTTCAAATGATCCCAACTAGTCGCAATCATTTGACAAAAATGTGTTCGCCGATTAGGGGGCTGTTTTGGCAGCAACATTAGTCTGAATAAATCTTAAAGAAATAAGTGAGGCATCATTATATTTTTCACGCTTACAAAAGTTCCTTGCCATCTGTCTTTCATCGGTGGGCATTATTTTTAATATAGAAACATGTACATACTTCTCTTATCTACCATTTTAAGAGCGGAAATTAGAATATTGGAAATATTTATACGACGCTCTTTTTTAAACGATCATCAAATCTATTTTCTTCAATCACGATAAAGAAAAACAACTTTGCTTTAGAAAAAAAAAAAAACAATACAGTATAGTATGCGATACCTTATCATGAAATATTCAAGGCTACACATGGTAAGCAGTGATGCAATCGTTGATGGTGAAGCGCGCTAGTTAATTAAGCCTATTTACTTCAAAAAATAGTGAATAGGAAGGAAGACGGCAGTTGAGCAAGGTGATGCAATGTTAAACCCAACAGCACGACCAACGATGCTGCGCCAGAGGGAGACTGATCTGGAGACCCTCCACGACCAAACACCCGACACAATAATATTTGGTGCATCGTACCCGGTACACATCGCAACACAATTGCTCAGACCCGTCTTCCGTACGGCTTCACCAGACATCATGCCGGAACACGACGAATCGCTTGGCGGCAAGACTTTGTCTGATGGGTGGTAACTTCTGCCGCCGGGCGATATTATGGCCTACCACCGAGAGATATAGATATTTAATCTGTACTTGAGACAGCAACGAATATATCAATGACACACACATTTCTTCATATACCGCCAATATAAAGTAGAATCACAAATACATATATCAGCGTCAAATGACGTAATAGCAGAGATGCCTAACATATCAGGAGTAGTCACCATTTAGAGCCGTCTCGCCGATGTGCTTGGGAGATAATATCTTCCGGCTTGAGTTGCGTAGGCGTGTATCTTAGGCGGTAATTCCCCACATCCATACCGCTATTATAAATGCGTTAGTGACTCTCTCTGCCTATCGGTCTGTCTGTCTGTATGTAAATTTTACACAACTCAACAAACTGACGGAACTGATTTTAATACGATATCGACAAACCTAGGTGTAGCGGTACCTAAAAATGCCACAAAAAAAAACTGCGTTACACTGACGTCACATGAATTCTACATCTCGCAATCAGAGTTTACCGTGCAACTATCATAGATGCAACTACCCAATTTCAAACATTTGGCAAGTGCCCGCCAGACATAACACCCGTCTGGTCGGAGGATCCTCCCTTTTCTATGCAGGATGACTGAACTTTACACCCTGTTCCTTATGCTTCCACACTACGTGCCAAAATCTATACACCTATATGAGTATAACTGTCGTGGTGGCCTAGTGGTTAAAACACCAGCCTCTCAAGTATGAGTGCGCGGGTTCGATTCCAGGTCAGGCAAGTACCAATGTAACTTTTCTAAAGTTATATGTACTTTCTAAGACTCTTTCTTTCTTTTCTTGGACACCAATGACTGAAGGTGAAGGAAAACATCTTGAGGAAACCTGGACTTTAAGTCTGAAATCGCTAACCCGCATTGAGCAGGCGTGGTGATTACGCTCAATCCTTCTCTTTATAAGAGGAGACCTGTGCCCAGCAGTGGGACGATAAAAAGTTTGATGATATGAGTATATACAATATGTAAACCCCGTCTGACCCATAAGGATAATAAAGGTTAGGTAAACACATGACCAAATAAAATATGAAACTTTACATAATCATCATAGTAACAATATTTATTTAGAATTTTGAAATAATCTTTTTTTCCGCGAATTAATTTCAACTTCCCCGAAAATTTGGCATTTAAAAAAAAAAAAGTGGCAACACCAGTTTTGACGGTATTATTATGAGCGAATAGTGATGCCGCCGCGTCCCACGTGCCCTGCTCCCTTCGCCCGCGCATGTGTTGCTTACCGCACATCTATTAAGTTACCTCTTTATGCGAAATAATAAGGATTTTCTTTACATATTGCATACCTACTTTAATGTTATATACTAGTGTGTTTTACCATCAATCGATTGTATCACTGCTTACCATCAGGCGGGATCTCGGTCAGGTTAGCTTATAACATTTAAAAATAATTAATATAGGGTAAATGCTATCCTGTTAATGTTCCCGTGATATAATATCCGACCGTTATACAAGCCAAACCGCAGTCAAAGGCAAGTAACTTATGGGTAAACCATAATGCCTCTTCGTTAGACTCAATATTTTTATTTAAAGTTCTTAATCTATGAAGATAAGGTATATACCTAAGTGTAATATTCAATTTTTGATGGCCTGTATTTTTTTTAGCTGATGAGACGTTCATATTTCTCCAAATAACACATTTTAACCTGGCCACTAGTAATTATAGATCACTCTTCGCCTCGGATTCGTGGATTCATATTCCGTCACCCTATCTCTAACTGCCACCCATTCAAAACTTCTTCCACTGCAGTCCGTTCATCACCATCTTTATAAAGTAAAAGTAACTACATTGATTTCAAAATACCTTTCTTTAAATTTCTTAATTTGTTTTAGGTTTTTTCCTGTCGTTACACTACATTATGGGAATAACGGGATAAAAGCATTATATGGGTTATTAGGTGGAAGTAGGATTAGTAGGTAGGAAGGATATAGTAATAGGTTGTGGGTTCCAATTCAGAGAAGCGCTTTAATTTGTGTAAATAATTTTATTACCTTTGCTCTCAAAAAGCTGAAGGAAATCGTGAGGAAACCTAGAACATGCAAACGTAGAATATGTTTTAAAAGCGTGGTAGATACTAATCAATGACCTTATGGCATGCTCTAAAAGCGAAGCTAACTCTGTAACTATACAAAAGAGAAATACACATTTGAATTAGTTATTATTTTTTTATTAATAGCAGAAAATATTTGCTTTGCATTAAATGCCGGTGGGGTGTTATGCAATTATCTACCCCGCAGTACAATACCGAAGGAACGTATCGTGGGGAAAATGGAATGTCCAACATTTCGAAGACATGTAACCTGATACAATGCTGCCCAGACTTGAGCTGCGGTTATTTCTTAGTCGCGAGTATAGTTGAATGCACTCTATGATCAATAGGCGTGATCCTGTCTTTAACAAAGTGGTGGGTTCTAATAAAACAAGCCAAGCTTGTTCTTGCATGTTGTTCTAAAAGCATTTGGAACTATTATTAGAACTTGTAAAACAATTATTGCCTGTAATTGCGTATGGTCTACGACAAAACAAATGGCTTTTCCAGCTTAATGTTCTTTTTACTCATTATACTTACCTATGTAGTTTTACAGTAAAATTATTTTCTTTAAAGAGCGCAAGCTACCATTAAACATACGTGAATAGTCCATGGTGTTCTAGAACGACTGCAATAAAAAGAAAGTTTATTACTTTATAAATCTAGCTGCTCCTTAGACACAGAAAATATTGGGTCAGGGTTGCGGGTTGGTTAAAAAAGAAACCGTGGCTCTGGGCTACAGGCAAGTGAAGGAACACGGGTGGGTTTTAGTCAGTAAAAGTATGACACGCCCTTCCTCATTGCCCAGAGCGGGAGAGGTCATTTGATGATTTCCCACCCAAACAAAAAGAGACAGAAAATATTGGGACATTATGGGGATTCCAAAACTATACAAAATGCAGATTCCTCTGCGTATCCTTCTGTGTGAGGGACTGGACCGTAATCCATTAAGCAGAATGGGTCACAGCGCCGGTTGGTAGAATATAGAATATAGTTTCTAGGATATGCCAGTATCTTCTTAATGTTTTCCATCAAGGTTTTTTAAGCTATTGTATAGCTTCTATCGCGGGCCTTGAGCGTGGAGACCGAACACTGAAATTCCGTAAAAAAAAAAATAATACCCTCCACTCCGACCGGCACAAATAATACACTAACAATCTTTAAATATATAATTCTGCTGTACGTGTGTATGTCATTGAACTCCTCCTAAACGGCTTGACCGATTTTAATGAATTTTTCCGTATGCGTTTGAGTGGCGACCTGGATGGTTTAGATTCACAAATTAGCCCAGCAGATGGCGCTGATCGCTTGAAGAAGCATGCGATCTCGGAAACGGCCCTAACGATTTCGCTGAAATTTAATATGTGGGGGTTTTCAGGGACGAGAAATTGATCTAGCTCAGTTTTATGTCTGGGGAAGCGCATATTTTCGAGTTTTCTCTTTCGCAATATTTCACGCATAATATGGGCGCTAATTTCGCGCGGCTTAACATAGCGGCTGTGGCGTAGGCGATAGTAGTATGGTCTACTCGCGATGGCTGGTGTTCCTCGGTTCAAACCCGGGCAATCACAAGTTTTTTTTGTTTTAGACAAATTTATAGTTCTTTTTTTAATATTTGTAGTTACTTAAAAAGAAAATTGTACATAAGAACTAAAAGGGGAAAAAATAAAAAAAATATTTTAATTTTTTTTATTTAACTAAAATTGTAGTTTATGAACTAAAAGAGAAATAAATAAATATTTAAGATTTTTTATTTAACTTTAAGAGACTGAAACAAGAGCTCTAGGGGTAGAGAGAGGTATGATATCTTTGTTACAAATGTAGATGACAATGCTTTCCATGGGTATATTCCTAAATCTGCTGTACCTGTGTACGTCACTGAATTCCTCATAAAGGGCCGGTCCGATTTGAATGAAGTTTATGTATATAAATGAAAGTCATGTTAGTTACTCTATTTTTAATTCCAGAATCGCTTAACCAGTATGGCTCAAAATTGGTAGGGAGATAGATAAGAACTGGGTGAAGGACATATCACATAGGATACTTTTTATCCCGTTCCCGTTGTTCCCGTCGTTCCCGTGTGACGTGACATGGAATAACAAAACAACTCAGTCAAAATATAAGTTAGCGGTTCATTTGTTAAAAATGGTACAAACTGCTGCACTACTCAGCATATTAAAAAAAAAATCTTACCGATTGAATGTTGATGCATTAATTTAAAGCAAGGAATATAAATATTCTCTGCCGGTTTAATTTTTTTAATAAAAGCCCCGAAGCAAACTTCAACTTCAAAATTTCTAATATTGTATTGCTGTGCAATTTACCACTTCACTACATACTATAAAACAAAGTTACTTTCTCTTTCCCTATGTCCCTTTGTATGATTAAATCTTTAAAACTACGAAACAGATTTTGATGAGGTGTCTTTTAATAGATAGAGTAATTAAAAAGAAACGTTTATATGTATAATAACATCCATTAAATTGTGTCCATATCCAATCCATAAAATCGCAGTACAGCGGACAGAGCTCCGGCGGGATCTCATGGCGACATGGAAAGTGTGATTGTCGCAATCCAGCACAGAGCACGCCACAATAGCGGCGGTAAGTCCTCTCTTTGAGGAGTAGCTAGAGAGGCGCCACGGCGTCCTCACCTTCCGACTGACGTAGGTCCTCACCGGACACGGCTGTTTCGGGAGGTTCCTGTTGCGTATAAGGCGGGAGGAAACGCCAGGGTGACCACTGTTTGCATCGCCCTGAGGACACGGTGGAGCATATGGTGGAGGTCTGCCCGGCTTGGGTAGAGCACAGCTGTGTCCTCGTGGCGGCGATCGGCGGCGATCTCTCGCGTCCGACCCTGGTCCGGGCCATAGTCCGGAGCAAGAGTGCATGATGGCAAGCTTTCACCTCCTTCTGTGAAGCAGTGATGCTGGCAAAGGAGGAGGCGTAGCGCGTGAGGGAGCGGAAATCCCACTACTCTCACGCCTCAAACCGCCGCAGGAAGCGCCCTGGTCGGGTGGCAACATCGGACTCCCGACCACCGTAGGCGCGGGCTTGCGGGCGGCGAGCGATAGGCAGCTCGCCTCCTGGTAAGAACCAGGCCCGAGTTGACGGCGCGTTGTGTTTCACACGCGCCTCAAAGAGATGTCAGCACACCTTGACGGGGTCCACGAGGACTGGTCCACAGGGTTGCGGGTTGGTTAAAAAAGAAACCATGGCACTGGCCGTTGCACAGGCAAGTGAAGGAACACGGGTGGGTTTTAGTCTAGGTAAAAGTCTGACACGCCCTTCCGCTCCGCCCAGAGCGGGAGAGGTCATTTGATGATTTCCCATCCAAAACAAAAAAAAAAAAGAACTGAAGAAGAGCAAGAAATTGCACTTGAAGAGCGCAGCCTTAGTATGGCTCGACTTCGTGCTTCTCACTCACCAGAGCAAAGGGAGGCAGCCCATGAAACGGCTCAGTTGGCAATGCAAAATCGTCGAGCAAACCTCAGAGCAAAAGCGCTCAAGCGCTAGATAATAATTTACGAAGCACAAGAAGAAATTCATCAAATACTGATTTGAATCGGGCAGCGTTTCTATACGCATATAATATAGCGCAATGACGTTCGCATTGGGCCAATGGATGTTGTTTCCGAGTATTGTAGCACATTAAAGATTTCCGAAGAACCGCCAGGATTGTGCTCCCAAACAAAGAATCATTGAATAATATTATTTATTTATTTAAAATTATCCTAATTTAAAAAGTAGTCATGTGATATTGCCTTTAAGGCGGAACGAAGTTCGCCGGGTCAGCTAGTTTGCTTATAATATTGCCCAAATGCAGGCTTACATCATTATATAGGAGTGATATAAGAGCAAAAAACAGTAGTCTTGAGATAGTTGTAAGAGTAATTTTTGCTAGTTGGGGTTACTGGTAAAAAATAAATATGTTACAAAAAATAAAATAACTTGAATTAATATCAAAGAAGAAAAAAGAATACTGCATAAATAAAATAAATAATTATAATTGCATAAGTTGATAAAAATGCTATGCAATAGCTTTACCGCGGCCTCATCATCACTGGTTTTATCGCTCTAGACGGAGTGAGAGGGCATGTCAGACTTTTACTGACTAAAACCCACGGTATCTCTTTGTTGATGCAGTTGTTTACACAAAGTAAAGTAAGTGCTTACCTGAGAGTGCTTGAGTTTGAAATCATGACCTGCAAAGCGTAAATTGGGGCCGGTATTACCAGTGCCCATAAGTATAAAAAAATTATTATTTATAAGGCTTACACTTGGTTATAAATACAAGAGATAGCATGCGACAGCCTCCGTGGCGTAGTGGTAGCGAACGCGGCCGTTGCGCAAGGAGGCGCCGGTTCGATTCCCGCACAGTGCAAATATTTGTATGCATGAATATGAATATTTGCACTGGTCTGGTCGTGCCTCGGAAAGCACATTAAGCCGTTGGTCCCGGTTGCCATACGAACATCTAGTGGCAGTCGTTACGGGTTGTTGGAGCCCTCAAAAGTCAAACAATTGGTTAAACTGCAATACTTACTTAGATATCGCCTTCGGTTTGTGGAGGTCAGACGGCAGCCGCTTCACGGAAAATATCATCGAAGTTCAGCCAAAAAAAAAGCAATTAGACTGTTAAAGCGGACCCCAGACTCCAAAGCTGAAAAGCTACTGATGCGACTGGGATTAACGCTGAGATGATGATGCCAAGAGATAGTATGCCAAAACAGCTTTTCATTTAGTTCAAATTAACAGTGGGTCCCAAACTAGGCGCAGCCTGTACCTTGGTGACCCCAAAAAGTATTCAATCTTTCAGTACAGTGTTTTAACTATACTGGAGGAAAAGGTTGACGAACCTTTTATTGGACTCGGGTCTAATAGACACGTCTGTACACATGTTCATGTAACCAATTAGTTTATATAACACAATTAGAAGTAATTTAGTTACCACGCGGGCTCAGTGCTTGTCAGATGTCATTATTATGTAGACTTTTTGCCTCTATGACATGCCGGTTTCCTTATAATGTTTTCCTTCACCGTTTTGAGAGCAGTGTTGAATAAATAATTTGCAAAAAGGAAGGCGCCTTATGGGGTTCGAACCTACGATCTACAACTTTTAAATCGTGACCGATACCACTAGACCTCCACTATGTTATATTTCACTAATTGTTATTTACTAATATATAGAACCAGCGGCCGCCCGCGACTTCGTTCGCGTGGTTTAGTTATGCTTCGCTCCTATTGGTCGCAGCGTGATGTTATATAGCCTAAAGCCTTCCTGGATTAATGGGGTATCGTATGCAAAAAGAATTTTTGAAATCGGACCATTCGTTCCTGAGATTAGCGCGTTTAAACAAACAAACTCTTCAGCTTTATATCTTTATATATATAATTCTGCTGTACGTGTGTATGTCATTGAACTCCTCCTAAACGGCTTGACCGATTTTAATGAATTTTTCTGTATGCGTTTGAGTGGCGACCTGGATCGTTTAGATTCACAAACCAACCCGGCAGATGGCGCTAATCGCTTGAAGAAGCATGTGATCTCGGAAACGGCCCTAACGATTTCGCTGAAAATTAATATGTGGTGGTTTTCGGGGACGAAAAATCGATCTAGCTCAGTCTTATGTCTGGGGAAGCGCATATTTTCGTGTTTTCTCTTTCGCAATATTTCACGCATAATATGGGCGCTAATTTCGCGCGGCTTGACATAGCGGCTGTAGCGTAGTCAATATTGGTATGGTCTACTCGCGATGGCTGGTGTTCCTCGGTTCAAACCCGGTCAATCAAAAGTTTTTTTTTTTGTTTTTAGACAAGTTTATAGTTTTTTTAATTTTTTTAGTTACTTAAAAATATAATTGTCCATAAGAACAAAAAGGCGAAAAAATTAAAAAAAAATGTTTTTTTTTTTATTTAACTAAAATTGTACTTAAGAACTAAAAGAGAAAAAATAAATAGAAATAAATAAATATTTAAGATATTTTATTTAACTTAAAGAGACTGAAACAAGAGCTCTAGGGTAGAGAGAGGCATGATATCTTTGTTACAAATGTAGATGATAATGCTTTCCATGGGTATATTCCTAAATCTGCTGTACGTGTGTACCTACGTCACTAAATTCCTCCTAAAGGGCTGGTCCGATTTGAATGAAATCTATGTATATAAATGAAAGTCGTGTTAGTTACTCTATTTATAACTCAAGAACCGCTTAACCAGTATGGCTCAAAATTGTTAGGGAGGTAGAGAAGAACTGGGAGAAGGACATATCACATTATCACATAAGATACTTTTTATCCCGTTCCCGTTGTTCCCGTCGTTTCCGTGTGACGTGACATAAGACATGGTATAACAAACACAACTGACATGGAATAACAAAACAACTCAGTCAAAATATAAGTTCGCGGTTCATTTGCTAAAAATGGTACAAACACACTGCTGCACTACTCAGCATGTTAAAAAAAAAGTCTTACTGGTTGAATGTTGATGCATTCATTTAAAGCAAGGAATATAAATACTCTCTGCTGGTTTAATTTTTTTAATAAAAGCCCCAAAGCAAACTTCAACCTCAAAATTTCTAATATTGTATTGCTGTGCCATTTATCATTACTTCACCATTACTTCACTACATACTACAAAACAAAGTTACTTTCTCTTTCCCTATGTCCTTTTGTATGATTAAATCTTTAAAACTGCGAAACAGATATTGATGAGGTTTTTTTTTAATAGATAGAGTAATTAAAAAGAAACTTTTATATGTATAATCATCATCATCATCCCAGCGTTAATCCCAGTCGTATCCGAAGCCTTTTCAGCTTTGGAGTCTGGGGTTCGTCTTACCAGTCCAACTGCTGATATGGCTAAACTTCGACATTTTCTATGAAGCGACTGCCGTCTGACCTCCACAACCCGAAGTCGACATCGAAGCATTGCAGTTAGACAAATTGTAGGACTTTTGAGGGCTCCAACAACCCGTAACGACTGCCACTAGATGTTCGTAGGGCAACCGGGACCGACGGCTTAACGTGCTTTCCGAGGCACGACCAGACCAGTACAAATATTCATATTCATGCATACAAATACTTGCACTGTGCGGGGATCGAATCCGCGCCACCTTGCGCAGCGGCCGCGTCCGCTACCGCTACGCCACGGAGGCTGTCAACTTTTATATGTATAATAACATCCATTAAATTGTGGAGAAACACTATCCCTCGCCCACATGTGCGAGTGATGAGAGGAGGCACAACTCCGTTGCCGCGAAAAATCGCAGTACAGCAGACAGAGACATGGAAAGTGTGATTGTCGCAATCCAGCACTGAGCACGCCACAAACATCAAAATCCTCTCTTTGAGGAGTAGCTAGAGAGGCACCACGGCGTCCTCACCTTCCGACTGACGTAGGTCCTCACCGGACACGGCTGTTTCGGGAGGTTCCTGTTCCGTATAAGGCGGGAGGAAACGCCAGGGTGACCACTGTGTGCATCGCCCTGAGGACACGGTGGAGCAAATGATGGAGGTCTGCCCGGCTTGGGTAAAGTCCCGCCGTGTCCTCGTGGTGGCGATCGGCTGCGATCTCTCGCGTCCGACCCTGGTCCGGGCCATAGTCCGGAGCAAGAGTGCATGGCAAGCTTTCACCTCCTTCTGTGAAGCAGTGATGCTGGCAAAGGAGGAGGCGGAGCGCGAGATGGAGCGGAAATCCCACTACCCTCACGCCTCAAACCGCCGCAGGAAGCGCCCTGGTCAGGAGGCAACATCGGACTTCCGAGCACCGTAGGCGCGGGCTTGCGGTTGGCGAGCGATAGGCAGCTAGCCTCCTGGTAAGAACCAGGCCCGGATTGACGGCGCGTTGTGTTTCAC
Organism: Sesamia nonagrioides; assembly: GCA_017933935.1. NCBI lineage: Eukaryota > Metazoa > Arthropoda > Insecta > Lepidoptera > Noctuidae > Sesamia > Sesamia nonagrioides. The sequence goes on along the minus strand of JADWQK010001062.1, from coordinate 710,809 downwards.
ACGCGCCTCAAAGAGATGTCAGCACACCTTGACGGGGTCCACGAGGACTGGTCCACAGGGTTGCGGGTTGGTTAAAAAAGAAACCATGGCACTGGTCGTTGCATAGGCAAGTGAAGGAACACGGGTGGATTTTAGTCAATAAAAATCTGACACGCTCTTCCGCTCCGCCCAGAGCGGGAGAGGTCATTTGATGATTTCCCATCCAAAACAAAAAAGAACTGAAGAAGAGCAAGAAATTGCACTTGAAGAGCGCAGCCTTAGTATGGCTCGACTTCGTGCTTCTCACTCACCAGAGCAAAGGGAGGCAGCCCGTGAAACGGCTCGGTTGGCAATGCGAAATCGTCGAGCAAACCTCAGAGATCAAGCGCTAGATAATTTACGAAGCACAAGAAGAAATTCATCAAATACTGATTTGAATCGGGCAGCGTTTCAATACGCATATAAACGCGCAATGGCGTTCGCATTGGGCTAATGGATGTTGTTTGCGAGTATTGTAGCATATTAAAGATTTCCGGAGAACCGCCAGGATTGTGCTCCCAAATAAAGAATCATTGAATAATAATATTTATTTATTTAAAATTATCCTAATTTAAAAAGTAGTCACGTGATATTGCCTTTAAGGCGGAACGAAGTTCGCCGGGTCAGCTAGTATTAGTATAGATTAGTTCATGTTAACACTATATTGATTCACTGATCTGGATTGGAAAGTTTGAACTTATGTGGCATGAAGAAATAAATTAAAGTGAAAAATCCGTGAGTCACAAACGTAGGTGCATTGCTTGAAAATAGCCAGCTGTGCACTATTACAAACTATATTGAACAAAACTTTGGCAATTTATTACAAAGAATTGGATTTAAAGTTTAACTGTTCCCAGTCTCTTTGAACTAAATACATTGTTCACAACAGCTATAGAACGGATTAAATTTCGCGGACGTTCGCTGGTCTTTATAGCCATATATATGAAGAAAACCTATCAAATAATATTTAAACTTCCCCTGTTTTAAATGACAGTCCATTTCAGTAAATATCTAGGCCCCCTTACAGTTACAGGTTTCCTGAGGGTTTGGGCAGTTGTGAAATTTTTGTAAAACCTTATAATAGGTGTTTTTAAGTCCTACTTAATTAATACATTACTATTAATTTAAAATATAGATATCTTCTTCTTCTTCAGCCTATAGAGGTCCACAGCTGGACAAAGGCGTCCCCCAAGGCTTTCATTGCTTTAGGGGGGATTTGCCATAATCCCCACGTTTGGCAGGCAGGTTGGGGGTCGCAATAATTTGATATTGTATGGGAGAAGCGCTACTGCTCGCTTCCCTGGTGAGAGTTCCCTTAGATGCCTCTTACGACACCCACGGGAGGATCCATATCCTCACGCGGGTATCGTAAGAGGCGTCTAAAAATAAAAGAAAAAAATGTAAATGGAAATTCAATTCTTACAATTAATATGTAATACCTATATATTACATATTGACAGCCGCCGTGGCGTAGCGGTAGCGAACGCGGCCGTTGCGCAAGAAGGCGCGTGTTCGATCCCCGCACAGTGCAAATATTTGTATGCATGATATTAAGAGCCTATTCACTCTAGATTTGAAGACACTTACATTGTAGTCAGATAGAAATACCGCCGCTGGCAAATTGTTCCAGTCGTTTTATAAAACGAAATGCTTTGTCCGGATCGTAGTGGTGTCAATAACGTAAGGGTGGATACTTGCCTTACGACGGGTCGTCCGATGATGGAATGGAGATGGGGGAATTAAGTCATGCAATTCCCTCACACACTCTCCAAAATGCATTCTATAGAACACCGACAGGCTAGTACCTTTTCCCCTGTGCTCCAGGCTTTGGAGACCGTTTAGAACTAAATCTGGGTCGCCAATTAGCCGCATCGCACGCCTATCCACCGAATCCAAAGTTGCTGAGTGGTATTTGCAGCACCAACATTTTGGCTGTTTATCAGTTTGTCTCAATGTATGGTTTAGAAAACCTACCGGATAGTGTTCGGAAGTTTGAGTTCGGCCATTGTGCAATAATATTCACAGGAACGCAGACCAGTAGTTTTCTAATAACGAAAAACTTTGCAAGCAATGGAAACTATTGTAGGCTGCGGATGTCTACCATAAGGCGAGCTGCTTCTTACGGCAGCTGCACTTCGCTTATATATTGACTGCTGCGACCACCAGCAAGATTTATTAAATAGTGGCTGTTGTGAAAATATCACGATACATTAAAATGTAATGGTGTTAACGACTTCCACACGAAGGAAGTCGCATGTAGAAGCTAGTATTAAATAAAACTATTATATTCAAATGAAAACTCTTTTGGGACTACATCTACTTTAATAAAGTCTAGTCTTTAGTTTAGTCTTTAGTAAAGTAATTAGTCGATAAAATAAAGCGAAAGTCTTTTTATTCGTAGTTTAGCTGGTACTGAAATTAAATGAAATTGTTTATTATGAAAATCGGTCCGCTTGGCTGATTACGTCTGAAGTCTCTTCAAAGCTAGAGTGAAAACAAAAATTTTGGATCCACTTTTAAACGGCATCATAAAAAAAAACAAGATGTAGTCGTCATCTTTATAAATATAATTGTATAATATGCTGTACGTGTGTATGTCATTGAACTCCTCCTAAACGGCTTGACCGATTTTAATGAATTTTTCTGTATGCGTTTGAGTGGCGACCTGGATGGTTTAGATTCACAAATTAGCCCAGCAGATGGCGCTGATCGCTTGAAGAAGCATGTGATCTCGGAAACGGCCCTAACGATTTCGCTGAAATTTAATATGTGGGAGTTTTCAGGGAGGAGAAATTGATCTAGCTCAGTTTTATGTCTGGGGAAGCGCATATTTTCGAGTTTCCTCTTTCGCAATATTTCACGCATAATATGGGCGCTAATTTCGCGCGGCTTAACATAGCGGCTGTGGCGTAGGCGATAGTAGTATGGTCTACTCGCGATGGCTGGTGTTCCTCGGTTCAAACCCGGGCAATCACAAGTTTTTTTTTTGTTTTAGACAAGTTTATAGTTTTTTTTTTAATTTTTGTAGTTACTTAAAAAGAAAATTGTACATAAGAACTAAAAGGGGAAAAAATAAAAAAAATATTTTAATTTTTTTTATTTAAGTACATTGTACTTATGAACTAAAAGAGAAATAAATAAATATTTAAGATTTTTTATTTAACTTTAAGGGACTGAAACAAGAGCTCTAGGGGTAGAGAGAGGTATGATATCTTTGTTACAAATGTAGATGACAATGCTTTCCATGGGTATATTCCTAAATCTGCTGTACCTGTGTACGTCACTGAATTCCTCATAAAGGGCCGGTCCGATTTGAATGAAATTTATGTATATAAATGAAAGTCATGTTAGTTACTCTATTTATAATTCCAGAACCGCTTAACCAGTATGGCTCAAAATTGGTAGGGAGATAGATAAGAACTGGGTGAAGGACATATCACATAGGATACTTTTTATCCCGTTGCCGTTGTTCCCGTCGTTCCCGTGTGACGTGACATGGAATAACAAAACAACTCAGTCAAAATATAAGTTAGCGGTTCATTTGTTAAAAATGGTACAAACTGCTGCACTACTCAGCATATTAAAAAAAAAAATCTTACCGATTGAATGTTGATGCATTAATTTAAAGCAAGGAATATAAATATTCTCTGCCGGTTTAATTTTTTTAATAAAAGCCCCGAAGCAAACTTCAACTTCAAAATTTCTAATATTGTATTGCTGTGCAATTTACCACTTCACTACATACTATAAAACAAAGTTACTTTCTCTTTCCCTATGTCCCTTTGTATGATTAAATCTTTAAAACTACGAAACAGATTTTGATGAGGGGTCTTTTAATAGATAGAGTAATTAAAAAGAAACGTTTATATGTATAATAACATCCATTAAATTGTGTCCATATCCAATCCATAAAATCGCAGTACAGCGGACAGAGCTCCGGCGGGATCTCATGGCGACATGGAAAGTGTGATTGTCGCAATCCAGCACAGAGCACGCCACAATAGCGGCGGTAAGTCCTCTCTTTGAGGAGTAGCTAGAGAGGCGCCACGGCGTCCTCACCTTCCGACTGACGTAGGTCCTCACCGGACACGGCTGTTTCGGGAGGTTCCTGTTGCGTATAAGGCGGGAGGAAACGCCAGGGTGACCACTGTTTGCATCGCCCTGAGGACACGGTGGAGCATATGGTGGAGGTCTGCCCGGCTTGGGTAGAGCACAGCTGTGTCCTCGTGGCGGCGATCGGCGGCGATCTCTCGCGTCCGACCCTGGTCCGGGCCATAGTCCGGAGCAAGAGTGCATGATGGCAAGCTTTCACCTCCTTCTGTGAAGCAGTGATGCTGGCAAAGGAGGAGGCGTAGCGCGCGAGGGAGCGGAAATCCCACTACTCTCACGCCTCAAACCGCCGCAGGAAGCGCCCTGGTCGGGTGGCAACATCGGACTCCCGACCACCGTAGGCGCGGGCTTGCGGGCGGCGAGCGATAGGCAGCTCGCCTCCTGGTAAGAACCAGGTCTGAGTTGACGGCGCGTTGTGTTTCACACGCGCCTCAAAGAGATGTCAGCACACCTTGACGGGGTCCACGAGGACTGGTCCACAGGGTTGCGGGTTGGTTAAAAAGAAACCATGGCACTGGCCGTTGCACAGGCAAGTGAAGGAACACGGGTGGGTTTTAGTCTAGGTAAAAGTCTGACACGCCCTTCCGCTCCGCCCAGAGCGGGAGAGGTCATTTGATGATTTCCCATCCAAAACAAAAAAAAAAAGAACTGAAGAAGAGCAAGAAATTGCACTTGAAGAGCGCAGCCTTAGTATGGCTCGACTTCGTGCTTCTCACTCACCAGAGCAAAGGGAGGCAGCCCATGAAACGGCTCAGTTGGCAATGCGAAATCGTCGAGCAAACCTCAGAGATCAAGCGCTAAATAATAATTTACGAAGCACAAGAAGAAATTCATCAAATACTGGTTTCAATCGGGCAGCATTTCTATACGCATATAATATAGCGCAATGACGTTCGCATTGGGCCAATGGATGTTGTTTCCGAGTATTGTAGCACATTAAAGATTTCCGAAGAACCGCCAGGATTGTGCTCCCAAACAAAGAATCATTGAATAATATTATTTATTTATTTAAAATTATCCTAATTTAAAAAGTAGTCATGTGATATTGCCTTTAAGGCGGAACGAAGTTCGCCGGGTCAGCTAGTTTATTATAAAAAAATTGTACAAAGCTGAGAAATAAACAGTTTGTTTTTTTATTTATTTACTAGCTTTCCGCCCGCGGCTTCGCCCGCGTAGAGTTCGGTTATATCGCGCTTTTTAGGTTTCCCTCGGGAACATCAAATTTTTCCGGGATAAAAGGTAGCCTATGTTCTTTCTCCGGGTCCAAAGATTGTCTGTGCCAAATTTCATCAAAATCGGTTGAGAGGTTTAAGCGGTAAAGCGTAACAGACAGACAGACAGAGTTACTTTCGCATTTATAATATTAGTACGGATTATTTCCTATCTGACTTATTATATTAGACTTATAATATTAACTACTTCGCTTTTTTTTTTTTTAAATAAAATAACGTTGTCCCAGACTAGGAATTTCTCCTGTATCATGGTTGCGTTTACAAACTCACATACACAAATAGCCAGACGCGGAAAAACTAGTTGTAGGTCATATACATATTTATTCCCTGCGGAAATCGAACCCGCGACACGCAGCGCAGCAGTAAATACAGTAACCACTGCGCTAACTATGCAGTCAAACTACTTTGCTTTATGTTCAATAGGTATGTATTGTTTTATTTACGTATAATTTAGAATATGTATGTATCTGTATATCTATTTTGGTGTACCTATTGTATTTCTAATATTGGCACCAACGACAGTCCTATTTATGGTTCAGAAGAATCTGTGTCCAATCATTGGTGGCCTGGAAGAGATTGCATTAGCGATAAGGCCGCCCATTGTATATTTTTTGTTTAATGTATTTTTAATCAATGTATTTTGTTTTTATTTACCATTGAGTATATATAAATAAATAAATATTCCTGTGCAGAAACCGCGAAATTACTTATCAACCTACCAAATTGTCTTATCAAATTTTACGTAGGCGTAGCCACACTAGGGCAAGCTGGGGCGCTTGCCCCACCCTGGGTCTGATTTATCATCATCATCATCAACCTTTTTATCATCCCACTGCTAGGCCCAGGTCTCCTCTCATACAGAGAAGGATTGAGCGTAATCACCACACTTGCTCAATGTGGGATGGCGATTTCAGATTTAAAGCCCAGGTTTCCTCAAGATGTTTTCCTTCACCTTGTAATCAGTCGTTTTTGTTCGAGATATACTTAGAAAGATGTCTAACTGTACTCTGATCTATAAGTGCCTAATTACCCAAATAAGAAAAAAATAAGGGAGATGAGGAGGGGATAGGCTGACTGCTGCCCCACCCTGAGCCCAAGGCTGGCTACGCCCATATAGTTGAGTGATATTATTTCCCTTGTTTACCAAAATTCGATTTTCTATGCCATTTAAGTAAGTAAACCGCATTACTTACTGTATCGTATATCCAGCTAAAGGCAAGAAGTCTGGTGAAGCAGTGGATAGGACGGGTCTGAGAAGTTGTGTTGCGATGTGTACCGGGTGTGATGCGCCAAATGTTGTTGTGTCGAGAGTTTGATCATGGAGGGTCTCCATATCAATCTCCGTCTGGCGCAGTATCGTTGGTCGTGTCGTTGGGTTTAACATTACATCACATTACTCAACTGCCGTCTTCCTTCCTATTCACACAGTTTTTTTTAGAGTAAGCTTTTTGAGCTTAATAAATTAGTGCGCTTTACTATCAACGATTGTATCACTGCTTATCATCAGGCAGGATTGCAGTCATGCAATAGTTTATAATTATTTAAAAAAAAAACGTAATTGCGTAATGCACAAGGAATGGCTTTTATTCTGACTGTTCAACAACATTCATTGCGTTATTTAGATTGTTCATCACACAAATTTTTCGACATATGAAACAATGGATAGGCTACATCCTTCTAAATTATTCAGATTATGATTGATAGTGGGTTACACAATTACAGTATTAACTACGGAATTACTGTTAGAAAATACGAGTTCAAATTATTACAGAAATGTCAATATATTATGTAAATTAAAATACTGGTGCAGAAAATCAGAATGGATCGAGAAACAATCAACAAAGAAATAAACAAAAAACAGCGTAATCTCACGGATCTTTGTTCTACACATAGCTTTAAAATGACCTGACGTTTGATTTTTTACCTTTCTAAATCAAATAACGGCCAATAGATGGCGAGTTAAGCAATTTTCGGAATAAAAAAATTTCGCATTTTACTTTAATGCAACTGATTTCCCTCCGGAGGCGGTATTTATAGTAGGTATCGAAGGAGATTGTAGAAAGTGTAACATAATTAAAATATTTTCAAAGTAGTTTCTACCCTATCAACAAGATTTCATCATCATCATCATCAACCTTTTTATCATCCCACTGCTGGGCACAGGTCTTCTCTTATACAGAGAAGGATTGAGCGTAATCACCACGCTTGCTCAATGCGGGTTGGCGATTTCGGAATTAAAGTCCAGGTTTCCTCAAAACTCCTCAAATATAGTTTAAAAAACTAAAAACACATGCTTTTAAAAAATATTAAGCTAAAACGATAAAAATATTTTTTTAAAAAACGTGAAGCGTTTTGACTATATTTATTTTCAACTTTTTAGTTCGATATTCTTTAAAAAAAAAGCAAAAGACCCCAGACTACAAAAACTGAAAAGGCTTTGGATGCGACTGGGAATAACGCTGTGATGATGATGATTCTTTAAAAAAAAACGAACGAACGACCGTACTGAAAACGGTGGGACATTTTACAGTAATCACCCGCTCACTCGTAGTCCAAAGAGTTAGAGACGGACAAACAAACAAGCAAGCAAGCAAGCAAACAAACACGCAAGCAAGCAAGCAAGCAAGCAAACAAACAAGCAAGCAAGCAAACATACAAGTGAAGCTATTAAAAAGCATGTAAAAATCATATTCTTCAAGGATAAGCTTTACTTCCTTTAACCCGGTCTCCTACAAAGAAACGCCCACTGTTTAATTTCAAGTTAATTCTTTTAAGACTTTGTTTGCTGAACCACGTAATTTTATTAGTCGGAGCTGGCTCGCTTTGTGGGTGACTCTAGAACGTGGGCGTAAAGGTCTTTGTATTTAGTTTGGTCAAGGAAAATAAATTTTATGTTTTGGCGAACACAAACAGGAAATCTGTGTAGACGTAAGCATACCGTGGAAAATTAAACTATAAAAGGGTAAAAATGGGTCGTAATAAGGTATAGAATAGAATAAGTAAGAATAAGTCCTCTGTATTTGAGAGCTGTGGTAGCCCAGTGGTTTCGGCCTTAGCACACAAGTTTAAGGCGTAGGTTTTTTACAGGCCCAGGCAAATGAAACACGGAGGATTGTAGTCAGTAAAAGTCATATATGCCTTTCCACTCCGGCCAGAGCGGGAGAAATTAATATCTGATTTCATCATCATCATCTTAGAGTTAATCCCAGTCGCTTTCGAAGCTTTTCTCAACTTTGGAGTCTGGGGTCCGCTTTACCAGTGTAACTGCTGACAAAACGTCTGATTTCTCATGCAAAAAAGTCATGCGCTTTACTTTTTAGATATATATAGGTATAGATATTATAAATTGAGTAATCGAGTGGTTTGTTTTTGTTACCATCATTAAGCGAATTTTTTTTTTTTTTTATATGTAAATTGCAAACTAGCGCTTAACTGCAATCCCGCCTGATGGTAAGCAGTGATGCAATCGTTGATGGTAAAGCGCGCTAGTTTATTAAGCCTACTCACTCAAAAGAACTGAGTAAATAGGAAGGAAGACGGCAGTTGAGCGCGGTGATGCAATGTTAAACCCAACAACACGACCAACGATGCTGCGCCAGAGGGATATTGATCTCGAGGCCCTCCACAACCAAACTCCCGACACAACAACATTTCGCGCATCGTACCCGGCACGTACATCGCAACACAACTACTCAGACCCGTCCTCCGTACGGCTTCACCAGACATCATGCCGGAACACGATGAATCGCTTGGCGGCATGACTTTGTCTGGTGGGTGGTAACTTACGCCGGCGGCTGATGATGTGGCCTACCACCGAGAAAAATACTGGTTAATACGTATTTTTACATTAAACTTATGTATCACAAAGATATCGAGATATTTTCTTAAGACAGTTCACTTGTCTATATAAAGAGAAAGGTTAAAATTCGTCACCACTTTTAAGTTCTTTAATAATGAAGTAGTCACACACTGACCGAGATTAGAACAAAATGCAAATATAGAAATGGGTACCTGAAACTCGTGCGTAGGTGGCTTTTTGGAAATAGAATTGGGTCGTTGATTAACTTAGAAAAGGATGGGTTAAATGTGCCCACTTTTGTGTATAAAATCATGTTTCTAATTTCGACACAGTGTTGAAAATAATACGATTTTGGTTACTATGTTGAAATTAGAAACATGAATAGCGCGCGTCGCGGTTACGGATGCATAAGTGTCGATCTCGTGGGAATATTTGTTTGAAATTACCTATTATATAAAGCTGAAGAGTTTGTTTGTTTGAACGCGCTAATCTCAGGAACTACTGGTCCGATTTCAAAAATTCTTTATGCGTTGGTCCTGGTTATAAACCATCTTTGTGTCAAATCTCATCCAAATCTCTTAAGTAGTTTTTGCGTGAAATAGTATCAAACATCCAATAGGGATGTATCCAAGGTATGAAAACCAAAAAAAAAAAAATAAGTCCGTTTTATAAATATTAAAAAAAAAATTGAGACTATCAAAAACTACTGAGATATAGCGTATTAAAGTTATGGACTGGGGGCTAATTACAAGTGGTACAAAATGTACCACGACGTGACGTCATGCGGCATTTCGAATCATTATATCTTCCTAAGTATTTGAATGAAAGAAAAAATAAAAAATACGTGTTCAATATTATTTATAAATCTATCTGATGGACATTAAATTATTTTTTAGAATACAACCCAATTACCCTCACAAAACTTTCGCAAGTATTATAATCACTAGTGGCGCACTACGGATTCACCCATATAAGTTCGAGCCTGTGGAAATACCAGGATAAAAATTATACTATACGTTAATCCTGGCTATAAATCATCTGTGTGCTAAATTTCATCCAAATTTGTTCAGTAGTTTTTACATGAAAGGGTAATAAACATCCAAACATACTTTCATCCTTACTAATATCCTTAGCCTTACTAATATTATAAATGGGAAAGTGACTTCATATAAATGTGTGTTCATATAAATAGTTGGATTATAGTATGAAATTATTTGAAGCATTGTATTATCGAATGCGAGCCGGACTGCATTCATCTACAAGTACTTACTATAAGGGTGTCTCTGACATCGACGCACAAAAGAGTACCATGGATCCAGGACATGATTCTGAACCTCCCAGTGGTAAAGCAGTTTTTTTCACTTTAAATCGTTTATAATTGCTGTACTTTTATAACCCAATAAGATTTTAAAGTAAAAATTAATTAATTCCCTGACATCACTAAAAAGCGCAATGTGAACAAAACTCGAAAAACTATCCTATCAGCTGATTTAATAGAGTTCACATCAGGGGTCAACATCATACCTACAAAAACGCGCGGCGGCACGCTTGCAACGTTCAGAGGCCAAGCCGACACATTTTTTTAAACACTGTGATTTCTGTAACCCCTCATTAACGATATAAATGACTATCATAATTTTATTAGTGGCATGCGGTGTACCCTTTTCGCGAAGTTTGGGTTACGATGTCAGATACACCCTGTATAATATGTAAGCATAATCAACCTATTATAATGTTGCCACGGCTGGGTTATGGGCGCCCCTCCCCCCTCTCTGTGGGAGGAAGCGGTTATTATTCTATCAGTGCGAATTGGTAGATGTCAACGTCGTCGAATTTTGGCACATACTTTTATGACATGCCGGATTCATCATCATTATCATCATCAGCCTCTACTCGTCCACTGTTGGACATAGGCCTTCTCCATGGCACGATAACAAGCTCGATCCTGAGCAGTTCTCCGCCAGCCACTACCAGCCACCTTTTTGATGCCGTCGCTCCATTCCGCCCAAGGGCGTCCTACGCTACGTTTACCGAGACGCGGTCTCCACTCGAGGACTCGTTTACCCCAACGGTTGTCGGTCCTGCGGCATATGTGACCAGCCCATTGCCACTTCAGCTTGCTAATCCTCTCAGCTATGTCGGTGACTCTGGTCCTCTGTCAAATTACCTCATTTCTGATGCGGTCCTTCAGAGAGACGCCCAACATAGCCCGCTCCATAGCTCGCTGAGCGGCTTTAAACTTATGGAACAGTCTAACCGTTAGAGTCCACGTCTCGGCTCCGTAAGTCATGACGGGTAGGACGCACTGGTTGAAGATTTTAGTCTTCAAACATTGGGTCATGGGCAAAGAAAATACCCAACGAAGTTTGTCAAATGTTGCCCATCCTAGCTGGATTTTTCTCTTTGCTTCCGTCTCGAGGTCTCATATAGATTACAGAACATAAGTATAATCATTTTACAAAGGGCGGTGTTATCGTTAAGAGCGATATTTTACAGACAACCTTTGAATGGGATACTAAAGGGAAGGAGAGGGAAATAATATTCATGATGTTTTCTGTTACCGTTTTGAGAGTTTTGATGATGAGGTTATTTACACAGAGTAAAGCGTGTGGATGGGTGCTAATGCTGGGTGTTATTTTCAACTGATACCTTTACTAATAAACGTATCAGTTCTCCTAGAATAGCGATTCGTAGCTGTAGAGAAAAAATAAATAAATTATATGTGGGATGAATCTGCCAATTTCTTACGTAAATATTCCCGAGCTTTAACTTTAAACAAATGTGCGACTTGTCAACGTCCTGATATTCTGAGGAAGATCATTCCAAAGGAAAACCGCTCGGACAAGAAATGAAGATTTAACAAAACCAGTGCGGTGAGAAGGACATCGTAGAAGACAATTATTGGAAGAACGAAGTTTCTTATTATGCGCAGAGAATAAATATTGAAAATGAGAAGTAAGATAAGAAGGAGAACAGGGTTTGTGTAGGAGTGAAAACAAGGTCGTCAAGGTCAATTTATTCAGCATCAGTTCAGATATAAAACAAACGAATATGATTCAATTACAAACCTTGTGATGTTATTGCGTAACAAACTAACAGTAGTAACAGAAAATTCAGTAACATTTATTGCGTTACTGACTTTTTAAAGAAACCAAATTATTCTAACTTGTAAAGCAATACATTTCAAAATGATTCAGATTTTGATGAAAAGGGCAATTCGGGTCTTAGTCACAGTAATTCATAAATGTATAAAAACAAGGATTTTGTTTAGACCAGGTTTAAGCCACCAAAACAGTTACTAAATTATGAATATAACCGTTATAGAAATGCAGTTTCTATATGAAAACTAGCTGCACCCCGCGGTTTCAGCCGCGTAAGTAATATAAAAATAGATAAAAACCTATTCTCATGCCTAACGAATGTATATACGAAATTTCATCAAAATCCGTTTAGCCGTTTTGCAGGAGTTAGAGGACAAACACTGTGAGAGGAGAATTTTATACAATACTAGCTGACCCGGCGAACTTTGTTCCGCCTTAAAGGCTCACATGATCTTACTTTTTACTTTTTAAATTAGGATAATGAAGGTGGCAAAAAAGTGTAGAAGAAGTCGAAACAATGAAGCTCATCATCATCATCAACCTTTTTTTATCGTCCCCCTGCTGGGCATAGCTCTCCTCTCATAAGGAGAAAGACTGAGCGTAATCACCACGATTGCTCAATGCGGGTTGGCGACTTCAGACTAAATAAAGTCCAGGTTTCCTTAAGATGTTTTCCTTCACCTTGTAACAATCATTATTAATTAATTAAATCACAATTATACATAGAAGAAATTTCATTTTCTCTACTTTGTGGAGGTGCAAGGTACCAGGGTAGCACAAAATTGTCCCGGCGAACTTTGTTCTGCCTTAAAGGCAATATGACATGATCTTATTTACTACTTTTTAAATTAGGATAATCTATATATATAAAAGAAAGTCGTGTTAATTACACTATTTATAACTCAAGAACGGCTGAACCGATTTGGCTGAAAATTGGTAGGGAGGTAGCTAAGAACTGGGAAAAGGACATAGGATATCCTACACTATTTGCGACCCTGCTACCTTGCAACTCCTCAAAATAGGCAAAATAAAACTTCATCGATGTAATATTAGATTAATAATGATGAATGAGCTTTATTGTTTCGATTCTACACTTTTGTGCTACCCTGGTACCATACACCCGTACATCTTTAAAAAAAAAGTCTCACTCGTTGATGCATTCGTTTAAAGCAAGGAATATAAATAAATACTCTCTGCCGGTTAAAGTTAAAAAGCCACAAAGTCAACTTCAACTTCAAACTTTCTAATATTGTATTGCTGTGCCATTTATCATTGCCATTCTCCCATTGCTCTTGTAAGTGGGTTTTATTATGCCTACTTTTTTGGAGTGCAGGGTACCAGGGTAGCACAAAAGTGTAGAGGAGAAGTCGAAACAATGAAGCTCATTCATCATTATTATCATTATTATTAAATCATTTTTCCTTATTTTCGCACCGTTTAGACCTACCCTGGACTACGACAAACATTTTAAAACCAAAATCAGCTCAATCGGCCCAACCGTTCTTGAGTTTTAACCAGACTAACGAACAACAATTAATTTTTATATAAATAGAAGATAGAAGATAGAAGATAATAATGATGAATGAGCTTCATTGTTTCGACTTCTACACTTTTATGCGACCCACCTTGCAATTCCTCAAAGTAGGCAAAATAAAACTTGCTCCATGTAATATTAGATAGATAATTATGATGAGAGCTTCATTGTTTCGACTTCTACACTTTTGTGCGACCCTGGTACCTTGCAACTCCTCAAAGTAGGCAAAATAAAACTTCATCCATGTAATATTAGATTAATAATGATGAATGAGCTTCATTGTTTCGACTTCTACACTTTTGTGCGACCCTGGTACTTTCTATGCAATTTTGTCGCGTTCGCAATTCACTTTCACTTTTGTTGAGTTTCAGAACGCGATATTAGATCCTCTAACGCGCACGCGATTTTGAACTTTATGCAGCGGTAATAAATTACAAATTGACTCTCCATTTTATTTAGAAAACGTTTGTATGGGAAATAGAAAAATGCTGTTTTGAGGATTTTCCCGACAGTTGTTCGAATTTTTCTCACCTTTTAAACCTTCCCTAGACCTCCACGAATAATTCAAGACCAAGATAAGATAAATCCGTTCAGCCGTTCTCGAGTTTTAGCGAGACTAACGAACAGCAATTCATTTTTATATATATAGACTAGTGTGCTTTACCTTCAACGATTGCATCACTGCTTACCATCAGGCGGGATTGCAGTCAAGCACTAGTTTATAATTAACTAGCTTTCCGCCCACGGCTTCGCCCGCGTGGAGTTCGGTTATATCGCGCTTTTTAGATTTCCCTCGGGAACATAAAATTTTTCCGGGATAAAAGGTAGCCTATATCCTTTCTCAGGGTGAAAAGATTGTCTGTGCCAAATTTCATCAAAATCGGTTGAGAGGTTTAAGCGGGAAAGCGTAACAGACAGACAGACAGACAGAGTTACTTTCGCATTTATAATATTAGTATGGATAAGATAGATGACAGTTTAGTTCGGTATTCATTTGTCACTTTAATATTAAGAACTTTGAATGACTCTAAATATAGTTCAAAATCAAATGACTCAAAGGTTAAGGCTAGAACTAAAGCTAGAATTCGTTTTGTAGTAAGTCTTCGTATAAAAATAAGATTCGTTTTATTAGGTCTAAGTGGCCAGTTATGTGTTGAGAACTCGAAAGAAAATTAAAAACACAATAAAAGGCCGGACTAAAGTTAGAACTGTAAGAGATTTATTACTTAAGCCTGAAACGATTCTAACAATACGAGCACAAAAACTAATACTATTTCAGTTCGAACCAAAAGTTTTTAATGTTACATAAGTGGCTAGAACCACCCAGCGTGGCTATATTTATCGTAAGAAAAACCGTCTTACCATCAGATTATGTACTATTTATGTCGGTTTCACGTCCATTACAAGACTTCGGCGGACATTTAATTCCTACGGATGTTGTATCAACAACTGAGGGGTCTGAGAGCTGTAAAATAGATAACACCATGCTTACGTGATAGGGCAAAAAAACAAGATCATGTTTTGTTAGTGTCTCCAAGTTTGCGAATTCGTTCTTGATTTAGTGGAAGTGTTTTATTTACTGTCATGTTGTGGGAGGCGAGTTATATATTGTGTGTAAGTCCTGAATGTTATAAAGAAAACTTGAAATAAGTGTCTTACCCATAACTAAGGAAGTTATTTACGTTCTTGAACGTTTTTTTTTAATGATATAGTGTTACTAAGCAGTTTACGTTTTTTTTTTATAAAATATAAACTAGCGCTTGACCGCAATCCCGCCTAAGCAGTGACGTCGTGAATCGTTGATGGTAAAGCGCACTAGTTTATTAAGAGCCTATTCACTCTAGTCTTGAAGACACTCAAATTGTAGCCCGACGGAAACACCGCCGCGGGCAAATTGTTCCAGTCCCTCGATGTACGCGGTATAAAGGAGGAGGCGAAACGCTTCGTCCGGATCGTAGTGGTGTTAACAACGTAAGGGTGGAAACTCACCGTATCGCCCGCCGACGGGTCGTCTGGTGGTGGAACGGAGATGGGGTAATTAAATCATGAAATTCCCTCGCACACTCCCCAAAATGCATCCTATAGAACACCGAAAGGCGGCCTACTCTACGCCTGTGCTCTAGGCTTTGGAGACTATCTCGAGTTAAAACAGGGTCACCAATCGGCCTCTTCGCACGCCTCTCCACTGAATCCAAAGTGGCCAGGTGACACCTTGGATTCAGTGGAGTGGACGGCACCAGCCCAAATGTGGCTGCAGTACTCGACACAGGAACGGACCTGTGCATTGTACAACATTAGAAGCTGCCCTGGTGTGAAGTACTAAAAGTAAGTATTAAAATTACTTATGTATAAGCTTTTATTGCTGAAACTAAACATTAAGTATTATTAAAGTAATTTATAAACTAACATATCAGTTATCCTAGTTAGTGATTAGCGTGACTTGTGACACATAGGCCTCTCTTTGGCTTTACTTGAGTTTAAAGCCTCCATCCATATTTTTGTCTGTCTGCCTCTTTTTCTTTTACCATCACGTGGTTGCACTCCGTTATGATTTTGGTCCATTTTATTTTGCTATCTATTGTCATATGTCACGCCCATCTCCATTTCAACTGTCTTACTTTTACTATATCTTCCACCTTGGTAATGGATCGTATGTCTTCTGATTTCATGCGATCTCTTTTTGTAGCGCTTATCAAGCTTCTTTCCATACCCCTCTGACATAGTAAATAAACTAGTTAAAATAGAATGTACTATCCAAAAGTAACTAAAATAATTGGATGGATTGGACGAATGAATGATTGGATGAATTATTTTGATGGGTGGGCCTTTTGGTGGACTGTCTTATGTAATATTGATATTCTCGGCCTAATTTGAATAAAATAAGTTTGAATTTGAAAAAAAATTTACTGACTAAAATATTGTATAAAGACTGGTAATATACTCAAGAGACCAGCGGTACTGCCACTTTGTATGGCAATACTTATCCTCTGCCCAAGCCCTTGGGTCACCGGAAGTGTCAACCAGCCATTTTATTGAACAAAATAAGCTCATACAATAATAAAAAGACAGTTCTTTTTTTTATTGTTTGACTTTATTTTGTTCTTGGAAAGACAAGTAGGTAGACAAATTATTGTGCGGGTTCCGTAGCTATTTAGATTAGTCGTGGCTTTAGCGCACAGTTCTTATTTGGGTATGGACTGTTTGGAATTCTTTGTTTCATCATTATTTAGGTAATATATGTATAAATAATTAATCTATACAGACTTATTAATAAAAAATAACAATAAATATCAGGACTATATTATTATCACCTTTTTTGATTATTGTTTGGGATGGGAAATCATCAAATGACCTTTCCTGCTCTGGGCGGAGCGAAAGGGCGTGTCAGACTTTTCTTGACTATAACCCACTCGTGGTTCTTCATTTGCCTGTGCACCAGAGACACAGTTTCTCTTTCAACCAAACCGCAGCTCTGGCAGGCATCTTTCTTCGTGGACTCCGTCACGATGTGCTGACATCTCTTTGAGGAACGCGTGAAACATAAAACTTCGTCGACCCTGGCCTGCTCCTTACCGGACGGCAGGCTGCCCACAGCTCGCCGCATGTTACTATCGCCTCAAACAACAATTTTTGTGATGACTTTTATACATTAATCAAACTTTCATACCTTCTGTAAGGACCCTTCTACTTACGGTAACACCTGTAATTCACTGGCTCACCACTACACTCGTATCGCAAGCAGCACGCGTCTAACCTTGACCAGTGTCGGTGACAGACTACTAAATTGACAGCTGTACTTCGATTACAAGTGTACATGAGACAATGTTAGTATGTACCTTTTAGGAGATACAAACACTACACCTACTGTTAAATAAAAATACTTCAATTCAAGTAATTGGAATATTCCATATCCTGTTACGAGCTTTACGCGAAGCAAAGCAAATTCTAGTTAGATAGGTTATCAACTTACCATGTATAGTACAAAACTGTGCGTAGGGGCGCGGGTGTTAGATAGGACAACGAAATCATAAAAAAATGTTTATGGTAAATGTAGCTATGATGTTTATTTAGAGCAAAAGTTGTTGTTTATGATGTAAATAATTCAGTTATGCAAAGTAGTTAGGGTCTTACACAAACAAAAACTTAAACAATTGTTCAACGGGTGTCTAGTGTCAGCGTACGTCAAAGTCCATAATAATAACTAGCGGCCGCTAGGGACTTCGTTCGGGTGTAGTTGGTTATGCTCCGCTCCTATTGGTCGCAGCGTGATGTTACATAGCCTGGCCACCATAGCATAGGCCACCGCAGGTCTGCATAATTATGCATTCAGTGGAGAGGCGTGCGAAGAGGCTGATTGGCGCCTTAGATTCAACTCGAAACGGTCTCCAAAGCCTGGAGCACAGGCGTAGAGCAGCCAGCCTTTCGGTCTTCTATAGGATGCATTCTGGAGAGTGTGTTTATGAATTGCATGATTTAATTCCCCCATCTCCGTTCCACCATCGGACTTTCCACCCTTACGTTGTTAACACCACTACGATCCGGACGAAGCATTTCGTTTCCTAAAAGAGGAAACGAAATGCTTCGTCCGGATCGTAGTAGTGTTACCGCGTACATTGAGGGACTGGAACAATTTGCCAGCGGCGGTGTTTCCGTCACATTGCAATTTGAGTGGCTTAAGGCTAGAGTGAATAGGCTCTTAATAAACTAGCGTGCTTTACCATCAACGATCGCATCACTGCTTACCATCAGGCAGGATTACGGTCAAGTTCTAGTGATTTAATGGAATATTAAAACCGGGAATACCTTTAACCCCGCGCTATCGAGCGTTACTAAATTACCCTACAACCTTGTTGCAAGACAGTCTCAGGGAAGGGCGTGCATTGTATGCACACGGGGTGTGTTCGTGTCAAGGTCCCAACGACACGCACTATTTATAAACAAAGGCTTTTAATAACTCATAGAACGTAGGGTTAAACTGACACAGAGCCTTTGTAAACAGTACTTCAATAATAATTATTTATTTAGCTATTCCCTGCTACTTCGTTTGTGATGCAGGATATAAAGTAGCCTATATCTTTCTCCAGATCACAGTTTACCCATTTTCAATCCAAATCCTTTTTTCCAATTGCATATTTAAGCGTAATTTTCAAATTTGTTAACGTAACTTTCTTTTTGTTTTTACATTCTGTTGATAATAAAGAACAATAAAAAAAAAAATACCGAAGTCGTTCCATCCGTTCACGCGTGATTCGATGATGACCAAGGGAAATAGAGATGTATGTATAACTAGCTTTCCGCCCGCGGCTTCGCTCGCGTGGAATTCGGTTATTTCGCGATTTTTAGATTCCCCTCGGGAGTAAAACTAATTAAATGACGATTGATCAGTTAGAAAACGTATGTATGTGAAAAAGAAAAAGGCTGTTTTTAGGGTTTTCCCGGCAATTATTCGATTTTTTCTCGCCGTAAGAACCATCCTTGGACTTTAACGAACATTTTTAAAAAAGAATTGGCCAAATTGGTCCAGGCGTTCTTGAGTTATGCGCTTACCAACACATTTTGCGATTCATTTTTATATATATAGATAGAATATAGGTATATAGATTTTCACTTTATAACCTGCCCAGTCTTGGTTCTTATACTTTTAAGAGTTCATGTATCAAAAGAGTCAGACCTTCTAATTTATAGGGAACTAGCTGCGCCACAGGGTTTCACCCGCGTTTTTTTTTCATATGCCCCGCTCCTATTGGTCGCAGCGTGATGTAATCTAAAGCCTTCCTGGATTAATGGGCTATCCAATGCAAAATGAATTTTTCAAATCAGACCAGTAGCTACTGAGATTAGCGCGTTCAAACAAACAAACAAACTCTTCAGCTTTATATATTAGTATAGATATGTTAAAGAAGCGCAGAAGACAAAAATGAAAGAACTTATGGCGTGCACTAAAACCAACTCATGGGGGCAATCGCGCTAAATAAAACAGTAGGTAAAAGTTAAAGCTCTTGTTCGCATCTAATCCAGTTAAAGTTGTGGAAATGAAATGAAATGAAATCGAAATGAAATGATATGAAATGAAATGTGTGGTTTAGTTTCGATCCCATTTCGTATCGCGCTGAAGTTTTAAAGTAAATTCAATGCATGAGTTATAAATTTCGTCAGACATAATAATTAAAACTAAATAAATTATAAGTAAATCCAATCGTTTAGACGCAAGTTTGACAAATGACACAGAAAAAGTTAGCTTTGTTTCAACTTTTTCATTTGACGGCAGTTACGTTCCAATTGTGATCTAGTTATGGTGAAACCATCTTTTCAAAACGATAGCGCGACGGTTACCCCGCAGTACAATACGGAAATTATTATGTTATTGTATAAAGTAATGTGTGTTTTTTTTAAATGAACACACAGCTGTGCTGCTGAGGAATTTGTTCCGCTACTTCTACTTCCCAACCAAAACACCAAGAAGTGGCAAAGGACGGGCGTTTTGGGAGACTGTCTTATGTAGTATTCATGTTTAAAAAGTGCTGATTCTCAGCCTAATTTGATAAAAATACTTTTGATTTGATTTGGAAGCAAAAAACATCGTGAGGAAACCGGAAAGTCATAGAAACAACAATTCCCAAATCCGCATTGGACCTGCATGAAGAATTACAGAACACTTTCTCTCGAAGACAGTAGGTCTGTGTCCATTGGGAACATTATAATATATAAAATAGCCGAAGAATCATGATCAGACTTTAAAAAGAAAACTATTTCGCACCCAGCGCAACAACTTCTTTTTTTTTTAAGAACCATAGGTACCAGGTCACTCAGAAAGTATTGCGACAAAAAGTTTTTATGTATGAGAAACTGACCAGTTATAATTTATTTCAAAAATATTATTTATAACTATTATTGTTTCTTAACTTGACATTGGCTAATGCGATGGCAAAGCCACAAAAAAAAAATAGTTATTTGTTATACAAGAGTGCAAAGTTGCTTTTTAACCGCGTGTTCAATTTTGATGACCGAGCAAGCGAAGGATTCTAAAATTGAATCACGAGCGCAGCGAGTGATTCAAAATTAGAATCCTGAGCGTTAGCGAGGGAATCAAAAGGACACGAGGTGAAAAATCTTTGCACTCGAGTGCAACACGTAACTTTTCATTCCACCTCAGCGAGGAAATGACTAAATGCAATAAAAAAATGTTTACAATCACAAGATAGGTACACTTTTATTTCAGTTTAGGTATTAATTACTACATTATGACAGGTAAGTATTACAGAATAATCTTTAAATTATAATAAAATAATACTAAAGTATAATTAAGAAAATTTTAAAGTAACGTTGCAACAGTTATTTAAATTGAGTGTAATATTTTTGTTTGGTACTGTAATATTGGTGTTAGTCACTTGTGTACTGTTTTTCGGTAAACTGTCTGTCATACTTAATAGTTGTACCGATTCATCGGATTCCCTTGGCGTGAATGTTGGAGAGAGAGGGAGATGGTTAGGTGTTTCATAACGGCTTATTTTTGATGTAGAAGGGCCAGTCCAAGTTTCCGATTGAGGCTCTTTCAGTGTAATGGCTCCTACGATGCCTTCACATATTTTAGACTTATTTTGGATGGAATCCTCTATGTATCCCTCTACAACTGCAATGGTCTTCCAGCCTCCGTGGCGCTTAAGGGACAGGAGATCAGCTCCGGAATCAGCCAAAAGTGTGGCTAAAGTTCGTCGGAAACAATGACCCGTGTACAACAGGGGTTCTGGAAGTTCAAGAAATGTTGCTATTTCTCGTGGGATACTGCCAATTTTATTAGTACCCATAGGCTGTCTAACACACTTTCCATTGCGATACTGTAGAAAAAAACGATTGATTGGAGTGTTAGGCGGCCGTAAGGCTTGATATTTCTCAACAATCGTTACGTATTCCTTGCGAATGACAAAGTTGCGGTCTCTTTTTGTCTTTGTATTAGGTAAATTAATTAATAGTAAGTCATCTGAATGTTTCTCAATGTTTTTGACATTAAGTTGTGTTAGTTCATTAGTTCGACATGCTCCGTTTATTCCAATAATAAGAACAACCTGCAATGTAAAGAGTATTGTAGTAGATAAATGAATAAAATTTATATAAACGCATAATTATGCCTATCAACATTTACTAAGTATACTATTTAATTGAGATTAATATATGTACTTAAGTAGATACTGAATGTGCAACTGACTTACTTTTGCCGCCAAATATACGGAATCGGGTGCTTCGTTAAGAAACTTATCAATATCAGATACTGTGAAAACCTTCGATTTTTTTGGATGATGACCAGATGAGGCTCTTTTTTAAAATGCTACTAATTTAGGATAGGTATCGATATGTATGTCTTTTTTCATCTTTATTGTTGCTTTTAGCATCGAATACGTACTCCATAGAGTGCTTGCTTTCTTGTTCTCGGATAATTCTATAAAATATGCCAGCAAAACGTTTTCTGAGAAAGTTTTGGCTCCTTTTGCTAGTCGCCACGTGTTGAACATATCGTACTGTTTTAAATACTTCTCGCGTGATTGTTGAGGTAGAAAGCTCATTTGCGCATTATTAACAGTTTCAGTCAATTCTGTTGGCTTCAAACAAACTTCCTCGTCGCTAGAATCACTCATTTTAGTTTTTCACTTGTTTTCAAGTTTCTTTTTTTTAATATAAGGTTTAACAATGACGTGAAAAAATGCCGCGTAAAGAACCGCGTACAAAGAAAATTGAAAAAAGAACACCAAGAAGGTTCCGAGTCTGAGTTTTTAACAAATTAAAAAAAAGTTGTATGATATATTCGGCACCATAGAGGTAACAGTAAATAGGTTTAATGTTTTTTTAAATTTACAAACTTAGTGCACACGATGTTCTAAATTCAATTTACTTTATCCTCTAGAGAATAAAAACGGCTTTTCCAGTCAGATATTGAAGATTAAAAATACTCTTTCCGAGATGGTGGGATGAAAAAACTATTATTGCGTACCTTCTAAATTCAAAACATCCCTCCACATTTTTTGCGAGCTAATTAAATTTATCGTGTCTCTTAGAAAAATCTATTTGAGTGAGACCATTTTCGCGCTATGATTTTTTACGATTTCAAATGTCGCCTGAAACCAGAGGAATCGTACGATAGACTTCAAATGGAATTCATGGATGAAGGCCCTTCTAAGGCAACCGTATATAGGTACCGTGGTATAATGAATTTAAGCGCGGTCGACTAACTTTGAGAGATGAAAAAAGAAGTGGTCGCCCTTTGACGGCTGTTACAGAAGAAAACGTGCTAGCAGTGAAAAGTTTGATCCAAGACAATAGACGAATTACATACCAAGAAATTTAGCATAAACTTAAGATTGGATCAGAAAGCCTTCACGAGATTCTGCATGAGCATCTTCGGTTGCGGAGGATAATTTCACGATGGGTGCCGCACAATCTCACCGATGCTCAGAAGCAGGCACGGGTGGAATGATAGACAAATTTGAAACAGGCTTGTCTCGGCCGACATCGTTACAGGTGATGAATCTTGGATGTATCAATACCACCCAGAAACGAAGCGCACGTAGCAATCGAGACGTTCGTCTCGCTCAGACTGTAAAGCTAAACACTTGTCTCATGTTGCCATGTTTATCTTAAGCGCAAAAATTTATAATTTTAATTATCCTTAAAATAAGCCTATATGTTTTATGTTACACCGGTCGCCACAGCATTAACGACTCACCCCAACCACTTCCTGCGTGCCGCATGTGAACTATGTATGTAGCGTATCGTCTACGATAAATCCTCAAATTGACATGGCGAGAATAGTTCAACTAAATTTTTACGAGGAAAATATAAATAAATAAATAATATGGACAAATCACACAGATTGAGCTAGCCCCAAAGTAAGTTCGAGACTTGTGTTATGGGATACTAACTCAACGATACTATATTTATAATAGACTAAATATTTAACGTAACGTAATTAAATTAAATTACGTCCTAAATATTTAAATCAGTTGTGTCACACAAAATGTAAAACAGCTCTAATGTACAAAAGTTTCTTTGGCATCGCTCCAAGAATATATAATAAAATACCTGATCATATAAAAAATTACCTGCACCCGAGTTCAAGAAAACTTTACAAAGAATTTTAATTGACAAATGTTATTACACGGTTGACGAGTTCTTGGACGATCAAGTTTTTTCTAATTTCTGACCAAATTTTTTGACATTATTTATTTTTTATTTTTGTGAACTTTAAAACTATGACTATTACATATTTGTATGTCTCACCAAAGACAAAACATAGCGCACTGTACATTTTGTCTTTAAGATCTGTATTTTTTGTTACCTAAGTTTTACAAATAATAAATGATTTGATTTTGATTTGGTTTGACTAGTATTTATAATATATAAACATCTAAGACCCAGGCCAACCAGGAAAAGATCGTTTTCCATCATGACCTGGCCGGGGATCGAACCCGGGGCCTCCACGTCACAGGCAGGCGTGTTCACCGCTGCGCCACGGAGAACAACTTAAATGACAATAACAAAAAATGCGAGATGCACTATAAATAACTTCTCAGTAAGTACTACGTACGTACGTTATTGAGGTTGCAACCAATGCGGATTCTGCACAAAATTTGGTTGCTTGTTTAGCGCTATTAACAGCGTCCATCTGTCCCTATAAAATGCAACCAAGACATGCAGGACAAGTTTTAAGTAACCCATCGTTTCTGTAACACCGCCACATCTAAATACAGGTTATAGACATGCTAAAACACCGTGTACTTCATAATCAAACAGTGTGTGAGGAAACCTGTCTACAAAGCGTTCGCACCTTGACTACATCGTATGAATAATGCAGTACGGAGAGGTGGACCTTTTGTGGTTGTAGCATACACGCCTATAGGCTTAGCAGCCTTTTGACAAAGGCTGGAAAAATCCTACAACAGTTTAGTGAAAAGTTGCAGGCTAGCACTTTAGTTGACAACGAACACTGGCGCAGCATTCGTCAAATCCGTTAATGATAAATGATTTTATTTCTGTAAATTGGTCTTCATGAGATTTTTTTTTTGTGTTTGTTTCCAATCGGTCTACTCTGAGAAGCAAGGTCAGCAAACTCAGAAGAGTCTACTCTGAGACACCAATCTGACTATGGTCAGATCATTTGTGGATTGGTGTTTGAAATGCTGTTTTGAGGAAAAAAACACAAAGCAATCCTTGTGTGGATCGCCCGATCGATTCTGTATCTATTTCGAAGAATTTTTGAAAAATATGAAGTGAGCATAAAGAAAGCTGTCTAAATAATGCTAGGGATTAATACAAATGACAGCTCATTTTTAGCTATTATTATTATTTATTTGTTCCTCTCTTCACAAGCTCACGGTGAGATTTTTACAGAACCGTTTGACCAATATGTGCATTTATATGCGCCATGCAGCCGTATAAGAGAGCAGCGGCGGTCTAGTGGTATCGCCTGCGACTTACAAGTTCTAGGTCGTAGGTTCGGCGCTCCACCAGGCGCTCCATCAGGCGCTTTACTTTGTGTAAATTATTTCATCACCACTGCTCTCAAAACGCTGAAGGATAACATCATGACGACCGGCATATCCTCGAGCAAAAAATAAACAAATCTAAACCATTTGACATCTACCGACCGGCACTGGACCAGCGTGGTACTTTTTTATATTTATAAACTAGTGCTTTACCGCAATCCCACCTGATGGTAAGCAGTGATGCAATCGTTGATAGCAAAGCGCGCTAGTTTATTAAGGACCTATTCACTCAAAAAACTGAGTGAGTAGGAAAGAAGACGGCAGTTGAGTGAGGTGATGCGATGTTAAACCCAACAACACGACCAACAATGCTGCGCCAGAGGGAGATTGATCTGGAGAGGCGCATCGTACCTGGCACACATCGCAACATATGTAAATGCTCAGACCCGTCCTCCGTATGGCTTTGTTTTTTCATGTTTGTCTGGTGGGTGGTAACTTCTGCCGGCAGATGTTATGGCCTACCACCAAGATTACATTATGGCCCAATCCCTCTCATCGAGATTAGACCCATGTCCCAACAGTGCGAACAATATAGGCTAATTATGATGAAGCCGAGTATCATGTAATGATTCAACTACCAATACCAAAGAGAGATTTTGATTGCTTGTTCAAAATGGTGCTACTGTGTCATTTCTTTTTATTATTAGCTGTAGAACTATGAGAGCAAACGCTCCCCTTATCCTTGGGATCAAGGGGATGTAACATGACTTGTCGATCTGATGTTACATAAAACGTAAAATTTCCATGTAAACAATCTCGGTTATGATCTTATAGGGTTACTCAGAGCGACGTATGTAAATATATGTCTGTTTATACAATGACGTATCCTTGTTATTGTTCCACTTTGCTAAACTTGTTTAGTTTGTTATTTGTCAAGGGTTGTTTATTAAAGCTTAGTTTACCTTTCAATTATGTATTAATGAAAAACGATGGCTAGACATTCTATTGTTTCATCCATGATTCAATAATTTACATAGCTTCTTCTATAAACAAACGTTAATAAGACCAAAAAAAAAAAAAATTGCGCGGTAAGACCTAGAAAGAAAACCTTAAATTGTTGAAACATACAATTACAATAAAAGATGAACACAATTCAGACTTATGTCAGTAGTTATGCAGCTTATCAGAGTTTGAGGACTTAAGACTTTTATATTTTTTTCTTAACTAAATGCAATTTCGCGATCAATCGCTGGCCTAAGCGGACGTGCCTTCTATTTTGCTCATGAATTATATAATTAAATAATAGGTAGTAAATTGTTATTGAAATTACATATGCAGTGTAAGCATTAATCGAAACGAAAGTGTGTCGCGAGTTGATCTAAACACAAACCTACGCATTCATTGCAGTAGCAATGAAGAAAATCCTATAGGCTAGTTTTGTATATGGCTGTATTGGATATGGCCAGTGCAGGATCTAGCCCGTTTGCCCGTAGCCAATTGCTGCGTCGAAGTCCTCCACCGACACCAACTGAACGAGCAAAGACCACAGCTCCCCCTACTCCACCAGTACCCATGGAACCTGAGATACCCTCTGAAGTGAAACACAGAAACGAACGAACGAACGAGTGAACGTCAGAAATTCAAAAATGGATGAGCTCTATAGAGTCCATCTTGAGCGAAGTGTGCAGTATAGTAGCGGACGGAAAAATGAACTCTGAACAGAAGCTCCGTGTGATCAACTTATGCCGCAAGGTGACTAGTGGGACATCTCAGATGGCTGTGTTGTATCAGTCCTTGAAATTCCAGTACCAGATTTGAACAGGGTAATTCCACTGTTCAAATCTGGTAGTACAACTGATCCCACGAATTTTCGGCCAATATCGATATTACCAACTTTGAGCAAAATTTTTGAAAAATTAATTTTGAAACAGTTGTTGAGGCACTTTAACTTACACAATTTATTGCACGTGAAACAATTTGGTTTTACAAAGGGTCGTTCAACTACAGATGCGGGCGTGGCGTTGCTAAAGAACATATTTGGGGCCTGGGAGGAATCGCAAGATGCTCTTGGTATTTTTTGTGATTTGTCCAAGGTCTTTGATTGCGTACATCATGATACTCTTATCAGGAAATTGTACCATTATGGTTTGAGGGACAGAGCTCTCGACCTTCTGACTTCTTATCTGAATAATCGAATTCAGAGGGTTGATGTTAATGGCAAGAGATCTGCAGGATCTGTGGTCACCATGGGCGTTCCGCAGGGCTCAATTCTAGGTCCATTCTTGTTTTTAATTTATATTAATGACTTACCTCATCACGTGAGGGATAATCACAACATAGTATTGTTCGCGGATGACACTTCTCTTATTTTTAAAGTCAAGCGTCAGCTAACAAATTTTGACGAAGTTAACAATGCACTCTCTAAAGTTGTCCATTGGTTTAATGTAAATAACCTCCTTTTAAATGAAAAAAAACTAAACTCATTAAATTTTCTACGCCAAATGTCAGGCAGCTAAGTACCAATGTTCAACTGAATGGAGTAGAGTTGATCCCTGTCGAGTCGACAGTTTTTCTTGGATTAACTATTGACGCCAAGTTACAATGGGGTCCTCACATTGAGAAGCTGTCGGGTAGACTCAGTTCTGCCGCCTTTGCTGTTAAGAAAATTAGACAGATAACTGATGTGGATACAGCCAGAATTGTTTATTTTAGTTATTTTCATAGTCTTATGACTTATGGGATTCTTCTCTGGGGAACTTGTGCGGACATCAATACCATCTTTGTTTTACAGAAGAGGGCTGTTCGAGCCATTTACAACCTTGGTCCTAGAGAATCTCTTAGAGAAAAGTTCAAAGAGGTGAACATTCTGACTGTAGCTTCACAATATATATTTAAAAATCTTATGTATGTTCATAAAAATATCTCGAATTTTAAGAAAATAAGCGATATTCATAATATAAATACCAGGAACAAACACAATCTTGCTGTACATCACACTCGTCTCCACAGAGTAGGCAACTCGTTCATGGGTCAATGTATACACTTTTACAACAAGCTTCCCATGGACGTTCGAAACTTACCCATTAAACGATTTAAGAACCATATAAAGGTCAAACTTTGCAAAAAGGGGTATTATAAAATCACAGATTATTTAGAAGACAAAAAAGCTTGGGACTGAGCTGCTCGCTCTGTTAAGCATTTTTAATTGTTATTAAGCAATATGCGTAATTATAAGGTAAATTATTGTAAACATTTTCATTTTTAATGTCTGGACTTGAAAAAAGACGATGATCCCTGAGTTTGTTTCGGCTATTTCTTCTCAGAGGTAGTCAGTTAGGAAATGCCGGCTTCATCTAGTTGAAGGGATAAAATAAAAAATAAACATGACGTGTAAAAGTGATCAGTGATCCTACTTGCTTAATAAACGATTTCATTTCATTTCAAAGAACTATAAAGGCGTACACCAACATTGAAAACCTACGAGAACAGCAGGGAGTTGCGCAATCACTACGGCAATTCAAAGAGATTATAGAAACTAAAATGATACCTGCAGAAAGTACTTCTTTTGCAAATATGGTAAAGAAGGGCTCCGACAACTACATTCGCCCGGAAAGTTTAAGCTCCGTTGCTATTTATCCCAAGGACAAATCCAAAACCAGCGACGACACTAAGTCCCTCGTCCAGAAAATAATCTCTCCTGAAGAGCTCAAAATTCATGTTCGTGGCATGAGAAAAGTGAGAAACGGAGGAGTCATCATCAGCACAGTAAAGAAAGCAGACATTGAAAAATTATGGAAGTCGGAGAAACTAGTTTCCTCAGGCCTTACCGTTGAAGAACCAAAAAAGCGACGTCCTAGAGTTGCAGTTATTGGTGTCCCCGTAGCTCTAACTGAACAGGAGGTATTTGATTGTATTTTTGAACAAAACCTATCTGAGAAGCTGCCGAATACAACCCGTGAGTCCCTCTTAGCGACAATAAAATTAAGCCATAAATCAGATAAGAAAAATATGAGTACCTGTAATTACATCCTAGAATTGCCAGCTAACATCAGGAGAATTCTGGTTGACCAAGGCCAAGGCCAAGGTCATTGGATATCGCCAATGCGTTCAACACCCTGCCCTGGAGCTGCATTAGGGAGGCGCTCCGATTCCACGGGGTGCCGCCCTACCTCCGCCAAACAGTCGGGGCCTACCTTGCAGAGAGGCATGTTATTTACCCGGGTCACGGTGGTGGCTGGCATCGGCGAGACACAACGTGCGGTGTTCCACAGGGGTCGGTTCTAGGCCCACTCCTGTGGAACATCGGTTACGATTGGGTGCTGCGTGGCGCGCTCCTCCACGGCGTCGTCGTCACGTGCTACGCTGACGACACGCTCGTCACTGCGCGAGGGAGGACGTATCGCGACGCAGCCATCCTAGCGACGGCAGGGGTTGCGCAAGTGGTCCAGAGGATCCGGCGTCTGGGCCTGGAGGTGGCCCTCAACAAATCCGAGGCCCTGTGTTTTCACGGGGCCCGGCGGGGTCCACCTGCGGGCTCATACATCGAGGTAGGAGGCGTTCGCATTGCCGTCGGGGCGACAATGAGATATCTCGGTCTCGTCCTCGACGGCAGGTGGAACTTCGGGCCGCACTTCCGGCAACTGGCCCCCAAACTGAGAACGGCCGCGGCTGCGCTATCACGGCTACTGCCGAACCTGGGGGGGCCCGACTCATCGTGCCGGAGGTTGTACCTAGGAGTCGTGCGGTCGATGGCCCTTTACGGGGCCCCAGTGTGGGCGGATCACCTGACGCCTCGCAACTTTGCGGTCATCCACGGGCCGCAGCGAGCGACGGCAGTCAGGGTAATAAGAGGATACCGCACGATCTCCTACGAGGCGGCCTGCCTCCTAGCCGGATCGGCGCCCTGGGATCTCGAGACCCAAGCCCTCGCGTCGCTTTACAAGTGGCGCGGGGAGGCCCGAGAGCGGGGCGAAAGATCGTTTCTGCCGAGAGTGATGGAGGCGAAGCGGTCCGAGCTCCGCCAAGTCCTGGTGGCGGAGTGGCGAGAGAGACTTGCGCAACCCAGCGCAGGGCACGCTGTCATAGCGGCGGTAAGACCCTGCATGGAGGAGTGGATCGACCGGAAACGGCATGGGGCGCTCACCTTCCGTGCGACGCAGGTGCTGACCGGACACGGTTGTTTCGGCAGTTACCTGTGTCGTATCGGTCGGGAGCCGACACCGGCGTGCCATCACTGCGGTGGCGGGGCAGAGGACACGGCGCGGCACACCCTAGAGGAGTGTCCAGCGTGGGACGAGCAGCGCCGTGCGCTCACCGCAGCGATCGGCGGAAATGACCTCTCGCTGCCGGCCGTGGTCAGAGCCATGATGGACAGCGAGGGGTCATGGGACGCGGTCGTCTCCTTCTGCGAGGAGATAATCTCCGCGAAGGAGACGGCCGAACGGGAGAGGGAGGCACTGAGCACTCTCCCGTCCCGCCGACGGCGCGCTGGCCGGAGGAGGAGGGAAGCCGAGGTCGATCCGCTTCCTCCATAACGAGAGACCGACGGGCCGAGGACCGGGGGAGTCCGTCGCCCGTCGCTAGGGCCGGAGTAGGCGTGTAGTGGCTGTTCCTACACGCCTACCTGATGGAAGGAGGGGGGGAAGAGTGACCCGCCGATCTCGCGCGCGGCGGGTCAAGGCCTGCCGGGGATGCGGCGTTATAGCAAACTAGAACCCGCACCCCTGGCCATAGGCAAGAAGAGGAACGCTCCAGTGGTTTTAGCCGGTGAGAGCCCGGCACACCCTCCGTCGACCCCCAGACGGAGGACGGTCTGGTAGAGATTTCCACTGGATGAACAAAAAAAAAAAAAAAAAGGCCGAATTTTTATAAATTGGACGTCTTGCCCTGTGAGAGATTTCACGATAGTCACCAGGTGTTTCAACTGTCAGCAATTCGGACATGCAGCTAAATATTGCCGAGAAACTAGCACAACTTGTAATCACTGCGGAGAGACTGGTCATTCCTTTAAGGATTGCAATAATAAAAATGCTCCCCCTAAATGTGCGACATGCAATCGCTTTAAGCGCAAATGTGACCATCAAACTGGTGATGTAAATTGCCCGGCACGAAAGTTCGCAGAGGAGAATTATTTAAACTCCATAGATTATGAAGGCGCCTAAGAGCGCCATGGATTTCTTATCCTTTTAAGCGCGCATACAGGAGTTTAAATTGTATTGTTGTTTTTTTTTATTTTTTTTATTTATATACCTAAATTACAAATAGGATCAAAAACTTGTGACTTAGATAGATTTTTCTGTGTTTGAAGCTATAATCGGTAATGTCGATAATACCAAAAATTATTATTTATTTTTATTTTTATCCGATCTAAACATTCATTACCAATTCTTTGCTAATTAATCATAATGCAATTTAATACAAATATTATTGTCGGGAAAAAACAGCATGTGCAGCTATTCAAAAGTCAATAGGTAGGTAAGGCAAAACTTGAATTGAAATTGACATACACAGCATACATACTGACCCAGTTCACAACTCATGCGATGCAAATACTGTCTTAAAATACTTTATAGGCAACAAATTACAAAAATGCCAAAACATTGTAGTCTGAAGGTGTGGAAATAATTGGGTGAACTTCATTATACAGACACGTTGTATCTTAAATTGGTAATTTTTCCTTTAATTTTATAATTAGTATAGTATTATTTCAATAAGAATTTAACTGTAATCCGCTGTTTTCTTAGTCTGGAGATGGCCTGAAACACAGGTTTTTATTAACCTAGCTCAGGTAGATCGCCACAAGCTATGATGTCAGTACCAATACATAGAGATTTCAAAATTGTGTAAATTAAATTAGTGTTTATTATGAATATTTAAGACTATCGTTAAAAATATGGTACTACTAAGTATTTATAAGGCTGTAAATGTACTACATTGTAAAAGGAACTAAATAAATTATTATTATTATTATAATTCTAACTCATAATACAGCTACAGGGTTGTCATATATTTTTTGAAATGGGCTAGATATTGGAAATAATTCTAGGTCTGACCGCAGATTTTTTTTACCATCAATGTACGGAAAGTGCCATAACTACTCAGAATATGCAGCTACAGGGTTAAGTCATACACTTTTTCAAAGGTCTTAATATGGTCTAGATATTGGAAATAATTCTAGGTCTGGCCGCGCAATTTATTTTTATGGACCAACAATGTATGGTAAGTGATGTCCTTTCCCTTGGTGGTAGGCTGTCGGCAGAAGGTAACCACCACGAAGGTCACCAGACAAAATCTTGCCGCCAAGCAATTCATTGTGTTCCGGCATAATGTCTGGTAAAGCCGTACGGAGGACGGGTCGGGTACGATGCGCCAAATGTTCTTGTGTCGGAAGTTTGGTCGTGGAGGGTCTCCAAATCAATCTCCCACTGGCGCAGCATCGTTGGTCGTGTTTTTGCGTTTAACATTGCATCACCTCGCTCAACTGCTGCCATCCTTCAAAAAACTGAGTGAATAGGCTCTTAATTAACTAGTGCCCTTTACCATCAACGATGCCCTTTACCATCAACGATTGCATCACTGCTAACCATTAAGCGGGATGGCGGTCAAGCACAAGTTTATAAATATAATAAAAATATATTTTTTTGACATTTGTTTGGCTCCGAAATGAGACTGAGAGTAGATTTTGAACGTTTTAAATTATGGAAATTGGCCTTCTGAAGCATTTTTGACAGATTGAGACTGAGGTCACTTTACGAAGAATATTAAATTTACTAGAATTACTATCAAATTTTATAAAAGAAATAGAATTAATCAAACTTGGTGACAAACATGTCTACGGCTGGACTAAGGTTTTCTCCAATTTATCAAGTAGGTAAATTACTTCATCACGCTTAGCTTCAAAACAAACAATATAAACAGCGCCCTACAAAATTAATTAAACGCATAATCATTACGTAATAAACGATCCGAATATATCAGTCAGTAAAGTATGTCGGTCTGCGTTATCTCGGTCGTATTAATCTAACCCAAGGAGGTAAGCTCGGAACAATTAATGGTTTGTGGGCGAACGACGGACCCCGCGCTACCCCACGCATTGGGCGATACGACCACGAAGTATGTAAGTATAGTTCACTAAAGAGTTTGGTGTCCATGAAAGTTAGTAAAATTAATAATTTATCACTACGTAGAAAATTAATAATGATTTAATTCCCCCATCTCCGTTCCACCATCGGACGACCGTCGTACGGCGAGTTCCACCCTTACGTTGTTGACACCACTGCGACCCGGACGAAGCGTTTCGCTTCCTCTTTTATACCGCGTACATCGAGGGACTGGAACAATTTGCCAGCGACGGTGTTTCCGTCACATTACAATTTGAATGTCTTCAAGGCTAGAGTGAATGGGCTCTTAATAAACTAGTGCGCTTTACCATCAATGATCGCATCACTGCTTACCATCAGGCGGGATTGCGGTCAAGCGCTAGTTTATAACATATATATAAAAAAAAAAAACATCTGTACTCTATACTAATTTAAAAAGCTGTAGAGTTTGTTTGTTTGAAGGAGCTAATCTCAGAAACTACTGGTCCGATTTGAAAAATTATCTTTACTTTGGATAGCCCATTAATCCAGGAAGGCTTTAGGCTATATAACATCACGCTGTGACCTATATGTGCGGTGCATAACTTACTTAAATAGCCGAAACAAACTCAATGATCGTCGTCTTTTTCGTTCGTACTGCTGGCCACTGAAGATGGTGATGGGTTGGTAGAGGTCGACTTTAGATTGTTTTAGAGCTCTTCTCGCCTGAAAGACTGGATTTCGTTCACGCACGTAAGATTTAGATTTATGATTTCATACTTCTAACTATTAATTTATCCTGGAACGAATTTTGAATGAATACCTATATCAAAATTTATTGTTCACCACAAAGTTACATTACATACAAAAATACATTCAACACTTTAAAATACAGGGCGGCCTTATCTCTAATACAATATCTTCCAGGCAACCCTATGATGGATACAGATTTTCCTGAACATGAAATGGGATTTTAGTTGGGGCATATATTATGTATAGGTAGTACTATACATTCAAGTACATATACAGATACATACGTATTCAAAATTACAGATACATGAATACTTTAAAAGTTTGAATTCTTTGAAGATTACAAATCACTACATAAAAAAACACTAAAAATACAACTGATTATAATACTTATCCATACTAATATTATAAATGCGAAAGTAACTCTGTCTGTCTGTCTGTCTGTCTGTCTGTCTGTCTGTCTGTCTGTCTGTCTGTCTGTTACGCTTTCCCGCTTAAACCTCTCAACCGATTTTGATGAAATTTGGCACAGACAATCTTTAGACCCTGAGAAAGAACATAGGATACTTTTTATCCCGGAAAAATTTGATGTTCCCGAGGGAAATATAAAAAGCGCGATATAACCGAACTCCACGCGGGCGGAGCCGCGGGCGGAAAGCTAGTAAAATATATAATAAGCCTCTTTAATATAATCCTTTTGTTTTCTATTATTTAATTTGTTTACTGTTTGTATTTCCTGTGCTTGTCTTAAATAAAATATTTTTCAAGGCAAAAAATTTCACCACTTTATTCTCTTCGTTGATTTTGAAAAATATCACCTTGAAAAATTAGAAAGGTTAGAGTGACTTGTCAATAGCGCCAATTGGTAGCATTAGTTGGATGTATTCGTAGAACCGATAGCCGATGAAGCAGTAAGGTTTTGGAGTGGCGGCTGCGTACCGGAAGAAGCAGCGTAGAGAGGCCCCCAACAAGGTGGACGGATGACCTGATGAAGGTCGCGAAAAGCCGATGGATGCGGGCAGCACAAGACTGGTCATCATGGAAAGACTTGGGGGAGGCCTTTGTCCAGTAGTGGACCTCTAATAGGCTGAGAAGACGAAGAAGAAGTTGGACGACAGCTCACTCCGCGCTTAAAAACACATCGCTCAACTTCACCAAAATTTTCATAGTGACATCGCTGAGGTCTGAGGACACTGAGAACAAGAAGTAGAGTATAGTTTGTGACTGAGCTCTACACCGAAGCCTCGTGGCTGTTCCGTTATTTAAAGTATTGTATTAAAGCACAGTTCTTAAGTATTGGAATCCGCGGGCTATGTCGGTTACTCTCGGTCATAGACACAGCGTAGGTAGGACTCCGACAAGGTGGACCGACGATCTGGTGGAGGTCGCGAGATATCACTGAATGCAGGAAGCGCAAGATCGGTTGTTGTGAAGATTTTTGGAGGAGGCCTATGTCCAGCAGTGGACGTCTTTCGGCTGATTTAATCATGATAATGATTTATGCACAACGAGACAACATTTAGCCATTTAAAATCAACAAATACTGGACATAAGATGTTCAATATAATAAATAAATAAATAAATAAATATATACGGACAAATCACACAGATTGAGCTAGCCCCAAAGTAAGTTCGAGACTTGTGTTATGGGATACTAACTCAACGACACTATATTTTATAGTAGATACATATATAGATAAACATCCAAGACCCAGGCCAATCAGGAAAAGATCGTTTTCCATCATGAACTGGCCGGGGATCGAACCCGGGGCCTCCGCGTCGCAGGCAGGGCGTGTTGACCGCTGCGCCACGGAGGACGACAATAATAATTATTATTACACAAAAATTGGTACAAAAGAAGTGTGAAATCCCTGACTCCTGTGCTAGGTATACCTATGTTACAAGGGCCACTGCCCTCTCCCAATAGGTTTAGATTTTACAGAATCCTATGCAAAAAGATGATTTAATGAGTACATTCACCTTTAAGATAAATGCCACTGAAGTTCCAACATCCATACTTCAAATCTGAGACAGTAACACATACAGACAGAACTGCATATAAACTCAAATAAAAGTAAACGATGACTGGATTCAGCACGTTTTGGGAAAAGGGATTTCGTGTTCGATCGTGTGATGGCTACTTCCATGCTCCACCATTCTTCCCAGGGGCCACTTTCATTACTGACAGCTTCCAGATGCACCATAGATAAAGTTTTATGTATCTCTTTCACAGTTTCACTAAAACAATAGAGATAATTCATTGTTTTGCACGGATGTCGTTTGTTTTTCGGGAAGGTTTTTATTTATAGTAGTTTGTTGTCTAAGAATCTAGTTATAATGTACTGGATTATAATTTGGGAATACTTATTAAGGCGTTGAAATATAGTTATGGTTTTGATAGCGTTTCTGTTTTTACATGCTTTTTATTAGCTTCACTTGTATGTTTGCTTGCTTGTTTGTTTGTTTGTTTGTTTGTTTGTCCATCTCTAACTCTTTGGACTACGAGTGAGCGGCTCATTACTGTAAAATATTCCACCGTTTTCAATACGTTCGTTAGTTAATTTTTTTTTTAAAAGAATATCGAAGTAAAAAGTTGAAAATAAATATAGTTTAAAAAACTACAAAATACATGCTTTTAAAAATGTCAAACTAAAAAGTTAAAAATAATTAAAAAAAAAGCGTGAGGCGCTTAATATACAAAAATTATGGCACAAAGCGCCTCACGCTTTTTTTAAAATTATTTTTAACTTTTTAGTTTGACATTTTTTAAAAGCATGTTTAGTTAGTTTTTTAAACTATATTTTTAACGATAAAGATAAAATAAAATAATTCTAATGTTAATAAATATAATAGCTTTACGTTCACAAAGAATGATATGTGTATTTCTAACATATTCTGTTTGAAATCCAAAACATTAATCCGAGTTTATTTTATCAGAGGTTTTGCTCTAAACAAACTACACGAACACATTGAACACATCGGACATAAATCCCTTCACTTTGTCATACAAACACAATAAACTGCAAAGTGATAGCAGACACGATTTTATTACTTCCACACTCCCACAATATCCCCCTGGTTTACTTCGTAAGTCTTACAAGGATTCCGCGTGATTTCCAACTATGCAGAGTTGTGAGCACAGTTCATATTTCAGCTTAGCCGGGATTTGTGCACAGAGAGCAAACAGACCTAGGTGCCGGCACTTGAAGTAGCGACGAAGATGGGAGTGCCTGTCTCGGGCAATCGTGCGCTGATCCTAAAACTAAACATCAAGGTATTTTATATTCTATGTCTGCTGGATATGTAGCATTATTGCTTAAACTAAATTATAGATCGTCAGAAACAAATGTATATTACTTGATAGATAAGTCTTGGGACAATCTTGTGTAAATCAATTGAATGTGTGTTTATTTGAAGATTCTATGCAAATAATCCACATGAGCTTCAAAAACAACTATTTGATAATACTAGGCACTTATTATATTCACATATCTGAATATCTATTTGAATAAGTTTATTAGGAAACACTGACTTCGTTCTATTTATAAATTAAACCCTAGAAATTCCTTCAGAGACAAATTTTAAGAGACTTATATTGTATAATGACTGGGCTTTATCAGTACATTAAATTAACTTAATTAAAATTAATAATAATCAAGAAAATAGCTGGCTCGTTGAGATGCCAATGTAAAGTTTTTTTATAATAAACTTTCTAGACATACACAAAAAATAACTCTTAAGAGGGAACTCTAGTGGTGCTTTCTCAATATAAACGTATTCCGCTGTTTTCTTCGTGGGTAATGCTTTTAGAGCAATTATTTTTGTTCTACAATTTTACACCGTGATTATACGTGCCCCTATCATTTGATTTTTTTCGAAACTTAATTAAAAAAAAAAAAAAAAACGATAATTCAAAATCGCGAGAAATAACCCATTTTAACCGTGATGTTCAGATGACTATTAGACAAACGTGCTAAGTTTTTGACAAAAGAGAAAATGATAGAAGCATAGGTATACTTTTCCTCTAAATCCACACTAATATATAAAGCTGAAGAGTGTCTTTGTTTGTTTGTTTGTGCGCGCTAATCTCAGGAACTACTGGTCCGATTTGAAAAATTCTTTTTGCGTTGGATAGCCTATTAATCCTGGAAGGCTTTAGGCTATATAACATCCCGCTATGACCAATAGGAGCAGAGCAGTAATAGAAAAAGTTGCGAAAACGGGAGCTAACGCAGACGTACATATTGCTTCCATTATTTTATCAGGCGCTTATTTTATATCAACTCAGCTCTTTTTAATTTTTTTCGGTACCTACGGGACGAACAGCGCACTCAGCTACCATTGAACTTAGCTTATGAGGAAATGCAATATTAGTAAAACCAGTGAACGCGGAAGAATCTTACAGCAGTGTAAGTTGTTAGTTTGGGATGAATGTGGTGATACACAAAAGGGCAACCAAGATATCATGGGAGGGACATTGGTACTTTTAGCTGGTGACGATAGACAGACCCTTCCGGTGATTACTAGGGGTATGCCGCCGGCAGATGAAATAAATGCCTCTTTGAAAGCATCTGCATTATGGGTTCGCGTGAACAAGTATTGTCTCACCACGAATATGCGAGGGCAACTTCATCACGGTTCTCAAGCCGGGTATATACAATACGCAGCTACTCTTTTAAAAATCGGAGTACATCGCATGCTAACTGACAGTAACGGCATGATTAGAGTGAGTCGTGAGTTCTGTCAAGTTGTGGATAGCTCAGATGACCCATTAAATAATTCTATCCGGATCTTCAAACAAATATGGCCAACCGAGAATGGCTATGCGAAAGGGCAAATTTGGCGCCGACTAATGAAATAGTAAAATAAATGAACAAATCATGTTAAACGTTCCAGGAAATGTTATCGAATACCTCTCAGTGGATAATATTACGGACACTGAACAAGTTACATCATACCCTAAAGAATTTATCAACTCTTTAGAATTATCAGGAGTGCCACCCCATAAGTTGATACTAAAAGTTGGTGTTCCAGTCCTATTAATGAGGAATCTTGAAGCTCCAAAGATGTGTAATGGTACTTGGTTACAAATAACACAGTTGGGTCACAACATTGTAAAGCCTACAATCATGGCTGGAATGGCAAAAGGACAAAATGTCTTGATTCCCAGTATTCCCATAATCCCGACTGATTTGCCATTTCAATTTAAAAGAGTACAGTTTCTTCTGAAAGCAGCATTTGCTATAACAATAACAAAGCCGACAGACGCTTAAAGTTGCCGGAGTTCATTTAGAAACAACATGTTTTTCTCATAGGCAACTAAATGTGATATGATATGGGTGTTAATTCCGAGGTCAATTGAGGTGCTTGTTACGAAAATGCCATCTAAATAACTTAAATCTCTCTCAAGTTGTTCCCTTAGTAAAAATAGCAAATTAATTAAATATAATACAGCTATCGATGATATCTGCAATAAATAAATAATTTCATAAATATTGTTTATTTGTGACAACCCTGGCCGATGCATTACTGTCTAGACGATGTCGGCATTTTACACGAGATCAAAGGCGTCGACCTACTGTATGATTTTTATACTGTGGTATTACTCAGTAACTTGGTTGTGGAGGTTGGATAGTAGCTCCGTAGTCCGCGTAAATCAGTATTTACATGGACCAAGTGAGTGCCAGTGTACTCACTTAGTAAGTTACATTGAACACTATTCGACCCTTACAACTCAGTTACTACCCAGTAACTAGGTATCATCATCAACAGCCTTTTTTAACATCCCACCTTTTTTTTTGTTGGGATGGGAAATCATCAAATGACTTCTCCCGCACTGGGCGGAGCGGAAGAGCGTGTCAGACTTTTACTGACTAAAACCCACCCGTGTTTCTTCACTTGCCTGTGCGACGGCCAGGGCCACGGTTTCTTGTTTAAGCAACCCGCAACCCTGACCCTGCTGAGAGGATTAGCAAGCTGAAGTGGCAATGGGCTGGTCACATATGCCGCAGGACCGACAACCGTTGGGGTATACGAGTCCTCGAGTGGAGACCGCGTCTCGGTAAACGTAGCATAGGACGCCCTTGGGCGAGATGGAGCGACGACATCAAAAAGGTGGCTGGTAGTGGCTGGCGGAGAACTGCTCAGATTCGAGCTTGTTGGCGTGCCATGAAGGAGGCCTATGTTCAGCAGTGGACGAGTAGAGGCTGATGATGATGATGAACCCTGACCCAGGAGGCATCGGTCTTCGTGGACCCGGTTTCCTCAAGATGTTTTCCTTCACCTTCAGTCATTGGTGTCCAAGATATACTTAGAACTGGTTATAACTAGTCGTAACAAGATTGGCGCCGATTTTTTTGTTCTCAATCTGAACTAATTTCAAGTTAAGTACATCTTTTTCTTTCTATTTAATTAAAAAAAGGATAGAAGATAACATTTCAGTTTAATCCTGTCAAATTAAGATACTCCATAGACAGTTTAGACGCGATTATAAACTTGGCGAATAAAAATGCGTCAATTTACATAAGCGGACTAATTTGACAGGTCTAAAGTAACATTTTCTTAATGTAATAGAAAAAAAAAGATAGGCTTAACTTAAAATTAGTTTAGTTTGTAGGAACACACAGGACAGCCTCCGTGGCGTAGCGGTAGCAGACGCAGCCGCTGCGCAAGGTGGCGCGGGTTCGATCCCCGCACAGTGCAAGTATTTGTATGCATGAATATGAATATTTGCACTGGTCTGGTCGTGCCTCGGAAAGCACGTTAAGCCGTTGGTCCCGGTTGCCATACGAAAGTCCCCGCCCCCTATTAAGTCCCCGCCCCCTATTCGATGGACCCCGAGGCGGAGGTACGCGCGAGTGTCAGCGCGCGCCTCTGAGGCGATGCACGGGGTAGCTTAACACCCCACTACCCCGTGCCGGAGACGAGGCCCTGACAGACCGGGCCAGCACGAGAGTGTGGGGCTGCGGAAGAATTTAGACTCCCGCGGCCCCACGCGCGCTTGTGACAGAAGAGACACCGGGGTGGTTTTAGGCGGTTGCCATACGAACATCTAGAGGCAGTTGTTACTGGTTGTTGGAGCCCTCAAAAAGTCCAACAATTGGTCTAACTGCAATGCTTCGATGTCGCCTTCGGTTTGTGGAGGTCAGACGGCAGTCGCTTCACGGAAAATGTCGAAGTTTAGCCACATCAGCAGTTGGACTGGTAAAAGCGGACCCCAGTCTCCAAAACTGAAAAAGGCTTCGGATGCGATTGGGATTAACGCTGGGATGATGATGAGTTTAGTTTGTGAACAACAGAATCGGCGCCATTACCTTTTTACCTTCTCAATACGATAACTTTGGTATGACTGGTTATTAGACTTACAATCCAAAAACGCTGCCAGATTCACCCGCACAACCACGCTAAAAAACATAACCCTTCCTGGCAGTCGGATAAAAAGACTGAGCCTAATTAGATTTAACACTTTTGATTTTGGAATATCCACGAATCTCAGCCGAGCCCAACGGCTTTTTGTACTGTCCAAGGTTCAGCTCCAGCGGGGTCTTATATAACACTAGCTTTCCGCCCGCGGCTTCGCCCGCGTGGAGTTCGGTTATATCGCGCTTTTTAGATTTCCCTCGGGAACATCAAATTTTTCCGGGATAAAAGATAGCCTA
The DNA here is from genome assembly GCA_017933935.1 of Sesamia nonagrioides. Classification (NCBI taxonomy): domain Eukaryota; kingdom Metazoa; phylum Arthropoda; class Insecta; order Lepidoptera; family Noctuidae; genus Sesamia; species Sesamia nonagrioides. The sequence continues at coordinate 669,055 of JADWQK010001062.1, read as the reverse complement.
TGTTCTTTCTCAGGATCTAAAGATTGTCTGTGCCCAATTTCATCGAAATCGGTTGAGAGGTTTAAGCGGGAAAGCGTAACAGACAGACAGACAGACAGAGTTACTTTCACATTTATAATATTAGTATGGATTATTTTTTGTATATGCGAAACCCGAAATATTCTACTTGGTTGTCGCAACAAAAATATGATCAAAGATCCGCTTGGGCGAGCGAGCGCGGTGCGTTGACCTCTAGCGTCAGCTGATGCGCGCGCACAGGTGCTATGATGCATCGTAAGCGGCGTGACGCGCTCGGTAACTACACTGCAACAATTTCTAAATGCATTTGGGACAAAATATAACATGGTGTTAAAATGATGGGAATCGATTCAGTTGCTTATTCTGAACAAACTATATTCAGGTTTCGCATGAATAAAAAATATTGTTGTATAAATATGGGCATCCATCCACGGAACAAACGCGTCAATCTTAGCTTAACCTGATAGTAGTAACTATGCGGCTATTATTATTAATCCGCTTTGAAGAAATTCTTCTAATTATTTTATTATAATAAAAAATACATGCTGTTTATTAATCTCAAAAGGTTTGACTCCAATAAACATAGCTTTAACATCCCAAAGAATCATATAACCTCATTAAAGCAAAACTTCGGAAGACTAACCAAGTAGATTTCCCAGAAATTTCAACCATTATAGGGTTAATGTTTCGGCATTAAAAGAGTTAGTAGTCTCCGAGATATCTCGAGCAGCGCTCCGTCAGACAAGTTTAAATGGAAAGAAACTTGAAACTGTTGGGTGAAGAAATTCGAGGCAGCTCAGATTCCGGCTCCTTTGTACTGCAATGTGGTGCAAAGTCGCCTGAAATTACATTTAAAACTAGTTATGTTTTAACATTTTAAATTAATTAATTAAATCAGCTTTTCTATTAGAAAATACGACTGAAAGTAAGTTTGAAATGTAAGTGAATACGCCTGGCCCCTTCATCCGGACCAATTACACTCGCTCGAGAAACGCCGTCATCATCAACCTTTTTTCTATAGTCCCACTGCTGGGCACAGGTCTCCTCTCATACAGAGAAGGATTGAGCGCAATCACCACGCTTGCTCAATGCGGGTAGGCGATATCAGACTTAAAGTCCAGGTTTGCTCAAGATGTTTTCCTTCACCTTTTAATCAGTTATTGGTATCCAAGATATACTTAAAAAGTACATATATCTTAGAAAAGTTACATTGGTACTTGCCTGACCTGTCGAACCCGCACACTCATACTTGAGAGGCTGATGTTTTAACCACTAGGCGACCACGACTTATAAAAGAAAGAGAGAAACGCACTTCAAGGACATAATGTACATGTCACCATTATGTATATGTGTATTTTATTGGTGATGTTCTTCAGAAACGTCAGATGCATAGTACTCAAAATTGTGATGCGTATATGACCAGACTGAAAACTCGTTATTTATTTAAAACGTTTATATCTAACGGCAGTTTCATCTCGACGACAACGCGATTCGTCGTGTTGATGCAGGCATGATATCCCGTGAAGCCGTACGGAGGACGGGTCTGAGCAGTTGTGTTGCCTTGCGAGTTTGGTCTCCAAATTAATCTCCCGCTGGCGCAGCGTCGTTTGTCGTGTTGTTGGGTGACTTAGTGAATAGAAAGGACGACAGTTGAGCGAGGTGATGCAATGTAAGCATCACCTCGCTCAACTGTCGTCTTCCTTTCTATTCACTAAGTTTTTTTTGAGTGAATAGGCGCTTTACCATTAACGATTGCATGACTGCTTACCATCAGGCGGGATTGCAGTTGAGCCCTAAATTATAAAAAAAGAGAAATGTTAAAAACTTTGAGATGACATTATGAACGTTCTTAAATTATGATCGTTAAGGCCCGGTGCTTATTAACGGCATCGGCGATGGAAAGGATCCTTTGGCATCCCTAGGAGAAGACTAGTGGCGTTTTATGGTTTCTGCATGGAAGGAAAAGGCGCTTTTGCTTGACATTCGTAAGCGATTAAATTATACAATTGACATAAATACAGACCGACAGAATTAAGTTATAAAGGTTTCGTCTTAGCGTTTCCTTACGAAGCCCTAATAAAAGTATAAAATAGTGTAAAAAGTCTCGTAAATGGCCTAAACCTTTTGTCGTACATATTTATGTACACACGTGTTTGTGCCAAAGAAAAAAAATTTTTTCATCCCACCATCTCGGAAACAGTATTTTTAATCTTCAATATCTGACTGGAAAAGCCGTTTTTATTCTCTAGAGGATAAAGTAAATTGAATTTAGAACATTGTGTGCACTAAGTTTGTAAATTAAAAAAAAACATTAAACCTATTTACTGTTACCTCTATGGTGCCGAATATATCATACAACTTTTTTTTAATTTGTTAAAAACTCAGACTCGGAACCTTCTTGGTGTTCTTTTTTCAATTTTCTTTGTACGCGGTTCTTTACGCGGCATTTTTTCACGTCATTGTTAAACCTTATATTAAAAAAAAAGAAACTTGAAAACAAGTGAAAAACTAAAATGAGTGATTCTAGCGACGAGGAAGTTTGTTTGACGCCAACAGAATTGACTGAAACTGTTAATAATGCGCAAATGAGCTTTCTACCTCAACAATCACGCGAGAAGTATTTAAAACAGTACGATATGTTCAACACGTGGCGACTAGCAAAAGGCGCCAAAACTTTCTCAGAAAACGTTTTGCTGGCATATTTTATAGAATTATCCGAGAACAAGAAAGCAAGCACTCTATGGAGTACGTATTCGATGCTAAAAGCAACAATAAAGATGAAAAAAGACATACATATCGATACCTATCCTAAATTAGTAGCATTTTTAAAAAGAGCCTCATCTGGTCATCATCCAAAAAAATCGAAGGTTTTCACAGTATCTGATATTGAAAAGTTTCTTAACGAAGCACCCGATTCCGTATATTTGGCGGCAAAAGTAAGTCAGTTGCACATTCAGTATCTACTTAAGTACATATATTAATCTCAATTAAATAGTATACTTAGTAAATGTTGATAGGCATAATTATGTGTTCATATAAATTTTATTCATTTATCTACTACAATACTCTTTACATTGCAGGTTGTTCTTATTATTGGAATAAACGGAGCATGTCGAACTAATGAACTAACACAACTTAATGTCAAAAACATTGAGAAACATTCAGATGACTTACTATTAATTAATTTACCTAATACAAAGACAAAAAGAGACCGCAACTTTGTCATTCGCAAGGAATACGTAACGATTGTTGAGAAATATCAAGCCTTACGGCCGCCTAACATTCCAATCAATCGTTTTTTTCTACAGTATCGCAATGGAAAGTGTGTTAGACAGCCTATGGGTACTAATAAAATTGGCAGTATCCCACGAGAAATAGCAACATTTCTTGAACTTCCAGAAACCCTGTTGTACACGGGTACATTGTTTCCGACGAACTTCAGCCACACTTTTGGCTGATTCCGGAGCTGATCTCCTGTCCCTTAAGCGCCACGGAGGCTGGAAGACCAATGCAGTTGTAGAGGGATACATAGAGGATTCCATCCAAAATAAGTCTAAAATATGTGAAGGCATCGTTGGAGCCATTACACTGAAAGAGCCTCAATCGGAAACTTGGACTGACCCTTCTACATAAAAAATAAGCCGTTATGAAACACCTAACCATCTCCCTCTCTATCCAACATTCACGCCAAGGGAATCCGATGAATCGGTACAACTATTAAGTATGACAGACAGTTTACCGAAAAACAGTACACAAGTGACTAACACCAATATTACAGTACCAAACAAAAATATTACACTCAAATTAAATAACTGTTGCAACGTTACTTTAAAATTTTCTTAATTATACTTTAGTATTATTTTATTATAATTTAAAGATTATTCTGTAATACTTACCTGTAATAATGTAGTAATTAATACCTAAACTGAAATAAAAGTGTACCTATCTTGTGATTGTAAACATTTTTTTATTGCATTTAGTCATTTCCTCGCTGAGGTGGAATGAAAAGTTACGTGTTGCACTCGAGTGCAAAGATCCTTCGCTTGCTCGGTCATCAAAATTGAACACGCGGTTAAAAAGCAACTTTGCACTCTTGTATAACAAATAACTATAATCCTTTCCTTCTGTCCGTGTGTCTTTATGGTTGTTGTATATTTAATGTATACGGATTACTAAAACAAATTTCCAGAATTATATGTCAACAACCGTCGAATTACTTAAGATCTTCCTCATCTTCATCACGATTGAGGCAAAAAATTTTAGCTAAGCAATTTTTTCACTTTTCTCCGTTAGAAAGCCTCGCTGTTTTCCAAACTTTACTTTTTTCTTTGAGAGCTTTATTTTGTTTACCTTCGTTTATGACCGAGTGGCCGAAGCGACTTCGTTCAACTTCGGCTTTCGTCGGGGTTCCAGTTAACCGGTGTCTCGGTGTTTTAATGACTTTCAGCCACTAATTTAATTTAAATTTTCTTGATTACTTTCTCGTCTTTGTTAATACGTCAGAGTTTTTTCCTCGAGTAATCCGATTATGTTAATTTTGGGTGTTATTTTTGGGTCGTGTCGTTAACTTTTACTTGCATTTAGACAGGTGCTAATCCTAATGCATATTTAATTTTTGGATTGAATTAATTACTGAACTATATTGTTTTCGGTTTTGTGCCGAAATCAATATTTATTTGTTCAATATTTTATGAGCTATCTCATAAAAGATTGATCAAAATATTAATTTCTGCGTCTATTTATTAGTTAGTGAATTACACATTCTTTTCAAATTTAAAAATTATTCAAGCTACGTTGATTAATTTACTATTACAAAAATCAAAATGAAAGAAAAAGAACATCAAAACCAAACAACCATTGTTTAAAATGTAATCAATTCAAAACCATTCTAATTTCAAATCTATTCTAATCTTGATGATACAAATACTTAAAAAAAAAACATTGCATTAAATTCTGACCGTTAGAGGACGATTGTCTAATGTAAAGTAAAAACTAATGTCGAGTCGTGTGTGCACGGTACACAGGACGGACAAAAAGGATTACAGTGTCCACAAAAGGAGGTTTATATGAATATCCATTTTTGGGATAAAGGCTCCTGAACCAATAGAGCGTGAAGATAAGGCTACATTTTATTTAGGAAACTAAGGATTTCTTTGATGAAAAACTTCTTTATTGATGATATTGGTTACTCGAGCGTTATTCTAATTCAGAGAACGTGGCTTTTCTATTGATATTTATTACTTTAGAGTGCTTTTGAATATGAGTAGGCTAAATTTAAGAAAGAAATGTATTTAGAGCTAAGTTTATAACTTTAGAATACTTACCGTCATTATCATCATGATCATCAACCTTTTTTTTATCGTCCCACTGCTGGGTACAGGTCTCCTCTTATACAGAGAAGGATTGAGCGTAATCACCACGTTTGCTCAATGCGGGTTGGCGATTTCAGACTTAAAGTCGAGATTTCCTTAAGATGTTTTCCTTCACCTTTTGATCAGTAATTGGTGTCCAAGATATACTTGAAAAGTTTATACATATAACTTATAAAAGTTACATTAGTACTTTCCCGACCTGGAATCGAGCCTACACACTCATACTTAAGAGGCTGGTGTTTTAACCACTAGGCCACCACGACTTAATACTTACGTGATCAGCCTATATAACCTTTCACTGTGGAGACTCAGGCCTTATCTTGGTGAGCGAGAGTGGGCTATTATAGACGACGCGGGCTCAGTGCGAGTTGGTAGATTTGACATGTATTCGAATTTTACTTTCTAGGACATGCAGATTTCCCGCACCGTTTTGAAAGCAATGGTGGTGAAATATATTACACAAGTTAAAGCACCTGTCTAGGATGGAATCCACTGGAACTGTTGTGGAGAGATGCATGCCGGAAGCTCGGGCTAGTAAGGAATCAATCCGGTCCGAAAGAGAGGCTATGGTAGAGCGAACGAGTGCTGCACTACAGGCAGTCTCCAAATGGGGCAAGCCAATCTTGTAGCATTCAATGCCGCCATAACACAGGCGTGTCTTTTCACCGCCAAAAGGAGCCCGTTCACTTTGGCTCCTATTTTTCAGAATGTATCCTTGAAGTGCACCGACCGCCTTCAGCTTTTGGGAGTTGGGATTTCCTCGAACCTAAACTTTGGGCGGTTCATTGAGTCCAAGGCAAGGGTGGCTGCCAGAAAACTTGGCATCATTGCAAAGGTCCGGTGGTACTTCACACCAAGGCAGCTTCAAATGTTGTACAAAGCACAGGTCCGCTCGTGTGTGCTCGTGTGTGCTGCAGCCACATATGGGCTGGTGCTGCTTAGTGTCACCTGGCCACTTTGGATTCAGTGGAGAGGCGGGCGAAGAGGCTGATTGGTGACCCTGACTTAACTCGACATGGTCTCCAAAGCCTAGAGCACAGGCGTAGAGTAGCCTGCCTGTCGGTCTTCTATAGGATGCTTTTTGGTGAGTGTGCAAGGGAATTGCACGATTTAATTCCCCCATCTCCGTTCCACCATCGGACGACCCGTCGTACGCCGACTTTCCACCCTTACGTTGTTGACACCACTACGATGCGACGAAGCGTTTCGCTTCTTCTTTTATATCTCGTAGATCAAGGGACTGGAGCAATTTGCCGGCGGCGGTGTTTCCATCACACTACAATTTGAGTGTCTTCAAGGCTAGAGTGAATAGCATAATACCATCAACGATCGCGTCACTGCTTACCATCAGGCGAGATTGCGGTCAAGCGCTAGTTTATAATTTTATTGGAATCATCATCTTCATCATCATCATTTCAGCCCAAAGACGTCCACTGCTGGACATAGGCCTCCCGCAAGGTTCTCCACGACGACCGGTCCTGCGCCTCCCGCATCCAGCTGGAAGAGAATGGAATCATCATCATCATCATCTCAGCGTTAATCCCAGTCGCATCCGTAGCTTTTCAGCTTTGGAGTTTGGGGTCCGCTTTACCAGTCTAACTGCTGATTTTGGCTAAACTTCGATATTTTCCGTGAAGCGACTGCCGTCTGACCTCCACAACCCGAAGGCGATATCTAAGCATTGCAGTTAGGCCAATTGTTAGACTTTTAAGGGCTCCAACAACCCGTAACGACTGTCACTAGATGTTCGTATGGCAACCGGGACCAACGGATTAACGTGCTTTCCGAGGCACGACCAGACCACTGTAAATATTCATATTCATACACACATACATTTGTGCACTGTGCGGGGATCGAACCCGCGCCTCCTTGCGCAACGGCCGCGTTCGCTACCGCTACGCCACGGAGGCTGTCGGGAAGGGAATGGAATGCATGACTTAAATAAAAGGGTAAAATATCATTTTCAAAATCTCAGTTATAATAAAAGTTTATGTATTAGGTTGTTGTTATCCCAATTTGTTAATTCAGTACTGTTGGTGTTATACAAGATTTTTTTTTTAAATACTAAATCAAATCTAACTACGGCTTATGTTTTGTCGCTATTTCGCGATTTTTTTTTATATTTGTTTATATTTACGCTATTAATTAAAATACTGTCCAAACAACATAATTTATATAATTTTGTAATAACGTTAATGCTCAAATTAATACGAAATACTTTTCACTAAGTTTAAACGGTCGTCTATTAAAATGATAATAAATTTAAGTTCTGTTCAGCTATCCAAGTACTTAGCTATCTTCGGATTAACTTTCCTTTTAGCTGGTAATTTTAAAGAGTGTCCATGGAGTTTCTTGCCCGTTCTTCTCCATAGGTGACTTCTCTTTCGTCTTACTGACTGATCGACCTTCAGATAATTCAAAAGTGCCTGTAACTGGTTTATTTGAAATAAATGCTTTGATTTGATTTGATTACCAAAACTATTGTAAATACATAATCTAACCGTCACTTTCTATTTCGGAAAAGATATTGCAAATTATTGGACACACGACATACATAGGAAAATTGTAGAGGTATGAGGAAAAGCGTGAAAAGCTCGCTCATCCTCCATAGAAAAGAGAGGATACTTCGACCATACTGGGATTGGCGGGCCGCTTTGCCCATCGGTTGATCTTGCGACCTTGTGTGCGGGCTAGTTGCACAGAAAACTCTGATTGCAAGATGCAGGATTCGCGTGACGTCACTATGACGCGTTGTACGCATGTTGCGTTGTTGGCACCGCTACAGAATGAATAACAAAATGAGAATATAACGAAAAAGGTCTCTTGTTGAACTTAAATTTAGTAGTATTTAGTAGTTTAATTTTTTTTCTATTTAACTAGCAGCGCCCTACGGTTTCACCCGCGTAGGTTTCGATATGTTTTTTTATATGCTCCGCTCCTAGTAATCGCAGCGTGATGTAGCCTTAAGCCTTCCTGGATTAATGGGTTATCCAACACAAAAAGAATTTTTCACATCGGAACAGTAGTTCCTGAGATTAGCGCGTTCAAACAAACAAACAAACTCTTCAGCTTTATATATTAGTATAGATTATGTAAAAGACAGAACATAAATATTAGTTTAGTCCAGTCTATTAAATGCCATCTCGTTTCGAGATTAGAAACATCAATCTCGCAGTATCCCGAAAATTTCGGGATCTAGTCTTGTTAAAAAAAATCACGTCACTGAATGAATCCTGCTTGTTAGTGATAGTGGGGTTTATTAAAAAAATACATTAATTTAAAAAAAAACAAAAGTCTACTAATATATAAAGCGGAAGAGCTTGTTTGTTTGTTTGATCGCACTAATCTCAGGAACTACTGGTCTGATTTGAAAAAATATTTTTGCGTTGAATAGCCCATTAATCTAGGAAATCTTTAGGCTATAACTAATAAAATAGGAGCGAGGCATATAAAAAAAACATATCGAAGCCTACGCGGAGCGCAGCTAGTTATCAAATAATTGTCAGTTTTACTTACATGTACATAATCAAAACAAAAGTGGGTAGGTATAGCTCAACAATATTAAAAAGTAGTTACGGGTGAATTGACAGTAACTTCTTAAAAAACAAAGTGTACCAAAAGTGCTATACAATATGTAAAGAAAACCCTGTCCGACCCGTGAAGGTATTGTTAGGTATCGATAACTGGTTCTACTAATGGCAACAAAGCCGGACTAAACTTTAAAAAAAAATCCCCCTAAAAATAAATATTATTTCGCAAAAAGAGGTAACTTAAAACATGTGCGGTAGGCCACCCAGGCGCGGGCGAAGAGGGGCAGGGCACACGGCATGCAGTCGCATCGCTATTCGTTCAGAATTAACCGTCAAAAATAATGTTGTCACTTTTTAAAAATTACCAAATTTTGGGGAAATTGGAATTAATTCGCGGGAAAAAAAGTTAATTTCAAAATTCACTACTATTGTTACTATGATGATTATGTAAAATTTCATATGTTATTTGGTCATGTGTTTACCTCATCCTTACGGGTCGGACAGGGTTTTCTTAACATATTGTATACTAGCTATCTTATATCCGTTGCAATGTACCCTACAGCTGAGAATGACCTCTCTGATTCAACACAGTGACAACAACAGTGACGCAACAGAGTGACTAAGCAAATTATGCAAAATTGCAAAAATCTCCCCATTATTCCTCCATACTCAAATAAATCCATTTCTTTTCTTTTAGTCCCGAGCGACATCTCGATGTCCCGAGCGGATGTGTGTAGCACCGCTGACCATTTTATTTTATTTATTATAGGACAATAAACAGTTACAATATAAAATATTAACAAATAATACCATAACATTATAATATAACAATATTTCATCCCACTCCATTATCCGCATGTTAACAATATTAATTTTGATTTAATATGGTAAAAAGAGTGCCGAGACCGGTCATCGTGGAAAGCCTTGGGGGAGGCCTTTGTCCAGCAGCGGATCTCTATAGGCTGAAGAAGAAGTAGATTCGTATATTAGGTATTAAAGTAACCTAATTATACCCTTGTTTGAAAACATTTCTGTGGAAATTCTATTTCCTAGTAGGTAATTCCAATAACACTATAATAATACAATATTATAAGTCTATGGGGATGCATGTAAGGATGGATGTTTGTTACTATTTCAAGCAAAAATTACTCAACGGATTTGGATGAACTTTGGCACACAGATAGCTTATAATCAGGAATAACACACAGAAATTTTTTTATACCTGTTTTCCCGATTCCCTGTATCGAAACTTACTGCGGGGTGCAGCTAGTTAAAACTATTTTTTTTAATAATTATAAACTAGCGCTTGACTGCAATCCCGCCTGATGGTAAGCAGTGATGCAATCGTTGATTGTAAAGCGCGCTAGTTTATTAATCACTATTAGTATTAAGTAAGTAGTATTATCACTAGCACTATTTTAAATACCAAGTTAGACTTGTACCCATTATCAAGGGACATTGAGACAACAGAGTTAAACTCTAGCATAACCGTAAACCAAGATATAATAATATCACACCCATCAAATAATTTTCAAAATAAAATGAATAATAATAACCTTAAAATTGTTCATCAAAATATACAGGGTGTGATAAATAAACAATTAGAATTGGAGTTGTTCATGAACTGTAATTACATTGATATTGTTTGTCTTACTGAACATTGGTTAAAAGCCCATCAGTTCATGTTCAGCTTTAATAACCATCAGATTGCTAGCTCGTTCAGCAGAGTGAATATGATAAGGGTGGCTCCCTAATAATTGTTCGTAACAATTTCAAATTTAAAGAAAGGACTGATATTGTAAGCCTCTCTGTTGAGCGGGTTATTGAAATTGCTTGCATCGAGCTTGAGCGGTTCATTGTAATAAGTGTCTACAGGCCCCCATGTGCTTCCTATGATATTTTTGAGAAATATATGGAGGAAGTTTTATTAAAGACTTGTCGCAGTAACAAAACAGTTGTTGTTTGTGGAGACTTCAACATTAATGTTCTAGAGAAATCAGCTACAGTTAATAAATTTATGTCATTATTTAAGTCTTATAACTTGTACGCAAGATTCTTTGAGCCGACTAGAATAACTGCCACGAGTGCCACCTGTTTAGACAACATCTTTACTAACTCAAGACCTTCTGACCATTTAATTATAAACGAGTTAGACTCTGATCACTGTGGCCAGTTAGTTACTTTTACTCAGAAAAGTGAAGTCAGAGCTCAAAGAAAACTTGTGAGTTTTGTTCCTATAAATGAAAATCGTTTAGGACAATTTAAAAATAATTTAATTGAAAAGCTACCGGACTTGCCTTATCACGCCAATCCGGATCATGCGTATAGTGTACTATTTAACCTCATTAATTGTGAATTTATGAAAGTTTTCACAAAAAAAACATTGCCTGTTAGCGACCGTATTATATTTAGTGACTGGGCAACCCCAGGTATTTATAAAAGCAGGGAAAAAATGTATGAATTATATCAGGAAAAAACATTTAACCATGATGAAGCTTTTCAAGATTTTGTTAAAAATTATTCAAAAACTTTTAAAAGAGCCTGTTCCTCAGCAAAAGCCATACACATTAAAAATAAAATAAAATCTTCTGGCAATAAAATCAAAACAACTTGGGGAATTATAAATTCTGAAACTGGAAGAACCAAAGTACAGAATCGCGATTTCCATCTTAAAATTAACGATGAAGATATAAAGGCGGACTTGGAGGTAGCAACTGAGTTTGAGAATTTTTTTACTAATATTCCAATAATGACAACAAAAACTTTGTCTTCTTCCTCCACTTCTGCATATGCCATACTAAAAGAATGTGTTCCAGAATGTGACAATCACTTTGAATTTACATTTGTGACTGCTAAAGACATTATAGAATCTTTTAAGGATCTTGATGTAAAAAAAACTGCCGATCATTGGGGTTTGTCAGTATACACTGTAGCTTCAATAATAGATGCTATCGCACCTTTCTTAGCAATTGTTTTTAATTCTTGTGTCACATCTGGTGTATTTCCTGATTTGATGAAACTAAGCAAAGTAATTCCACTGTTCAAATCTGGTAGTACAACTGATCCCACGAATTTTCGGCCAATATCGATATTACCAACTTTGAGCAAAATTTTTGAAAAATTAATTTTGAAACAGTTGTTGAGGCACTTTAACTTACACAATTTATTGCACGTGAAACAATTTGGTTTTACAAAGGGTCGTTCAACTACGGATGCGGGCGTGGCATTGCTAAAGAACATATTTGGGGCCTGGGAGGAATCGCAAGATGCTCTTGGTATTTTTTGTGATTTGTCCAAGGCCTTTGATTGCGTACATCATGATACTCTTATCAGGAAATTGTACCATTATGGTTTGAGGGACAGAGCTCTCGACCTTCTGACTTCTTATCTGAATAATCGAATTCAGAGGGTTGATGTTAATGGCAAGAGATCTGCAGGATCTGTGGTCACCATGGGCGTTCCGCAGGGCTCAATTCTAGGTCCATTCTTGTTTTTAATTTATATTAATGACTTACCTCATCACGTGAGGGATAATCACAACATAGTATTGTTCGCGGATGACACTTCTCTTATTTTTAAAGTCAAGCGTCAGCTAACAAACTTTGACGAAGTTAACAATGCACTCTCTAAAGTTGTCCATTGGTTTAATGTAAATAACCTCCTTTTAAATGAAAAAAACTAAAGTCATTAAATTTTCTACGCCAAATGTCAGGCAGCTAAGTACCAATGTTCAACTGAATGGAGTAGAGTTGATCCCTGTCGAGTCGACAGTTTTTCTTGGATTAACTATTGACGCCAAGTTACAATGGGGTCCTCACATTGAGAAGCTGTCGGGTAGACTCAGTTCTGCCGCCTTTGCTGTTAAGAAAATTAGACAGATAACTGATGTGGATACAGCCAGAATTGTTTATTTTAGTTATTTTCATAGTCTTATGACTTATGGGATTCTTCTCTGGGGAACTTGTGCGGACATCAATACCATCTTTGTTTTACAGAAGAGGGCTGTTCGAGCCATTTATAACCTTGGTCCTAGAGAATCTCTTAGAGAAAAGTTCAAAGAGGTGAACATTCTGACTGTAGCTTCACAATATATATTTGAAAATCTTATGTATGTTCATAAAATATCTCGAATTTTAAGAAGATAAGCGATATTCATAATGTAAATACCAGGAACAAACACAATCTTGCTTTACATCACACTCGTCTCCACAGAGTAGGCAACTCGTTCATGGGTCAATGTATACACTTTTACAACAAGCTTCCCATGGACGTTCGAAACTTACCCATTAAACGATTTAAGAACCATATAAAGGCCAAACTTTGCAAAAAGGGGTATTATAAAATCACAGATTATTTAGAAGACAAAAAGCTTGGGATTGAGCTGCTCGCTCTGTTAAGCATTGTTAATTTTTATTAAGCAATATGCGTAATTATAAGGTAAATTATTGTAAACATTTTCATTTTTAATGTCTGGACTTGAAAAAAGACGATGATCCCTGAGTTTGTTTCGGCCATTTCTTCTCAGAGGTAGTCAGTTAGGAAATGCCGGCTTCATCTAGTTAAAAAAATAAAATAAAAAATAAACATGACGTGTAAAAGTGATCAGTGATCCTACTTGCTTAATAAACGATTTCATTTCATTTCATTTCATTTCAATCCCATTCACATAAAAAAGACTTAGTGAATAGGAAGGAAGACGGCAGTTGAGAATATATACTAGCATACTTTGATTTTACTACCCTGGGATGAATTTACGCTCTGTCTTGTAGTTTCAGCGTAAAGCTCAAACAGTACAAACACAGACACAGAAACAGAAATGCTTCGTTATGCAATAAATGCCTGAGTGCAATCTGCCGTCACGTATTTATTTCTCTACAAAGTAATTGAATATAACAATTCGAGGACTGTGACATCTATCGATCCGCACTGGAGGATGCCAATATTATTGAAACCTTGGCCCCGGCCGTCGCACAGGCAAGTGAATAAACACGGGTGGGTTTTAGTCAGTTAAAGTCTGACACGCCCTTCCGCTCTGCCCAGAGCGAGAGAAGTCATATGATAATTTCTCATCCTCCCTCATCTCATAAAACATTTAAGGCGCTGTGCTCAGTAAAAATAGGCTTTAAAAAACAATTTTTTAGCTAAACGTATACATTTCAGAGCAGCCAAAAATTTTTATGTTAATCTTGATTATATGTAGCAGGAAACTATTGTTTTCAAAACACGTTTTGAATTAATTTTCTCGATAGAAAAAAAACCTAAAGTAACCCCTAAAATTGAATTTATAACAGTTGTAACTGTATTATTAATCATCAAATCTTGATAAAATTAAGAAGAGCGATGTAAAATATAATAGTAAATGAAACCATTGTTTTTGTTTATCGATTTAACTAAGATATTCTAAAATAAATAATGTATTTAATGATAAATAACGTGAACGAAACGTCGCTCCATCGCGGCGTCCATTGCCTTCTCTTTCACTTCTATGCTTAGCGACAGTGACCGCTGAGGCGCGGTGCTTGTCGGACCTATGTCACTTTTTGCTTTACCCCGCACAGAAAATAATTATATTTACGTTTCTGTTTGTTGATGAATAATCATATTTCGTTTTTGCCCGGGTTCCAACCCCAGGTTTACATTATATGCTTTTTGTAGATTTTAATTGAAATAAATGCTTTTTAATTTACTGTTGTATTTTTGCCGATATTTTATTTGATTTTTTTCTATAATTATTCTTTTTACTTTTTCGCGGCAAATTTTTCTTCACCTGTATGTGTTCGGGTTCAAACCCCAGCTTTACGTTGTATGCTTTTTGTTGGATTTCTTATTTGCAATTGTTTTTTTTTAATTATTATTAATTTATCCGATTTTCTGTATTTTTTGTAGTAATTGTTCCATCTTTTTAAATATATTCTTTTTGTAACAATTATAATGCAAACTAATATTTAAAATCAATTCGTTATAATTTTCTTTCTACAAATTTCTAGAAATTAATAATAAATAATAATAATAAGCCTTTATTTAACCATGAATTTCTTAGTTCATAATATAATTTAACAAAAGAAAAACAATAAAAATAACAGTTAATTTGATAATAGTTCAAAACAGTAAATTTAGATTTCATTTTGTTGCATTATTCATGGCCCCTTTCAGTATGGGCTCCTCCAAGTGCCTCCATCTATTTCACTCGTACAAACCCGATTTCGATAAGAGTTGCAGTTTTGAAGAAAAAAACTTATTATTTTTAATTTCTAAATAATAGTACATAACATTTTAAAAATGTAAAATATGTATAAAATATACATTTTCGAAAATCGCAAGGTAAAGTAAACGGATGTGGGATTCGAACCTGGTGCTCGCCGCGGATGTCTAATGCGAACCGGGACTGTGACGAACAGAGCCAGCCATGCTTCGCGGTTGGGTTGTGAAATTACGCTTCTAAATGTAGATGGAATAGAGAATGGTTGGTATAGATTTAATAGAATGTGCGTATTTCTGTAATTATTCTTTCTTTTTACTTTTTCGCGGCAAATTTTTCTTCACCTGTATGTGTTCGGGTTCAAACCCCAGCTTTACGTTGTATGCTTTTTGTTGGATTTCTTATTTGCAATTGTTTTTTTTTTTTAATCATAATTAATTTAGCCGATTTTCTGTATTTTTTGTAGTAATTGTTCCATCTTTTTAAATATATTCTTTTTGTAACTATTATAATGCAAACTAATATTTAAAATCAATTCGTTATAATTTTCTTTCTACAAATTTCTAGAAATAATAATAAATAATAATAATAAGCCTTTATTTAACCATGAATTTCTTAGTTCATAATATAATTTAACAAAAGAAAAACAATAAAAATAACAGTTAATTTGATAATAGTTCAAAACAGTAAATTTAGATTTCATTTTGTTGCATTATTCATGGCCCCTTTCAGTATAGGCCTCCTCCAAGTGCCTCCATCTATTTCAATCTATTCTAAGCACTCGTACAAACCCGACTTCGATAAGAGTTGCAGTTTTGAAGAAAAAATCTTTTATTTTTTAAATATCCGAAAATGCATTTTTTTTTAACAGTTACTCTAAACAGCTGTTTATAAATAGTAATTTCTAGAAATGATATATTTCTAACAGTTTCATGAAAAAAGGACATAACACAAAAAAATTAAGCAGAACGGACAAAGCGCATTATAAAAATAAAAAAGAAAACAAAAAAAATAATAAAAAATGAAAATATGTATAAAATATACATTTTCGAAAATCGCAAGGTAAACGGATGTTGGGATTTGAACCTGGTGCTCGTCTAATGCGAACCGGGACTGTGACGAACAGAGCCAGCCATGCTCGCGGTTGGGTTGTGAAATTACGCTTCTAAATGTAGATGGAATAGAGAATGCTTGGTATAGATTTAATAGAACGTGCGTATTTCTGTAATTATTCTTTCTTTTTACTTTTTCGCGGCAAATTTTTCTTCACCTGTATGTGTTCGGGTTCAAACCCCAGCTTTACGTTGTATGCTTTTTGTTGGATTTCTTATTTGCAATTGTTTTTTTTTTTTTTAATTATAATTAATTTAGCCGATTTTCTGTATTTTTTGTAGTAATTGTTCCATCTTTTTAAATATATTCTTTTTGTAACAATTATAATGCAAACTAATATTTAAAATCAATTCGTTATAATTTTCTTTCTACAAATTTCTAGAAATAATAATAAATAATAATAATAAGCCTTTGTTTAACCATGAATTTCTTAGTTCATAATATAATTTAACAAAAGAAAAACAATAAAAATAACAGTTAATTTGATAATAGTTCAAAACAGTAAATTTAGATTTCATTTTGTTGCATTATTCATGGCCCCTTTCACTATAGGCCTCCTCCAAGTGCCTCCATCTATTTCACTCGTACAAACCCGATTTCGATAAGAGTTGCAGTTTTGAAGAAAAAAATTTTATTTTTTTTAATATCCGAAAATGCATTTTTTTTAACAGTTACTCTAAACAGCTGTTTATAAATAGTAATTTCTAGAAATGATATATTTCTAACAGTTTCATGAAAAAAGGACATAACACAAAACATTTAAGCAGAACGGACAAAGCGCATTATAAAAATAAAAAAGAAAACAAAAAAAATAATAAAAAATGAAAATATGTATAAAATATACATTTTCGAAAATCGCAAGGTAAAGTAAATGGATGTTGGGATTTGAACCTGGTGCTCGTCTAATGCGAACCGGGACTGTGACGAACAGAGCCAGCCATGCTCGCGGTTGGGTTGTGAAATTAGGCTTCTTAATGTAGATGGAATAGAGAATGGTTGGTATAGATTTAATAGAACGTGCGTATTTCTCGATGCACGACACCTCACGCATCGATGTACTCGCGCGGAGCGCCCCGCGCCCCGCAGTGGGCGGGGCTAGTCGTGTCCCACTTCGTCTGCTTCACCCCCTCAAATACCTAAAAGTTTGCTATTCACAGCGTCTTAATGCTGATACGATATGCTAATTGAAGTTGCATTGCAGCTTCCAAATATAATAATTAAAAACTTTAATAGATAACCATACAAAAAAATCCATAGATATTAATTTATATTCGCCTGTTTCACATCGCGTTGTACACTGTCAAGCATTTTAATGGGCACCTCAAATTGCCCTGAGTGCTTCCATACTCCACAGCCGCCAGAATGGATGGCGAGTATCTTTGTGTATGTTGTAGGCTTTCCACGTGAAGTTCAGTTCACTGGGCCATTTTAATTGACCAATTATACTGAGTGAGTTAGCAATTTTTAAAATTTGGAATCGGAATTGTAAATAATATCTACAGTAAGGTAAATGAATTGTTTATTGATTTTACTCTCTGTTTAAAATCGCAGTACGCAGTATGCTTTGAAATTATTTAAAGGCTTAAAAAATATTACAATAATTGGTTTCTCCGATTGCACTTTTTTTGTAGTAGATTTTTTTGCATTTCAAAATCATGTAAGTATTAAAAATATCGATAGAACATGTTGAAGGCATGGTTGGTTTCATTTTGCTTATCGATGTTTCCTGTCATTCTTGATGATTTCTCTTTGAAATAGCTTATTATACCTGTTTAAGATTATCATCAGAAATCTTCAAATTGCTCTTTGGCCTTTGGCTCAGTCCCAGGATTATCCACAGCTTACGACCGTGTGTCTTCTTGTCCCTTCCGCAGTAGATATCAAATCGTTTCCTTTCTCTCATCTCTGATATCCTGATCTCAGGAGATCCCGTGTTATTTTTTGGGATCAATTTATGTAAATCAATTGTTGTTAATTATACAGAAATATATATATCGTTTAGATATCTTTAGAATTATAATTCACGGCGTATTTTAATTTCTGAAATGATTTTTGTGTGTTTTCCATAATGGACGCTCTCAGCGTACAATATATTTCTGCATCGTTCTCACACGGTTGATTTCAACATGCATGATGTAAGCAAATATTTGTAATAATAGCTTGAAAATTTAAACGAGTGTCCATGGAGTTTCTTGCCCGTTCTTCTCCATAGGTAGGTAGACCTACTCTTTGGAATGGGCGACTAGCTTTATCTTATTGACTGACAGACCTTCTGACAATTCAAAAGTGCCTGTAACTGTTTTATTTGAAATAAATGCTTTGATTTGATTTGATTTGCGGGTATTATTCTTTGGGTCGAGTCTAAACGGGTAGAATGGTCACAGACCTAAAAACCAGATAGTTAAAAAAAAGAAACATTGCCCCACACAAGGAATTTCTCCTGTATAGTGGTTGCGTTTACAAACTCACATACGCAAACAGCCAGACACGAAACAACTACTTGTAGGTCTTACAAATATTTGTCCCGTGCGGGAATCGAACGCGCAACACGCAGCGCAGCAGTTAATATCTGCGCTAACCGTGTAGTCAAATGCAGTTGACAGCTGCACGTCATGACTGTGACAAAAAGACACATTATAATTATTAACATTTCACATTTTTTTTTTAATAATTATAAACTAGTGCTTGACTGCAATCCCGCCTGATGGTAAGCAGTGATGCAATCGTTAATGGCAAAACGCACTAGTTTATTAAGCCTATTCACTTAAAAAACTTAGGAATAGGAAGGATGACGGCAGTTGAGCGAGGTTGAGCAATGTTAAACCCAAGACCAACACGACCAATGATGCTGCGCTAGAGGGAGATTGATCTGGAGACTCTCTACGACCAAACTCCCGACACAACAACATTTGGCGCATCGTACCCGCCACACATCGCAACACAACTGCTCAGACCCGTCCTCCGTACGGCTTCACCAGACATCATGCCTCGCATCATGCATCATGCAGTTAACTTTAAGCAACGTTAAGGTATAACGGGGTGTATCTACAAACACAGAGAAATTCTTCTATGGAGTGAAAGAAACAACGGATAACATAACATGTTCAATTATTAAAAAAGGAGCGTGTTGCGTCCATTTGATTTTTTATTCTACGCTCAACGCACGATTTAATTCAATATACATTCGACTCTTTACATTCTGCGCCATTTTATTGGATTTAAAATATTATTTGTACCTGTCAGGAATATTGGAACACTGGAATGTTTTCATCACAATTTAATTTTATTTGTGGCAGAGAGTAAAATAATTTTTGTGCACTAAAACTTTACATCACGATTTCTATGTTAATATCAATTCAATTCAATTCAATGTATTTATTTGCTTACTAAGTGTACATTAGTGGTCTTATATAATATTATCTAACAATTAGTCCTTACAACTTAGCGGCCTTTTTCAGGCATTGCAAAATTTGAGGTTAGTAAGGCTTACAATATTTTAATTTCAACATTTATAATTATAATTTATATTAACAATACTTTTTATACATCAAAGTAGTCATTATTTTTATGATCGCCGTATTAATTTTATAAATGTGGGTAGGTGTATTTTGGTCTGGTTTTCGCACTTAGTTCTTCTAGTGGGCCATTGTGCGGCGTTATCAAGATTATATCGAACCTTTCAACGTGACTTTCATTCGTATACATACGAATGACACGCATCAGCAACTGCAACTGTAGACACGTCAGCGACTTATTAGATCGACACGTTGTCGGCGGCAGCCCCCGAAACGTCGACGCGACGGTTATAGTTGCCTCTGTCGTCGACGCGTGGAACTTGTAAGTATCATCATCAACCTTTTTATCGTCCCACTGCTGGCCACAGGTCTCCTCTCATACAGAGAAGGACTGAGCGTAATCACCACGCTTGTTCAATGCGGGTTGTGCGATTTCAGATTTAAAGTCCAGGTTTCCTCAAGATGTTTTCCTTCACCTTTTAATCAGTCTTTGGTGTCCAAGCTATACTTAGAAAATACATCTATCTTAGAAAAGCTACATTGGTACTTGCCTGACCTGGAATCCAACCCGCACACTCACACTTGAGAGGCTGGTGTTTTAACCACTAGACCACCACGACTGTGTATGCACACTAAGAATAAAAGGTATGGCATGAATATATTTAAATACTTGACAGTCCAGCAAATGATTCCGTCAATTCCAATCCAGCCTGTACCTTGCTGCCCTCTTCCAGCGTCGCCCTAGGCCGAGACCCTTAACACACCGGGGGTCTTAGCATGCAGTCGCTTAGTTCGCCCTTAGGTTTTAATTTATTGAGGCATTCACAGGCACATAAAGCCATACAAAAAAAAAAAAAAACAACTGATCATCTTGTTTTGCTACACTACTGGCTGATCAAATATTCAAATTTTTCAGTTTCTAAGAGAGGCGTCGCCTTGATGGTTGGATTTCAGTTATTTTCTGATGACAAAGCCGATGTCAGAGGAGGCACTATCGTCAAGCAACAAAAATCGATTAAAACAAAATTATTCGCTAATATATTTTATAGCATTTTATAATAGAAGATGAGAGTTAAAGTAGAGAGAGAATCAGAGTGCTGTACTTTAATTAAATGTCCCATCGGTTGATGTACATTTTAATATTTGGTTTAATAATTAAGGTTTAGAACACTGAAGTGTTGATCGACTTCTGTACCACGACCGTAATAAAACGGCTGTTTTATTACGGTCCAATTATGATGACATTGAAGCTCTGAAATCTCTTATACGACGACCACTTTTGGTAAAAGGTATCCTGCGTTCATAAATCTTAAAATAATTTCAGTTCAACCATAACCCAAAGGGACAAGTCGTAATTACAGTATAGGTAACAATATTCACATTCTGATTTTAGTCTAATTTACCAAAAATACCTGTAAATTCCTTACCTGAATGTATGAAGTTATTGACATTATTTTTTTGGATTGCTAATCAGAAAATGATCTCTCTTGCTCTGGGCGGAGCGGTAGGGCGTGTCAGACTTTTACTACGGCAACCCCACCTGTGTTTCTTCATTTGCATGTGCACTATGGACCAGGGTATCTCTTTTGGATAACCCGAGGCAAGTTTTTGAAATTGATTGTTTCTGTGATGACATTTTGACCAGATTTTGAACGCTTATTAATTACGATAATTGGCCTTTAGCTATGGGTCAGTCCGAATAAAGGACGTGGACGCAGCGTGGTGTCAGACAGGAAGATGTTATCTCTCCGATACTGTTCACCGCTGTATTGAAGGATGTTTTCAAGGTTCTGGACTGGAAAGGACTGGGTATCAACATAAATGGCGAGTACATACCTTCGGTTTCCTGGTGATATCGTAGTCATGACTGAGACCGGGGATGACCTGAGTACAATGCTCGAAGACCTCAGTAGAGCCTCCGAGCTAGTCGGTCTTAAAATAAACATAGACAAGATGAAAATCATGTCTAAAGTCCATGTTGTACCGACTCTTATAACGATTGGAGACTCTGTTCTCGAAGTTGTTGACAGTTACGTATTACATTGGTACTTGCCTGATCTGGAATCGAACCCGCGCACTTATATTTGAGAAGCTGATGTTTTAACCACTAGGCCAACAGTTAGGTGGGCCCAACTTCGACAAAGAGGTCAATCGTTGAATCCAACTCAGCTGGGTTATTTTCGGATAGCTACGTGTGTCTTGCCAGTGATGACTTATGGAATTGAGACGTAGTCGCTAATAATGGGCCTTATAATAAGGCTCAAGGTCACTCAAAAGGTAATGGAGAGGGCTATGCTATAGAGGGTTTCACTGCCTGATCGAATCAGTAATGAGGAGATCCGCAGAAGAACGAGAGTAACCGACATAGCTCGAATAATTGCAACACCGGGTACATTGCCCTTTTAGACCGATGCCCGATGGGGCCTGTGAGTTCTTAAGTGGCGACCATGCACCGGAAGACGCAGCGTGGGTAGGCCCCCAACAAGGTGGACTGACGACCCAGTGAAGGTAGCAGGAAACCGCTGAATGTGGGAGGCGCAGGACCGGTTATCGTGGTGACCCTTGGGGGAGGCCTATGTCCAGCAGTGGACGTCTTTAGGCTGAAATTATGAATGATATAGGCTATAGCGTGTGTATTTACTAACCCCACTGGACACGCGCTGAAGATCACGGTCCACTCACTCTCAACGATTCCTGTGTACGAACATCATAAGAACATTATAGGCTGTAGACAGACATAGCACCATTCCTACAGTTATTTATGTATCAGTGTAATTCACAGTCTGGAATTAGTGTATTAATTCATCATCATCATCATTTCAGCCGAAAGACGTCCACTGCTGGACATAGGCCTCCCCCAAAGTTCTCCACGATGACCGGTCCTGCGCCTCCCGCATCCAGCGGTTTCCCGCGACCTTCACCAGGTCGTCGGTCCACCTTGTCGGGGGCCTACCCACGCTGCGTCTTCCGGTGCGTGGTCGCCACTTGAGAACCCGTCGGCCCCATCGGGCATCGGTCCTACGGGCAATGTGTCAAGCCCACTGCCACTTTAGTGTTGCAATTCTTAATTATTATTTAGTGCATCAATAATGTTTTTTTTTTGTGGTAATTTCATTTTGCAGAATCACTAGTCGATTATTCTCTATCGTGCGCGGGTATTACCGATAACCATACTATGAATTATGTAGACGTGGGAATCTTTTAACGAGAAGTAAATATTGAGGAAGTTCGTATCAAGTGGATAACGATGATTAATAATATTATGTTCGCTTTGTTCTTTAGTTGTATAACACGAGGATATGATTAACTGTTATTTACTTTTGCAAAGTATTATCATGAAACAATCGCGGGATTCACGTTACT
The DNA here is from genome assembly GCA_017933935.1 of Sesamia nonagrioides. Lineage (NCBI taxonomy): Eukaryota > Metazoa > Arthropoda > Insecta > Lepidoptera > Noctuidae > Sesamia > Sesamia nonagrioides. The sequence goes on along the minus strand of JADWQK010001062.1, from coordinate 645,945 downwards.
TTGGGGTGATGCGAAGTTTGTTCATATGTAGGCATTCGTTTATGATCAGCATAGTTATTTACAGTCCTTTGACAGGCTTTATATTCTTACATAATACGAGAATTGCAGTATTTTACATTTTTGATTAATTGACAGGCTGATCTTACATACAACTTGCTGCTTTGCAATATTATACGTCTGTGAACGTATTTCTCGTCATCATCATCATCAACCTGTAGCAGCTTGGTAATCGCGATATGCTGAGTCGCATATTTGAGGATATAGGGGGACGCGAGCGTACAGCTCGCCAGTCGCATAGAGTACACCGCCCTGCCTCTACACGTACGTAGTACATAATTAGTTATAGTGAAATATTGTAGAACCAAAATTATAGACATGTATTACAGTGAAGTCACATTTTATTTAATAATCTCTTTTAAACAAAGAACACGCCCAACAAACCTTTTTCTTATCGTCCCACTGCTGGGCACAGGTTTCCTCTCGTACAGAGAAAGATTGAGCGTAATCACCATGCTTGCTCAATGCGGGTTGGCGATTTCAGACTTAAAGTCCAGGTTTCCTCAAGATGTTTTTCTTTACCTTGTAATCAGTTATTGGTGTCCAAGATATATTTAGAAAGTACATATAACTTAGAAAAGTTACATTGGTCGTTGCCTGACTTGGAATCGAACCTGCACACTCATACTTGAGAGGCTGGTGTTTTAACCACTAGGCCACCACGACTATTCACATGTATTTCATATACTTCAACAGTATTCATATTATAAGATTTTCACCACAAAGCACTAATTCGCCGGCAGCAACGTCTAGAGATTGAAGTGTACACAACATTCGTGGCGCCAAAAGTACATTGAATGTTATACTTCCCCTTATTTCAAAACAAGGATTTAATTTAGATAAAGTTTAGACCATCTAAATGATTATTAAATATTGAACCTAACTGTTATAGAAATACAGTTCTTTATATAAAAATGACAGCTTAGTTTGGTACTAAGTTGTCACTTTTGTATTAAGAACTTTGACCTAACCTCAATAAAGTTCGAAATACAAATACTGACTCAAAGATTAAATCTGGAACTAAAGTAAGATCTCGGAATTCGGACATTCGGAAGGCTTCGTTGACGAAGCCTTCCGAATCTAGTCAATCTGACGAAACTAAGTCTAACCATGTTATCATTCATTCATAATAAGACCCCGAACTAATCATACATTCTGGAGTGATAGGTACGAAGAGGAAGACGCCTATAAGTCTAGCCAAAACTACGGGCTTCTTACCTTTAAGCAAAGAGTTTCTAAAAAAACTGAGACCGCAAAAAACGCCCTGTGACGTCTGTAATGAAAGTGCAGCTGACAGCGGCATAGATTTAAATCGTTAGAGAGCCCTACCGTGTCAATAAATAGAGGCATTTTTGATGGATTTAATTATCATGGAATTATTATATAGTGTGTGCTCACTTTTCTGAATATGGAATTTTGTGTGGTAAACTACAGTGAGGTTGAATCTAACGATTTAAATCTTTGGGCAGATGGGCTTAGTGTTAAGTTGTCAAACACGTTCTCTCTAAAAAAATACATCATGTTACTTTTAAAATAAAGTTTCAGTGATGACATGAACCAGTAAACTGTAGAAGTTATGTGGGTGGTCACCACTCTAAATAAATAAATAAATTAGTATTAACTTTGGGCGCCTGGTTTGTATGGAAAGTGTTGACTGACAATGCCGATTCTAGCAGCGGCCACCGAAGCGTCGCATGCTCTGTGGTGTTCATTCTCTAGCAATTGTTTTTCCAATAGCATCCCTGAGTGTGCTGACATTCACATGCAGCTCGTTGTGATGATTGCCTTATTCCAGATTGGCTCCCAACTAACGCCATTTCCTTTGGGTATTTCATTACTGCAGATAGAATTCTAGTACGATTGTTCAATTCAATCAGTCTTTAACGCTGCTGAATGCACAGTAAAGTCTTTTATATATTTATCAATTTAAAATTCTTTTCTTTATCAAGTCAGTACGAATAATATCTTGGAAGAGGCAAGAGTTTGGGCCAACTGATATACAATTCAGTCGTACTATCGACATGTCGAAGAAACAGACGGGGTCTAATGCAGTTCTAACTTTAATCTCGTAACAATATGGTCGTTATTTGATTGATGCAACTGTCAAGTCTTTACAAAATCTGCCCTTTATTTTATTAATAATTGCCCCTTACTACCAACTCCTGTAACATTTGAAGTCACATATACAAACAGCCAGATCCGGCTCAACTACCGGTAGGCCATACGAATATTTGTTCCGTGCGGGAACCAAACCCACGACACTCAGTGCAGTAGTCGATCGCTCAGCTACTGATCCAGCCGAGTTATCAAAATATCAAACTGTATACGAGCCTGTCAAAATCTGCAGTCAAAGGTAATTTATAACTGTGAATGGACTGTATATGTTATTATGTGGTATTAGACTAATTTTACGAAACTCTGTAATAAATAATATAGATAAGAGTGAGTATGTATGGCAACACAATAGGCCAAGCTACCTGAAACTGTCAAGTATTCTCAATCAACATTGAGCATTAATATTTTAGAGGTAAAGTTGAAAACCTAATAAAGAAATCTGACAGTTTGTAGTAACTTGATTTGCTGTCGTCTGTACCTAAATTTCATCACATTTTTTACTAAAATTGTATCTAGTCGAATATTTTCTAGGAACGGGCGAAAATATAATGAAATGTACATACTCACACTTATTTACAATTCAACTCTACGGAAGAACGGTAATGAACATATAAAAATAGTCTTTAAAGTGACGAACATATAAGTTACTGTACCTTACCCTACTTTTCCGTGGTGAGATCCCAATCAGTTCTTCGCCGGCACGTCCTATTGACATGAACTTGGGGAGACAGCCGCAAACTGCCGGTCACCATAGGCATGGGCTCGCGGACGGTGAACAATGGATAACTCGCCGCCCGGTAAGGCCCAGGACGGCAAAGCATTGCACCAGGTGCGCCTTAAAGATAATTCAGCACATCGTGACGGGGTTCAAAACTGCCAAGACCGCGAGTTGTTCGAATGGGACAACGTATATAGCATAGGTAAATAATTTTGGCTTTTTATTATGTAATGGTATTGAGTTTGATATTTTAATTCAGTAAGGCATTGAACTCAGAGTCAGTTACAAAGAATATGCCTCATTAACTTGTAAAATAAACTTTGAAATGTGATGGGTAAGCATGATTTATTTTCGACGTGGACTGTGGTTCACCTGGGTAAGTTCCAATCCCGTGGGATTATGTTTAGTCTAGTTATAAACCATGACTGTGTGTGGCAAATGTCATTCAAATCCGTTCAGTAGTTTTGCGTAAAAGAGTAACAAACATTCAGATGAATGTTACTGCGTAACCCCGCTGATCCCATTACAAAAAGTCTTTCACTAATGGAAAGCTATAATATTTTGCTGAGTGTCATACGATTTGTCATGTTAAAACACGGCGGCAGAACCGCAGGCAGAAGCAATTACCTACACATAAATGTACATCCTCGCAAAAGGTTATGTACGCAATTCTGATCAACTTCCACTTCGCGTAAGGCTTGCCGCCTTTTTGAAGAGCAATTTTTACTCATAATGTGGGAAGATGTGGGAAGTAATAAGGCTATTCAGCTTCATCTGATGACTGGAAGACGAAGCCAAAATAATCGGGCAGAGGCTAGACAGATGCTGCTCAATCATCATCTCAGCGTTAATCCCAGTAGCATCCGAAGCTTTTCATCTTTGGAGTCCGAGGTCCGCTTTACCAGTCTAACTGCTGATTTTGGCTTAACTTCGATATTTTCCGTGAAGCGATTGGCGTCTGACCTCCACAAACCGAAAGTGATATCAAAGCATTGCAGTTAGACCAATTGTTGGACTTTTGAGGGCTCCAACAACCCGTAACTACTGAAATTAGATGTTCGTATGGCAACCGGCCAGTGCAAATATTCATATTCATGCATATAAATCGGACCCGCACCTCCTTCCGCAGCGGCCGCGTTCGCTACCGCTACGTAATGGAGGCTATTAATGCATGACTTAATTAAAAGGAAAAAAAAAACAATTTTAAAAGCTCTCGGTTTGTGCTAAAAGTTTTACGTATGAGGTTACAGATGCTGATCAATGTAAGTAGGTAAGTATGAATCGATATCGTCAATATCGCGGGAAACACTTGATTGAGAGAGCCACCGAATCGCGAAGCATGGCAGATGAAAGGGTAGGCATATACGCAGCCGAGTTTGATCCCGACATGGAATGACGATGATGATGAAGTGGTCATATAGACGTGTTCAAAAATATACCTTAAAGCAAAGTAATTATTAAGGTATATTTTTAAAACGACAGTATGTAATACAGTACATGTAATTGCCAAAGCCCATATGTAGATCCCATCAGCTATGGGGTAAGCCTCAACTGGGTACAAATTCTGACCTCGGTCTGCTACTGATAAACTCCTGATGGAGAAATAAATTAGCTCATCAAATTTTTCGGGATATCGCTAATCTGTTAGCAGAGTTTTCAGGTGACCAAATGGCTGGTCTATATTTAGCTCAAAGAATCAGCATTGCCATCCAACGTGGTAATGCTGCCCAGCCTTTTGGAGACTTACCGCACTGAAAGCGATGTGGACGAATTTTTTGATGCCCAATGAGCTAGAGTATTATTTTTTATTTTGGTTAAGCTAAGTTAAGTAAATTAGGTTAAGTTATATAGATATATTAATGTTAACTAAAATTCATTACCACTAGGCACTTGTTTTTGCTGCGTTGACAGCCTCCGTGGCGTAGCGGTAGCGGATGCGGCCGCTGCGCAAGGAGGCGCGGGTTCGATCCCCGCACAGTGCAAATATTTGTATGCATGAATATGAATATTTGCACTGGTCTGGTCGTGCCTCGGAAAGCACGTTAAGCCGTTGGTCCCGGTTGCCATACGAACATTTAGTGGCAGTCGATACGAGTTGTTGGACCCCTCAAAAGTCCAACAATTGGTCTAGCTGCAATGCTTTTATGTTGCCATCGGGTTGTGGAGGTCAGACGGCAGTCGCTTCATGGAAAATGTCGAAGTTTAGCCATATCAGCAGTTAGACTGGTAAAGCGGATCCCAGACTCCAAAGCTGAAAAAGCTTCGGATGCGACTGCGATTAACGCCGAGATGATGATGATGACTTGTTTTTGCAGCGTGTTTGCATAAATACTAAATGTCATACACTTTTGAGTCTCCAAGTTCAAGTTATCCTTTTCAGTCTATATATAACTGTACTTAAAGCAAAGGAAATGACAGTTTAAGAAGTCGGCAAACGAAGAGTTGTGATAATGTTAAAGAACGCGACTTATGAGTTGTAAGCCCAGGCCACTGCTTTATTTGGTGTAAATTATCTCAGTACAACTGCTCTCATAACAGCTAAGTAAAACATCGTGAGGAAACTGTTATGGAACCAAAAATTCGAATAAATTGGGGCTGAAAGGCGAGTTCAGACCGGGGGTAGATCAAACGTGTTATGCGGACGTCACGCTGGTCACCGCCCGGGGGAGCTTGTACAGGGAAGCAGCGTTACTGGCGACGGCTGCGGTCTCGAAGAGGTGGGCTGTATACGTCGCCTAGGCCTGGAGGCGGCCCTCAATAAGTTTGCGCCCGCCGCAGGCGAGTCCACCATGAAGTACTTGGGATAGGTGCTCGACAGTTGTTAGGACTGCTAAGTGGGGCGCTTTCAATGTTACTTCCCAAACTGGGGGGCTTCGCCTGCAGGCGGCTCTACATGGGTCACTGTACCAGTCGCGTGAGGAGGCGCGGACGGAACGGCCGATGCAGCATCAGTTCGAGCAGCGTCGGTCGCAGCTCCTCGAGGTTCTGGTGGTGGAATGGCGGGATAGGCTTTCATGCACTACCTCGCCTCACCACCATCGAGGCCATCCGGCCGGTACGCGTAAACTGGCTCGGGAGAAGGCACGGCACCCTGATGTTTCGAGTGACACAGGTACTCTCGGGGCATAGTTGTTTCGGAAAGTACCTGTGTCGCATAAACAGGAAGTCGGATGCCTGGTGTCACCAGTCGACACATCACATCATCGACTGCCGTGAGGACACGGCGCAGTATAAGTTGGCAGAGTGTGCTGCTTGGGAGAAGCTGCGCTATGCTCTCGTCTATTAAGTATACAGTAACCTGTTGTTGCCGCCATTGCCGGCTGTAATCATGTCGTTGGTTGGCAGCGGAGATTCCTGGGATGCGGTGGTTTCCTTCTGTGGGATGACTGTTTCACAGCGGACTGAGGCTGTGGAAAGGGAGAGAAGGGGAAAGGGAGAAGGATATCTCGTCCACTTACCCAGCCCGCAGTCCCCCTAAATGGGTCCATGGGTAACAGACTGGGGGATGACTGTCGCCCCCCAAACAAACATCAGTACCCGAGGTGGCGGCGTGAAGTGTTCCACGCGTGCCACTCTTAGATGTCGCTCAACACCTCACTCCCCACCTGACCCAAGAAGACTCACAGTGGCGGGCCGGCACCTATTGGGACTTGCGGAAGGAGAGTTCGTTTTCGTAACTCCTGGTGTAGGTGCGAGATGGAAAACCGGGAAAAAGATTGGTTGTAGTACACTATTACGGAGAGGAAGCCTGTGTCCAGGCAATGTGAAAATTCCGGCTTATTAAACTAAACAGTGGAAATTATAAAGAAAATTCCATTCTTACAATATTGACTGCTTACATAATAGAATATAAATTCAGGTAAGTGTAAGATAACTTTAAATTGTTTCAGCCCCGAAGGCTCTATATAATATTAATAATGTATGTCATTAAATGTTCCGAAAAACTCTCTGCGCCCGTGATAATGGCATCGAGTTTTCATAAGTATATGTGAAAGAATTTTCGTATTTCAATTTCATAAAACTCGAGACGGGCACGGTGAAAGGGATGATTGTATTAATACAAGTAAAACTGTTTGAGTTGGTTTCAGGCCTCGAGCCATGGCTTGTGTATATATTTTTTCAAGGGGCGTTGAAGATCCGCGCCATTTTATTTCATTCAAAATGGTGGATACGCTTAAGATAGAAAATATTATGCGACCAAACCTCGACAAGCATCTCGTTTCTGATATATTAATAACGTTCAATGTTGATCTTGTGACTTATATATTTTTGTGAGTTCGCCGAATGTAGTTTCATTGCATGCAGAACAAAACTCTCCACATAATACCTGCCTGAAGACTGACTGCATCGTCTTTCTGGGTCGACCTAGACGGTCGACCCAGAAAGCGGTGACGAGATGACCTGGACACGTACCATGAGCGTTGGCTCGAGGTGGCGTGGGAAAACTCCTGCAAGGATTTGTGGGAAGGATGATGTCTGGTGAAGCCGTACGGAGGCCCGTCCTCCGTACGGCTTCACCAGACAGCAGCAGTTGTGTTGCGAATGCGATGCGCCAAAAGTTGTGTTGTCGAGAGTTTGGTCGTGGAGGGTCTCCATATCAATCCCCCTCTGGCGTAGCATCGTTGATCGTGTTGTTGGGTGTAACATTGCATCACCTCGCTCAACTGCCGTCTTCCTTCCTATTAACTCAGTTTTTTTTTTTAATAAATAGGCTTAATAAACTAGCGCGCATTACCATCAACGTGTATATCACTGCATATCATCAGGCGGGATTGCAGTCAAGCACTAGTTTAAATTATAAAAAAGTATTTAGCAGTTCTAGAACTGGGACAGCAAAAGTAAAATAAAATCAGTAAATAGTAGTCTTCTTGCACCTGAAATATAGGTACTCTAACCTAGTTTCGGAGCCATGATGGAAAGCACATAAAGTAATTTTGTGCTCCTTTCTTGTAATTGATAACGGCATGGTTTGCGCGGTGGTTAAGCCATTGACTACCGTGCTGCGTGTCGCGGTTTCGATCCCTGCACGGAACAAATCCATACTAATATTATAAATGCGAAAGTATCTCTGTCTGTCTGTCTGTCTGTCCGGCTTTCACGCCAAAACTACTGAACCGATTTTGATGAAATTTGACACAGACAATCTTTAGACCCTGAGAAAGGACATAGGCTACCTTTTATCCCGGAAAAAATTGATGTTCCCGAGGGAAATCTAAAAAGCGCGATATATCCGAACTCCACGCGGGCGAAGCCACGGGCGGAAAGCTAGTATTAAATATTTGTATGTCTTACAAGTAGTTGTTCCGGGTCTGGATGTTTGTGTATGTGAGTTTATCTGTTTGTAAACACACCCGCGATACAGGAGAAATTTGTTTTATGGCATTCCAACGTTAGGATAAATCGATCATCGTATCTGCCTAGCCTATTGGGGTCACCTCCTTTTTGTTTTGTTCCGGGCTGGAAAATCCGCAATGGATATCCGCCGCCCTGGGGTGGGAGACGGGGTCTGTCTGACTTCTACTTACTAAAAACCACTCCGGTGTCTCTTCTATCACGAGCGCGCGTGACGCCGCGGGAGTCAAAATTCTTCCACGGCCCCCCACTCTCGTGCCGACCCGGTCTGTCCGGGCCTCGTCTCCTGCACGGGGCAGTGGGGTGTTAATCTACCCCGTGCAGCGCCTCCGAGGCGCGCCCCGACACTCGCGCGCGCCTCCGCCTCCGGGGTCGCCTTCTAGTCTAACCGGATTCAGCCAAATACCAGTAGTTTACTATGAGAAACTGCCTGATCTTTACAATGGAATTACTGGGTAATACAATACCCCTTGGCAGGAGTAGTTGTCAGACTTTCGGGCTTGAGGATAAATCAATAAAATACATCTTCTTAAATCTTTATCTATCCTAATCATTATTATTACAGACTCGTGGCCACCAGCGACATCGTTCGCGTTGTTTAATTATGCTTCGCTCCTATTGGTCGCAGCGTGATGTTATATAGCCCAAAGCCTTCCTGGATTAATGGGCTATCCAATGCAAAAAGATTTTTTGAAATCGGATTAGTAGTTCCTGAGATTATCGCGTTCAAACAAACAAACACAAACAAACTCTTCAGCTTTATATATTAGTACCAATATATATGTGAGTGAAAATACAATCTAGACGCTCTAGAAGGACATACGCAACAGCCTTTTTATCGTTGTTGCCAACAAGTTGGACAGGTCTTTCACGACGGGCCTTACGTGCACCCATACAATGTTATTTTTTCTTTGTAAGAAATCTGATTACAATTTGTTTAGAATAAGCAGCTGAATCGATTCCAATCATTTTTACACCATGTTATATTTTTCCAAATACATTTAGAAATTGTTGCAGTGTGGTTACCGAGCGCACCTAATTGACGGTAGACCATAGTACTAGGAGCACAGTGAGACAGGGCCCTCCGCGCCGCGCCGCTACAGGCGTGGGCGGCACGTTGACTATATTTTTGTTGGGACAACCAAGTAAGATAACCAGCTCATAACTTTGTGGTTTTTCGTGATATCTTTTTGAAATTTTGTACATAGATTCTTTACTTAAAAATACTGGACACGTGTTTTGAGTTCGCATAAACAAAAAATAATGTTGTTTATCGGTCTTAGGGCAGGTAAAAAATAAAAAAAGTTCAACCATGATTTTTTTATTTTATATAATTTATAAACTAGTGCTTGAACGTAATCCCGCCTGATGGTAAGCAGTGATGTAATCGTTGATGGTAAAGCGCGCTAGTTTATTAAGAGCCTATTCACTCTAGCCTTGAAGACACTTAAATTGTAGTCCGATTTACACAGCGCCGTTGGTAAATTGTTCCAGTTCCTCGATGTACGCGGTAGGTATAAAAGAAGGGGCGAAACGCTTCGTCCGGATCGTTGTGGTGTCAACAACGTAAGGTTGGTAACTCGCCGTACGACGCACTATGGGAAAATCGCGTATGTTTCGTCTCAAAACTCCGTATCTCAGTTATTTCAAAACTAAATGATCTGTAATTTTGCATACATATACGTGAATGTATAAGGTTTAAAAGAAAAAATAATAATTTTGAAAATTATGTTTATTAATTTATTTAAAAAATAAAAAATAAAAAAAATACATGCATTTATAAGAAAATATACTTTTTTTTAAATTTACTTACATAAAATAGAATTAAATATCATTGTATAAACAGTGTCTAACGAGAAAAAAATAATGTACAAAATTCAACAATCTCCTACAGATTTTCGTTGACAGCAAGAAGGGACTTGGCTTCATCGAAAAGTTCTTTCGATATTGTTTCTGAGGTATTTCTCAAACTTGATATATATGGATCAGAAGTGTACAATAAGGTATGGAACACGTCTGTATTGGTAGCCGCTCTTGAACATTTTCTAGAATGATGAAGTCTAAACTTTTTGTAATCCTTGTTGCGGGATTCTTGAGCGTCTTCGGACAATTGTCCGATAGGCAAGCGATAGGGAATATAGCATAGTACTCAATGATTTTTTCTCCGTGAATAAGTATTTTATGTACGGAGGAAGGCATATAATACCAATTATAATTATTTACGTACAGTTGGGCGTTACTATATGCGTATTCACCGAACTTTTTTGAATCAATAGCCATTCCAGATGACATAGTTTGTAGTATAATGTACATTCGTTTTATAAGTTCTACGTCTACACCTGTAATGTCTGCAGAGCAAGAGTAATTCTGAAAAATCTCCGAGCTGTGTTGCCGTCATTACTATTTCCAGTGCCTTGTCGAGGTTTATCGATATGCAGTCCCATTTCCTCCCTAAACCGCTTTTGTACCAGTTTTTTCTTTTCGTCTTTGTTTTTTTTATTTTCTGGTGTAGTGGCTGACCACTTTTGGAAAGACAAGTTATAGGAAATGTGTAAAATCATCTCCATACTTCTAATCCAAGCGTGTAGTGTTGACAGTCCATATTGAAATGAACTTTCATTCACATCTCGTGTCCTAACTGCCTCTAAGTTATTAATTTGCCGAGGAGTAGCACCACAAATTGTACAAGAAGCGCTCGAAGGAGTTTCAGTTAAAACTTGTGCTACTTTACCATCAATCATGGTTAAAAATAGGTTATGAGTAATTTCAATTACTTCACCATTCTTATTTATCATGGAAGGAGACAGGTTTTCAATTTGATTTTTGATATCAGCCACAACAGAAGCGGTTTTTTCAGGAGTTTCTTTGGCAAATTCTATCAATATAGGTCTGCAATATCTTACGGATGAGCAAGTTTCATTTTTCCAAATAACAATATTAGTTGTCTCATCTATGAGTTTAATGGGTACAAGTGAAGCAATAAAAAGGTTCGCATCTGATGTGAAATCGCTTTCTTCGGGCAAAACTTGCTTGTATTCACTTTGCCCTGATGACCCGTCACAACCCCATTTGCAGAATAGTTTCAACTGTCTTAAACCGTTTTTGTAAACTGAACCAATTAGTAATATACATGCCACAATATGATCCAATAAGTCTTGCAGATTGACTTTTGCACTTATGTTAGTAATGGTTATGCTCGAATCTGGTGGGTAACACATCTTCTTCGCTTCGGCTAAAGTTGGATAAGAAGGAAACACTGAGCAGTTTTTGTCCGCCAGACAAATACGAAGTTTCCCATACTGTTCTTTGTTAAGGTCTAAGTCAATAAATATCCGCAGTGCTTCTTCCTTTGTAAAAGGTATAACATCTTCAGGGTTCTCAGTTATGAATTTAAGAAACTTTTTCTTATAATTTTTTGACGCAGTTCGTATAATATTAACAATTGTGGCCTCCTCCGTCTCACCCATAGACCGCAACTCCTGAGTATATGCATTGAGCACACAGTCCAGTCCGTACTCTTGTATTAATTGCATGTTTTTTCGTTTCTTTGTTTTTTCTGAAGATGCTTCGTATGGTTTCGATGGTCTGCCACCTGCACTGCTTCCAGACGTATTAGGGTCATTAACTGTGACTCGACACTCCAGTGGAACACGAAATTCACCATTTAACCAGTCGACGTTATTACTTTCAAAGCGTTCTCTTTTCCGGGATGCATTTCTCCAGCGTTCGTTACATTTAGATACCAAATTTCTTTGAATGTAGGAGACCACATTATTCATATCCTCTGGTGACAAATTGAAATTTTCTTGCAAGTAGTTTTCTATATTATTCCCATTTATCAACAAATTGCACAACTCTCGTTTACTACAAACAAATTCACCCATTATTTTCAAATCAGATAACTTCTGTGAATATTTGAAAATAGGTATTAACTGCTTTTTTAAGGCAACTGAATTTCTGATGAACAACTGTGGATGTTTCAGGGTTCGCCTTTCTTTTATAGGCCAATGAATTAGTGCTATGTGCAAAAAGATAAGAAACTAATATTTGCACTCTTCCCATAACCAACCTGTTTTTAATTTGACCCTAATTGATATAGTGACCATATTTTATCAAATATGGTGGTCAAAACTATATCAAAACCACAAATAACTATAAATAATAATGACCATTTTATCAATTTGACCTTAATAGATAACAGATGATTATGTGAGCAGTAAAAAGATATTGGAAAAAAATTATCTCGCGATATGTTTTGGTACCGTGTCAGAAAAGGCGCAAGTATGCGCAACTTTTTTTTTCTCCTTGTGTAAACTAATGTATAAAGATCGTAATACAACAAATATCTCGACAGCGGCAAACAGCGGTAAACGGGTAAGTCTCGTTAAAAAAAAAAGTAACCTGAAAATTATACCATCTTAAACTACATTGGTTAATTTTAATTTATTTATTTATTATATATAATATTATTTAAGAAACGTTATGAGGAGATTATAAGCATTTCAAAAATGTATAATACTTATACATTTATAAGAAAAACTTTCGAGTAATGTCTCGTTGAATTGTAGTAATGTATTGTGCCAAAATCACATCATTGAACATGAGTTAGCTTTGATGCCTTTTTATATACATTATGGTTAGCAAAAAATAATTAAAAAAATATAGAAAGGAAAGCTTATTTATAAGACTAAATTAATTAATTAGTTCTACTCCATAACAACGACTTTCACGTGAAACGGTTTTGAGACGGCCTTGTATGGGGCTTTCCCATAGTGCGACGGGTCGTCCGAAGATGGAACGGAGATGGGGGAATGAAATCATGCAATTCACTCGCACACTCTGCTACTGTTTTGTTTACATTTTGTTATGTTTATATTATTTTTTTTATATTTCAAAATTATAACACGATTTCACGATTTAGTATTTTTATTTCTCTAAGCAATCCTAAAATCTTTATAATTTTTTGGCAATTCTAGTCTATTTCTTTAAAGTGTTGATAAATATTTTAATTTCTCTGGCACAGCATCATTGGTCGTGTAGTTGGGCTTAATATTACATCACCTCGCTCAACTGCCGTCGTCCTTCTTATTCAATCATATTTTTTGAGTGAATAGGCTTAATAAACTATTGCGCTTTACCAACAACGATTGCATCACTGCTTACCATCAGGCGGGATTGAGGTCAAGCTCTAGTTTATAATTATAAAAAAAAAATAGTGACTATTTTTTTTTAGATTTTTTAAATTGTTTTATTAGTTGCAATTAAGATGTTTGATTTTTGTAACTATGGACTACAGTTGTCCGAGCTAAATAACAATTTAATTATTATTATAATTAGCAAGGTTAGTCCAAAACTATTCTCATTCGTAAACGGAAATACAGGCCCATCTGAGTCTAAAATAGTTCTGTTTCGGCGTGAACCCAACTCCCGATTAATTAACCTTTTCGGTCGGCCAAATTCACAGCGGGTGTAAGGACAGCTGCCATATCATATTGTCATTTATTATTAGTTCAGCCCCAAAACTAATCTTATGTGCGTAGATCATTAGGAGTAGCAAACGCCTGTAATTTCAGCTGAAGTAACGGATTAAGATTTCCGGAATAGATATGAAATATAGGTTTGTTATACATATAATTCCGCATTCACCCCAATTCGAATATGGAATTATAAGCATAGTACAGTTACCTAAACTTATTTTTTTTTAAACTAACTATTATATCTTGTTGTAAGGCAACAAGATTTATTAGTTACTTTATCTTGCTACTATTAACTATAGGTACTCAATATAGAGTTTAGTAGTTCTTTAGGTTAAACACCTTTTAAACGCAACATAGACATGCATATGTACTTAGACATTTAACCGAAACCAGACACGCGTTGAAGTTTTTGCGTTAGACTCTTCTTATATTAAAATAAGATTTTATTTTCATTGTCTCAATTGGCGGTCAGTAAGGCAATATAAACAATATGTAAAGAAAACCCCGTCCGACCCATAATGATAATAAAGGTTAAGTAAATATGAACACATAAAATATGAAATTTTACATACCTAATCATCATAGTAACAATACTAATTAATTTTGAAATAACCTTTTTTTTCGTGAATTAATTCCAACTTCCCCAAGGTTTGGTAATTTTTAAAAAAGTGAACACCATTTTTACCCAACTACGGCAAAGCAAAAGGAGGGTTATGATTTTGACAGGCTATGTATGTATGTATGTATGTATGTATGTATGTATGTATGTATGTATGTATGTATGTATGTATGTTCATCTGTTCGACAAATGACATATCATTAGAAGCGTCTTAATTGTCCGCTGGTTATAGGCTATATGGGGTTTCACAAAATCTAATGTGGCGCCCTCTAGCGGACAAAACATAGAGAGTAAAAAAATAAAATTAAGATAAATATGGCGTGTTTGGTATCATTTGAAAGCTCTTTACTTGTACATTTTGAATATATATATATATATATATATATATAGATAAATTTTCATGTTTGGAAAGGCGTAGTCACACGTTACATTACCTACCTACCGTAGCACCTTGACGACGTGTGACTACGCCTCTCCAAACATGAAAATTTATCTCTACATAGTGATATTACATACTTCAGTCATACTTTTGTACTATTTTGGTGTTAAAGTGTATTTGTGGCGCATAATATTACCAAAAGTTAAATTGATGAACTAAAAACTAGGTACTTGACATATTACATCTACAAGCACATATAACAACATAAGCCCGACGGCATATAGTGCAGAGGACATTTTTGTGGGAGTTTTAGCCAGTTATCAAACTGTTTCCGCCTTCACCGCGTGGAGTTACTCCCAGCTTATGTCGTTTTCATTAGTGCATTACATATTCTATTAATGTTCACACTGCTCTTCATTGCATAAAGCGATTCACAGTTCCCGTGATCCGGGCTTTACTCTTATCGCTCATATTTAACATCATTAAAGCATTCTTGTAATTATGTACAAGCATAAAGTACTCGTGAAGCTCTATCACGTCTAAAAACGGTATATTTATTTTAATTTTATATTCACATAGAACTTTTTGTCCTCTAGAGGGCGCAATACTAAATTTGGTAACAAGCTTTATAGCTCATAACTAACAGAATATCAAGGCCTTTCTAATGGTACTACAGTGATCTTATTCTGATAAGGAATAAAAAAGCTATGAACGAAAAGATGTGAATTATATGCAACCAGCCCATGAATACAGGTAAAGTCACGAGCAAATGCTAGCAATATATATATATATATATATATATATACAATATGTTAAGAAAACCCTGTCCGACCCGTAAGGATAATAAAGGTTAGGTAAACACATGGCCAAATAAAATATGAAATTTTACATAATCATCATAGTAACAATACTAGTGAATTTTGAAATTATCTTTTTTTCCCGCGAACTTCCCCAAAATTAGGTAAATTTTTAAAATGTGACAACACCATTTTCGGCGGTATCATCGTTTGATTTATTGTTGGATATTAAATGTATAAATTTATGTTCAATATTTGGCGGTCTCGTTTGTGATGCCGGCGCGCGGCGCGTTTGTCGGTGTCCGCAAAGGAAAAAAGTAGGTGAAACTAGGGATGTACTATTTTTGCGTAATAACGTTTTTTATCGCTATTAATCGAAACTTATATCTGGTTGAAGGATTTGTTGTAAAAACACAGATTACCCAATGGTAAAAGTACTTTGGTTTGTTTATCGATCAATTACTAATAACATTATTATAACACAAGTATTAGTAAACAGAAACAAGAAAGACTTATGAAACACAATTTTAGTAAAGTTTTACAAATATTTTATCGGTCAATATCATCGATATTGAGACAGAAACTGAAATTAAAACTGGCATGATTTTCATTTACAGCAGTGTACCTCGCTAATTTGAGTTTTGTAAAAGTTCTAAACAATTCCATGCGATGTTGAATCGAGAATAAGAATGAGAAACTACAATACTAAATCGATACCAAAAATAGACGAGTATCAATCGATAAAAAAAACAATATTTTGATTTATTACACATCTCTACCAAAGCGTGCCGGCGTAGGTACCTATTCTTATAAAATAAAAATAATTTTTACTTTAAATTATTAGTTGCGCATAAACATTGCTGGTGTACACTATTCGTGTATTGTGTGATCATGTCGTTTTCTAACGTAGAGTAATGTAACATGCTGATGGAGGTAGTAACTGTAATTAGCTGTGTTGTGATCAGGTGTTAGATGATTTGGAAGTGGAAACTTATCGGTCAATGCACGAGGGCTCCAGCATGACGGTGCTTCACGATATTTTTGCCGACCTGTACGTGAGTACATTATCATTATTGTCCATTATCAGTTCGGCGAGCAGTGGATTGGTAGGGGCCAACTGTGGCCAGCGCGGATTTGACACCACTTGATTTTTATTTTTGTGCATGTCCGTGCTAATCTCGTGCGACGAAATATGGAACATCTCCGCCACAGCAATTGTGCTCATGCAATGAAATGATACATTTGGAGAGTCAGACGACCTTCCTACTTAAAAAAAAATCTTTTCTCGAGCTGCCTAAGTATCATTGTTTCTTTCGAGAGTCGATAAACGTGAACAAGCTACCTATACCTACAAGCATGAGGTCAACTGCGGTCATGACCTGTGCCTGTGTTGCCATGAAATTACCTATTTATTTTATTTAAGTTATTTATTTTTTAGGGGGAATTTTTTTTAAGTTTAGCCAGGTTTTGTAGGCATTAGTAGAATCAGTTATCGATACCTAACAATACCTTCGCGGATCGGACAGGGTTTTCTTAACATATTGTATATATATATATATATATATATATATATATATATATATATATATATATATATATATATATATATATATATAAACACCTCTTTGGGCACATAGTTGATCCAGCCGCGATCCCGAACACAATAGACTCCACCTTTAGCACGGAATAACTTTAATCCAGTTGCGTATTTCTCGGGCGGAGTGGCAACGTCGCATTCTATTAAGGAATGTTGCCAAACATATTCCTCGATAGGACATTATACTCGATAAAAAATTTATCAACAATTTCATGCATTAGTGGTTCCGTAACGGCAAAATTTTTTGAACCCACGAGGACTTTTTAGCTCTGAATATATTTCAAAAATCAATTAGTTGTGTTGAACCATTTATATACTCGTACTTCCAGTTATACATCTTTTGATCCGATACCTATACCGTAACAGTTGATCAGTTATGAATTTATTATAGCTAATCTAGATATTTTATATTCGCAATGCTCCATACATTGTAAGATCTATATATATTTTTTAACAATTCCATGCATTAGTGGATCCATAACGACTATTTTTTTTAAATGCACGAAGACTTTTTGGCTTGAAATATATTTCAAAAATCATTGTCTTATGTTGATCCATGTAGCTACTCGTACTTCATAATACTTATTTTGATCTGAAGATGTACTGATACCGTACTGGTCGATCAATTATGTTTAGCATGAAGTCAAAGTTATTGTTATTAATATTTAATGAGGTTGAATTTTGCGTATGGCGTTTTTATACTTTATTTCTAACTTACCATTTATATTAAATTTTTAAACTCTATTAATCGAAATCAATCTAATTAGTCCAAACACGATATCGGCGCTGCATGTTTTGGGCTGAAAATATTGTGTGGACGGCCTCGGTTACACTCCATGCAATTAACTATAGACTTATTTGGTAGAAATTATATGCGAATACATATTATTATTAAATTTTAAGTTTCAGTTTTAAGGGTTGAATTTAGCGTAGCGGTTTTTTTAGGTATTAATCAGGTAGAAAGAAAAATTGTTTACTCCTTCCAAACAGAACGCACATTACAATAATAATACACTAAAAAATAATAAACACATAATAAAGAAAAAGAAAAAAAATAAAGTAATATAATTTACTAAAAAGCCTCGTACTCAAAATAAAACAATGTTTTCCTGATGTTATAACCCGGGTCAGGAGTTTTGGCGGGAAATTTAAGCTGAGCTTCAATTTTTCCATTGGAGTTTTAAATTATTTAAAGTGTTCTTTACTAAATAAAAGTGCGAGATTTATGTAGTTAAAAGTGCATTCAGTAAATAATTCATAAAGAACATTAAGATATCCTAGCGTAGTGTGTACAATAAAATCCCCATTTATAATATTTTTGTAAATTAAAAAAGATAAACTCAACCGCACGTTATTGGAAATAAAATCATATTTGCTACCTGGATCTGTGGATGATGTCAGTACCAAATAAACAGTGTTATATTTTCGTAGCGCATTTTCTAATCAAATCAAATTAAATCATTTATTTGTTAACACAGGTAAATATTGACAGATCTTACAAAGAATAATAATGATATGATGAATGAATAATAATGGTTTGTGGTAGGTACTGGAACGCGTTAGACACATGGAATGTCAACATAGGGAGTTTGCGTTTCGTTCCAACGTCCTAGTTTGAATTTCTTTCGAAAAAAAACTGCATTCGAAACATGGAATACCAAGGAGGTAACTAATAAAAGGTTTTATTCAAATTTTGGACTATCTTGCAAATAGACAGTAGTAGATTGTTTATTGAAAAAAACAAAAGAACATTATAATAGCGCGGAAAAAAATATTATTGTTCATTATTCGTCATTGAACTTAAAAAAGAAAATTATGTGTTTGATTTCCGCAGATTGTTTGAGAAAAGTAGTTAGTAAATACCTGCGTGATTTCACCGTATACTGCTTAGTATGATACTATTGTCATCGGCAGCAGCGCAGGCGTTGAGACTAAAGGATTCGACCTCGGGCAATAGCAATAAAAAAGTTAGTAATCAATGTCAAAATCCTATAAAATTTAAATTGTCAATAGAAAAATTATTTTCTTTTGGCAATTTAAGTGTTTACCCGACTTCAAAAAAAGGAGGAGGTGTTTTTTTTATGTATGTTCATCGATTACTGTAAGACGCCTGGACCCGTTTGCGAAATTCTTGTTTTATTTGAAAGGGTGGTCCCATAGTCACCAGGTCAGGATCTGATGATTAAAGATTAGAGAAATCAAGGAAAACTTTCAAAATTTTTACGGGCAACTAGTGCATTTCTAGTTATTTTCATTAAGTATTTTAAAGCACTACAATTTAGTAATGATCTGGAGTAGATATGAAGTCGGGAGACAGTTGAGGGAACTCCTCGACAATTCACAGCAACTACATTGTGTTTGAACTTGATTAATTTGTATTAATAAGAACTTTACACCTAAATGGGTTGTAACTGTCATTAGGGCTCTGATGATGAATACAAAGGCCAGTTCAGGTAACTCCTCAACGGTTTACAGTAGTTCCCTTGTATTTGGATTTAATTAATATATATTGATGAGTAATTTTCACCGATATGCATTATTATGAAAATCTTTAGTAGATTTGATGATGAAGACCACGACCGACAAACATTAATTTTAGCCCATATATATATTTTTTAATAATTATAAACTTGCGCTTGACTGCAATTACGCCTGATGGTAAGCAGTGATGCAATCGTTGATGGTAAAGCGCGCTAGTTTATTAAGCCCATTCACTTAAAAACCTTAGTGAATAGGAAGGAAGACGGCAGTTGAGCGTCGAGAACGCTGCGCCAGAGGGAGATTGATGTGGGGACCCTCCACGAAAAACTCCCGGCGCAACAACATTTGGCGCATCGTACCCGGCACACATCGCAACACAACTGCTCAGACCCGTCCTCCGTACGACTTCACCAGAAATCAGGCCGAAACACGACGAATCGCTTGGCGGCAAGACTTTGTCGGGTGGGTGGTAACTTCTGCCGGCGATGTTATGGCCTACCACCAAGCAAAGGCACCGAGCATAGGTGCAAAGTTCTTATCAATACGAATTAATCAAGCACAAACGCAAGGTGGCTGCTGTGAATAGTTGAGGAGTTCCCTCGACTGCCTATGGTCTTCATCATCAGATTTACTACAAACCATAATTTTAACCCATATAGGTGCAAAGTTCTCATCAATATAAATGAATTAAGTCCAAACACAAGGTATCTACTATTAACCATTGAAGAGTTCCCTGAACTGGCCTTTGTTTTTATCACCAGAGCCTTCATGACAGTCATAACCCATCTTTTCGTAAAGTTCTTATCAAGACAAATTAATCAAGCACAAACTCAAGGTAGCTGCTGTGAATAATTGAGGAGTTCCTTGACTTTCTCCCGGCTCCATCATCAGCTATACCAGACCTTTATCAAATTGTAGTTCTCTGAAATACTTAATGAAGATACTTAGAAATGCACTAGTCGCCCCTACGATTTTTGGAAGTTCCTCTTGATTTCTTTAGTCTTCCATCATCAGATCCTGACTATGGGACCATTTCGAAAGTTTACCTTTTCTAACATAAAAAGAATTTTGTAAATCGGTCTAGGCGTCTGAGATTTATCGGTGAACATACATAAAAAGTAACTGCTGCTTATCCAATCGCTTCACGCCCTTGGCAAATGCTGCACCCTGATTGGCCCATTTGAATTGGATCAACAACTGCTCAGACGCCAAAAAGGTGGATTTGTATAAAACAGCCCTTAATTATTGTTATTACTTATTATTATTCAGCGTGACACATGTGGCTCCAAACGGAGCCACATATTTATGGGCAGATGGCATCGGATCAAGAAAAGGCCCCCGGATCAACAAGTGAAAATGGATCAACAAATTACTACCTATACGGCACGTCTGATCAACAAAGTGCCCAAAGGGATATCTATATATATATATATATATATATTGCAAGCATTGCTTGTGACTTTACCTGTGATATTCTCATGGGCTGCTAGCATAGCTGCTAAACTTCTTTACTACTTATCAGAATAAGACCACTGCAGTACCATTAGAAGGGCATTGATATTCTGTGAATTATGAACTATAAAGCTTGTCACCAAATTGAGTATTGCGCCCTCTAGCGGACAAAATGTTCTATGTAAATATAAAATTAAAATAAATATACCGAGTTTGGTATCACGTGAAAGAGCTTCACGAGTACTATAAGGTTACATAAATACAAGAATGCTTTAATGATGTTAAATATGAGCGATAAGAGTAAAGCGCGGATCACGGGCACTGTGAATCGCTTTATGCAATGTAGAGCAGTGTGAACTAGAATATGTAAAGCACTAATGAAAACGACTTAAGCTGGGAGTAACTCCACGCGGTGAAGGCGGATACAGTTTGATAACTGGCTAAAACCCCCATAAAAATATCCTCTGCACTATATGCCTTCGGGCTTATGTAGTTATATGTGCGTGTAGATGTAATATGTCAAGTACCTAGTTTTTAGTTCATCAATTTAACTTTTGTTAATATTATGCGCCACAAATACACTTTAACACCAAAATAGTACAAATAATAAAAAGTAAAAAACTAAAACCCAACTACGAAAGGCGTAGTCACACGTTGTCAAGGTGCTACGGTAGGTAGGTATATGTAACATTATTTTAGCAGGCGCTTATTTTATTTGATATAAAATAAGCGCCTGAGTTTTTTTTATTTTTTTTTTCGGAATGAACATTCACACAGAAACGGGAACCACCACGCGCTGTAAACTGAAGTCCACGCGGACGGAGTCGCGGGCAACAGCTAGTTTTCAATAAAAAGTACATGTAACTTCAAACTATACAACGGTGTCGATTACCAGCTAATAAATTTAATAGCAACCTATCCAAAAGTGTCAGTTTCTATCCGATACATTTAATAATAAACTCTTCGATAATATATTGATAATATTAAGCATTATATCAACAATATACTCAACATGTGTCTTCTTACATTTTGGAGTCAAACCTTCATTTGTTCATTTCGTAACGCGGCACGCGCCGCAGCCCACATGATACTTTCTTTAGAAAATTTATAATCCGGACCCCCCCTGACCCTTCTCGATGGGGATTAAGTTTTAGAGTGGTACAACATCAAGATGAAGGCGATTTTGAAGTAGTTGTTAGGCACAGTTCACACCGCGAGTCGCGGTCGTGCAGCCAAATATTTACTTTGTTTAAAATGTAAAATGGCTGTTGTTAGATTACTTCATTGTCAAAATCAGCCCATTCGCCCAAAACAACAACAGATTTTTTTTACTGTCCATGTAAAAAAAAAACCGGCCAAACTTACATTCCATTTTGCAAGAGAAAAATGTGTTACATTTAATTAGAACCATTTTAGCCGCTTCCACCTATAACTTGGAACGTTGCTCTGCGCCTACGCAGGTCGAAAGTGTGCCCAGCAACGTTACACTCAAAACTTTATACTTAGTTATACTCATTGACGCTCCATTGTGTGCCTCCCATAGTGGTCCATACATCTGACCCGTTGACACTTCAATACTACTGGATTTTATTTGAGTATGGAAGAAAAAAATGGCATATTTCGGAATGGTTTATAACGGGCTTTATGAGATGAAATGTATTCGAAGGTCCGAATCTGCATTATTGAATACCTACATTAAATGCGTAACCAGTTATGTACAACTTTGTTTCGAAGTATGGGAGAATTTGAAGGCCAGGATTTTGATTCTTTAATTATAACACTCAAAATCTAGTTACAGTCTCATTTTGGTAGGAAACAATTGCAAGAAACTCAGCAATATCGGAGTATTTTTTGGCAGATTGGGATTGAGATTGGATATCTAAGACAACTGTGACACAGTCTGTATTCAAACGGACTATGAACTCTCTTAAAATCACTAGTATAATAATTGTGTTGTATCTTAAAAAATAATTTAATGTCCATCAGATAGATTTATAAAAAATATTGAACACGTATTTTTTATTTTTTCTTTCATTCAAATATTTAGGAACATATATTGATTTGAAATGTCGTATGACGTCACGCCGTGGTACAAAATATGCCACGGCGTCACGTAATTAGCCCCCACTCCGTAACTTTAATACGCTATATCTCAGTAGTATTTGGTAATTTCGACAAAATAGAAAATACGTGTCTGCATTTTTTTTATTACCTATAAGACGGACTAATTATTTTTCTGATTTTCATACCTTGGATATGTATTGCCCCTATTGCCACTATTTTAATGGTACGAGCGTAGTATATTGGCGTGTCAGACTTTTACCGACTAAAACCCAACCGTGTTCCTTTTCTTACCTGTGGACCAGATACCACTATCTCTTTCGAACTACCTGGGGTCATAATCTACAGTAAACATAGGTTCCTACTTTCATCGCTATTCCTTTGTTCTTCGTCGGGAAAATAATAAAATATTCTACGAACAATTAACTTTACATCTTATAATCAGAGAGTTATGATTGCCTTTTATTTCTTTATGTTTTATATGTTAATGTCAATTCCCTTTTATGATTCATCTTTTATGCTTCAAAGAAATGAATACTTATCTGTAAAAAGACCTTTCAGTTATTTAAATACTTAATACCTATTATTTTTAGAATTTATATAGACTTTGATTTTTCTTATAATAAGTGTCAACATCCGTAGTTAACTTCTTGGACTTTTAGTACTCTTGGTACTACTTCCTTAATTATATGACGTCATCCATGATAGATTGATCTTTAATAGATCAATATTAAAGATCGCTTGCTATTTTTTTGAGAATTCCATTCCCTTTCATTGGTTGTTGCATACATCAGTAGGATTACATTAGTCAAGGTGGTTCCTGGACTGTCTTCCCGGGATCCCGTTATTTACTTTCATCGTTTATACGCATTTTAACTATGTATCTTCCATCTGTTAGGTCTGGCTTATTTTTTAGCCAAAGACTCAGCATAGTAATAAACGTGGCAATGTTGCCATCCGTTTCGGCTAACATAATTATTATTATTTTTAATAATAAAATAATAATTGATTACGCTCAATCCTTCTCTGTACGAGAGGAGACCTGTGCCCAGCAGTGGGACGATAAAAGGTTGAGGATGATGATGATTAAAACTATTCTAACTATAACATTTTATAAAAATATTCTTAACTTTATGAATTTATTAGAAAAATCCAATTCATTTACC
The DNA here is from genome assembly GCA_017933935.1 of Sesamia nonagrioides. Classification (NCBI taxonomy): domain Eukaryota; kingdom Metazoa; phylum Arthropoda; class Insecta; order Lepidoptera; family Noctuidae; genus Sesamia; species Sesamia nonagrioides. Next base: position 621,674 of record JADWQK010001062.1, on the reverse strand, counting down.
TGATCATTTGGGGATCGGGCTAATGACATTGTATGTATAATCATTTTCCTAACTCCTGATACCAGATTGTCTTATTAGGGCAAAGTAACTCTGTAATAACTTGATAGAAAGCAGCCACCTACATGTGGGCCCGGGCCTTCCGATCCACACCTGTTAAAATTGTATAACACTCATTAATGTCTCGTTTGGCAATCTAAAGACCGGATGTATCTTTATAGCCCGTAGTAGCAGCCTTTGACACAGTTGCATTATCAAACCATCGCCCCCGCTCGGTCAAAAAGCCTTTTAATATTGAATAAATACTCCTACAGTCCAACGTTGCAATGCCATATAACCATACTATATTAAAAAGTTACCTACTATGAACGGATTCTGTTGGATTTGGTCCTCTTGTACTTAGTTGGTTAATGATGCAGTTGCCTAATACCATGTAGGTTGACGACGGTGTCGCTGGGCGATCATCGCGTCTAGTTTTCGTCTCTAGCTCACATGGTAATTTCGACTTTATTTTTAACCTGTCTTGGTCTCTTATGATCAATACAGGTTGATGTACCGTTTTGATAATGGTAGTACATCGTCAGTGGCCACGATGTCGCAATCGACGCGTGGCTCGCTGCTTGATACTTACTAACAACGTGTCTGCATTTTATGCATAATAGTTTAACAGATAAGGTTCTGATTTGAATGCTTTTAGCTCTTTACCAAGCGAATTGTATGCTATTGTGGGGCAAAATGAAAATTTGTTGGCACGTGGGAAGAGCGCTGACGTCATTATAAAAACGAATACCATAAAACCACCTTTTGATTTAGCTTGATAAGAATGAGGTGATATTTTATCGTAAAATTAGTAAGCGTACCTTATGGTGTAGATTCTTATTAACAACTATCTCAGTAATTAAACCGAGATAAAAAAAAAAATTAAAGGGAAATACATCGTTTTATAACCAACATCAGTTATTCTCATTATAGGGGACCATGTTGTGTAATGTTCTTACTTAGGTAAAGGATGTATGGTATGCCGTACGACGATGGTAAAAAAAACCGTATAATTATGTTCTACTTGTACCTCATTATCCCAGCTTATCATGCTTTCCGAGGCACGACTAGACCAGTGCAAATATTCATATTCATGCATACAAATACTTGCGCTTGCACTGTGCGGGGATCAAACCCGCGCCGGACGCGGGCGTCCGCTACCGCTACGCCACGGAGGCTGTCAATGTTCTAATTGTACCTATACCTACTATCCTCTAACTTACGTACCATCCTATTGAACCTTATTTACTGTACATACGAACGCAGCTTAACGCAGGTTAAGCACTAGATATAACTTAATTATAAAAAAGTGTGTGTACAAAATTCTTTTTTTATAAAAAGTAAAAGAAACTAAAACTCAACTACGACAAAAAACGACGCTGAAAAAGTATAAAACAAGATTTTCAGAATACTGAACTGAACAAAGTTGCTAATGTAGTTGCAAGTAAATGTACACAGTAGACTCTACCAAGATGTCTTCGTTGTAAATTGACAATAAAGTCATACAATACTATTCTGAAGTATGCAATATTCATCATGTAGAGATAAATTTTCATGTTTGGAAAGGCGTAGTCACACGTTACATACCTATACCTACCTACTGTAGCACCTTGACAACGTGTGACTACGCTATGCACGCACTACGCATGGATCGCATGGATTTCATTATCCCCAATCAACCTTGAGCCTTAATGCTTTACATATAAAGTTGAAAATCTAATAAAGAAATCTGACAGATTGAATTAGCTTGATGTGCTGTCGTCTGTACTACACCAGAGAGTTTTAGTTTTCAAACTCTTTAAAACTGTGTCTTACAACAGGCGAGCAAATCTATGCAGTGAACTCAAAGAAGCTATGTAGTTTCTCAATCGCCATTCAAAATTGACTCGGCATAAGCTTAGCCCAACTAGCAACAAAGATTTCTCTTAAAAGTAAACATACATACTAATAGGCAAGAAAGAGCTAACAAATTACAAAAACACTAGTAAAGTGCATAGTACACAGAAACAAAAAACTTTACAGTGCTTGAATAATATTAATGTACAAGACTAGTCGTGAAGGTAATCCACTTGATTTTTTATCTCATTCGTACGTGTGTGTGATGCATGTGGTCGTCTCTTTCCTGCGGCGGCGCAGCCTCCGCCCGGACCTTTTCTTGGAAGTCTCTGCCATCCCTAGATAGATGCTTATCGGATGTGTAGTAAGTTAGTTTTCTGTTATTTCAACTTTATAACTATGTATATTTAATTTCTTTTGCGGTGGATAGTTAATTTTACGTGTTAAAGAGAATAGCTTTTTCATCTTTGTTTTTGGAAAGAAAAAGCAAGTTAGGTAATAGGTAATGATTTGCCGATTCCAATTCACTGTCTGCCACTAAAGCATAAGATTTATAGGTACAGCTAAATGCTTGCTTGTTACCTGCTAACATAGCTTCTGGGAACGGAGTTCCGTAATTTTCTCACCACGCATTCCTTTCAGTACCCATAAAACTACCTACTTCGTGCAATGACGTATTAAAATATAAATAACAAGCGAAGAAATACCGCACTTTCATCTTATGTGGTACCTGAAGTTGTTTCGGCCAGTCTACAGCAAATACACCTTACTCTAAAGCAAACAGTCCGTAATGACCCAAAATATAAGTAATTCAATGTATAAGTAACTTTAGATAATGATAGCGGTCAAAGATAAGGGGACGTTGACACCGATAACTAACTAGGTAAACTGATAAACGGTTAAATTTTAAAACACCAGCCAAGTAGATTGGCGAGCGGCTATTGCTATTTACTTATACAAAAAATGACGCACCAGTCATAATAAAAATTAATGACATATAGAAAATTGGCGGGAAATCCCACTAATGCCAAATGTATGTATTCATTGTAAGTACCATTAATGCAAGTTTTTGCTCTAAGATTGTAGCTTACCACAAATTAAATTTTAATGTAAGTAGAAAGATTAACCTTTCCTGAATGTACACATTCAGAACCTGAATTGCGAGGTAACACACCATCACGATCTGAATAATTCATAGATTGAATCATTGCTTCCAAAAATTTATTTGCTCGTCAACGTAAATAGCGCAATGAATATTGTTCAACTGTCTCACTGTGCTAGTACTATGTTCTACCGCCAGCTGTGGCAAGCACTCGGTAACCACACTGCATCAAATTCTAAAAGTGTTAGGGAAAAATATAACATGCTTTAAAAATAATTAGAATCGATTCAGTTGCTTATTCTGAACAAACTATATTCAGATTCGTATAAATTAAAAACAATGTTGTATATGTCCTTCGTTTTTAATTATAAGAAACTAGCTTTCCGGCCGCGACTTCGTCCGCGTGGAAATCGCTATTTTTGTTTTCCCTCGGGAATATTAATTTTTTCCCGAATAAAAAGTACCCTATTATTTAATCCGGACTTCTAACTTTACGTCTGCAAAATTTCAAAGTAATCGGTTTAGTAGCTACGGCGTGAAACCGGAACAAACAAAGAAACACACTCAGTTTTCGATTTATAATAATAAGTAAGGATGGTCCTGCAAAGTACAACTACAATTTATTGTAATCGAAAGTAGTTATATTGAGCAAATATAAATGGTTTATTTGCTTCATTACGTACCCAGGTACCCAAGGTATGAGCGATGAATTATCACTTACTTAATCAATGCTAATATGTCTAGTTATAGCCGTTGGCGGACAATTGTATCATAGCAACTACGAATCAAATATTATTGAGCAATATATGGCTACATCTTGGAAATAGTTTTAGTGATAAAATTAAAATACAAAAATGAAATAATTAATTTATTTTATATAATTTTTGCTTACATTGCATGTTAAAGAGTCTCCATTTAGGCATAGATGATGGTGATCCTAAAATAGACTTTTTTAGCATCACCATCATCGGAAGCGAATTCCAAGACCACCTGTGGTTATAAATGATTTGGTAGTAAAAATGATAATATGTCATCTATAAACTCTAGAATAAATTCATACATACGAATAATTAAAAAAGTCAGTTATGAGATATCCTTTCATCACTTCGTAATCGTAAACCTTTCTTGGGCTTGATTATAATCGCCAACTGTTTAAATGATACCAATCGAGATGCCTTCGATGGATAGGGCCAATAGGAGGAGGCGGCAGGAATTTCGAGAAAGTGGAGGATAATCATAATTTTAACACCCATTATCAGAACATAGATATGGTGTCGTATTCATTAAGTTGGAAATATGCGTAACGTGACTCCACTTATAATGTGAGCACCTATGTATATGACCTCGTGGACGGTCACCGACCAAATCAAGTCGGCAGTGCGACCTGTAAATGAAACTCCACACTTTCGGTTAACAGGGATAGATGGTGAGAGATCGTGCGGCGAGCTACATCAACTTTTCGAATTCAGTCATAGTGACTATGACCGTTCTGTCAAGAACGAAACGAAGAAGAAAAAAGGCGGATCTAGAGAAGATATGGATAGAAAATTATGGAATATAGTGTGACTAGGAACGTAGTGAACATGAAGATGGTGACTAAAAGGGATATGCCATAGGACGAAATAGATAAATAGATACACATACTACACATACACACACACACATACACACACACACACACACGCACACAACCCCCACACACACACCCCCACCCCTCCCCACACACACCCACCCTCCCCCCACACACTGCTTCTCACAATATACTTACTACACAACATACTCTGTACCTGAAACCTACTTCAGACACCAGCTCTCACAAAGGACAAACTGTTAGCACTAGCGCTTGATCGCAATCCCGCCTGATGGTAAGCAGTGATGCGATCGTTGATGGTACTGCGCGCTAGTTTATTAGGAGCCTATTCACTCTAGCCAAAGTAAAATTGTAACTACCTTTGTGGAGAAATAAATAAATTTATTATTATTAAAAAAATATTATAATACTGCGTCGATTCCAATATTCTTAAAAATCGGGTTACGATTGTGAGAATGATGAGGAGGGATAAACCTGATCAACCCGTGCGGCTGTTATGAGTTAACTCCTAGTTAAGTCATAACAGCCGCAGGGGTTGATCAGATTTATTATGTTTACCGTAGTTGGTTTAAAGATGGGTTCTTTACATACTAGGATCGGATGGTCACCGCTGTCATTTGTGTCAGTCGTAACAAGCCCGATCAGGCAAACAATCTTACCAAGGTGAGTATGACAACAGCCAAACCCCCTCAGCATCTTTATCATGGTGTGCAAATTGGCAGTCACTCCCATTATAAATTCTGGTACTTAGTTGTATCCAGTTAAACTGAAAGACGACCCCAACATAATTGTTTGACATTATATTGTAAATTGTTTTGACATTATATTTTAGACATTATTTACCTAAGATATTTACAACTTTTGACATTCAATTAAGTAGTAACTGTTTTGACTTTGTATTTGAAATTCGTTGACATTATTTTTAAAACTGTTTGGCACTGTATATAAATTTCACTTATAATTTAAATTATATATATATATAATTTAGATGATCGCATTTATAATCCATACTAATATTATAAATGCGAAAGTAACTCTGTCTGTCTGTTACGCTTTCCCGCCTAAACCTCTCAACCGATTTTGATGAAATTTGGCACAGACAATCTTTAGACTCTGAGAAAGAACATAGGCTACCTTTTATCCCGGAATATTGGATAATCCCGAGGGAAATCTAAAAAGCGCGATATAACCGAACTCCACGCGGGCGAAGCCGCGGGCGGAAAGCTAGTTCTTTATATTTGTGTGTACGGACGACAGCAGGTCAAGCTACCCAAAATTAGATTGTAGTACCTTGATGTGCTGTCGTCTGTACATAGGTCGCATGTGTAGATATTCAACACAATATAAATTGTTTTATGGAAGAAATAAATGAAATGAAATTGGACAAATGTTAGGCAGATTATGATTGGTAATCTGAACGCGATTGCGATCGCGAAGAGATTGTCAGGTAGATGATGATTACATTGCCATCTTGATCTATTACTATCTCGTTATCATCAAAAGCCCGACCTACTGCAAGTTGAAGGTCTCTCTACCCTTCTTCCACTTCTCTCTGTATAAAGCCTTTGAGCACCAGGTCTACTTGGAGTTCAGGTCATCCTTTTTTTTTGTTGGGATGGGAAATCATCAAATGACTTCTCCCTCTCTGCGTGTCAGACTTTTACTGACTAAAACCCACCCTTGTTTCTTCACTTGCCTGTGCGACGGCCAGGGCCACGGTTTCTTGTTTAACCAACCCGCAACCCTGGCCCAGGAAGCGCCGGTCTTCGTAGACCCCGTCACGATGTGCTGACATCTCTTTGAGGTGCGCGTGAAACACAGCGCCGTCGACTTGGGCCTGGTCCTTACCGGGCGTCGAGCTGCCCACTGCTCACCGCCCGCAGGTCCGCGCCTACGGCGGCTGGTAGTTCGGTGTCGTCTCCCGACCAGGGCGTCTCCTGCGACGGCTAGTGGCGTGAGGGCGTTATTATCTCATCCTGTCGTCTCGTTTTTGCCTGCCATAAAGGACCTCATTGGGTTAGTAAGTTTGACCCATTGACTGTCTGACATGTTTCAGATGTGTGCAACCCAATTCCATTTTAGCATGGTAGCTCGCCGGGTTACGTCAGTTATCTTTGTGATGGAACGGATAGTTATCATCCATTCTAATATTATAAATGCGAAAGAAACCCTGTCTGTCTGTCTGTTACGCTTTCCCGCTTAAACATCTCAACCGATTTTGATCAAATTTGGCACAGACAATCTTTAGACCCTGAGAAAGAACATAGGCTACCTTTTATCCCGGAAAAATTGTTATTACCGAGGGAAATCTAAAAAAGCGCGATATAACCGAACTCCACGCGGGCGAAGCCGGGGGCGGAAAGCTAGTAATATATAAATATTACAGTTAATTTTTCTATACTTGGCAAAGGCTGTTCTTATTAGCTCAGTATTGTAAAATGTAGAAAGTAATGAATACACCTAGAATTCCAGTCAGATCCATATAGGAATGTTTTGTTCTACGTATTGTGACGTTATGCCGCATTCCAAAAGACTGACGGGATTGAGGAAAGCGTTTGATTGTCTGAATCCGAAACTTGGGAGACTAAACATAGAGTTGCAGCAGCTTTCTGTATGTTGGGTCCAGTTCTTTCTCCTTTCTCTAATACACTACCAGCCGTCATTCCAATAATTCCATTCCATTCTGATAATTACATAATACATAATCAGCCTATAGAGTTCCTACTGTCGAGACACCAGCCTCCTTTCGGTGAGAGGGATTGGGCCATAATCTACCACGCTGGCCCAGTGCAGGATGGTTCTGATGATTAACAAAGGTGCTGATTCTCAGCCTAATTTGAATAAATGACTTTTGATTTTTGATAACATAATCAGTCTATAAAGTGGGAACATTTTACACATTCCCACTCTTGGGACATAGGCCTCCTCTCGGTGAGAGGGAGTGGACCGTTATCCACCACGCGGGCCCAGCGCGGGTTGGTGTTCTGATGATTATTCTTTCACAATCCATTCATTGTTTATTTAGTATTTTCCTTCATATTAAGACTTTCTTCGCGACATATCCTTTATTACCATTACTCCTCCTTATTTACATAAATCATAACCGAAATAAAAAAAAAAATGGAATGTTAGTGACTAATTTTCTTCACAATATATGGAAATTTATCCTTCCTTCCTTATCTGTATGAGAGGAGACCTGTGCCCAGCAGTGGGACGATAAAAAGGTTGATCATGATATGGAAAATTTTAGTGATATGTAGAACTCACAACTGCAAAGCTTTCATCATAATTTGTGTAGGACTACACGACATAAACACCATCGTCGCTATACATGGTCAATCAGGCCAACACATTTGCAACTCAAATTTCGCGTGCTGCAAATTGCGGATTTTTATTTTTAAAAAACCCGTTGAAATTAGGCCCGTGCCTAAATGTTGAGGGCACCTATCATTATCCGCATTATAACTGATCTTACATGCGATGAATTCGTATTATATGGATTCTTAGCTTTAGGGCTTTCGGCGTCTCTTACCAATTCTGCATACATTTTTGTGATTCCAAAGATTCTGTCTGCATACTTATCATTTTCTGGGTATTTTTTGTCTTACATGTCATTTACATATCTGTGTGAACAAAATCTATTTGCATATGCATATTTACGGTCACGTTATATTAAAAAAATACACAAAACATCGGCTACAGGAAATCGGGCCTAAAAATTAAGTTTACAATAATATATTTCATATTATCATGAATATTTTAAAAAGTTGAGCACCATTGATACTCGTAGTTATTAATTACACTTGTTCGGCTTGTTAATTAATACTAGTCAGTTGATTTAGCGGCAATATTAATGTAGGAGCAAAACCGGACGTAAAAAATGTGTCTACTTGCGGAAAACTAAATGACTCGTCTAGCTCCTAAACGAACTAACAGATCCCGAGGAGAGGATAAAGAGGATCTGTATGGAACGGGAACTGAACCGACCGCTGCTTAAAACGTGTAAAATTGTTTTAACACGACGCCGCTCCGTCGACTTTTTCCCGATACCGCGAAGTGATTAGGCGCTGGTATTTCTATGAAACGTGCAACTGTCCTCAGGTGACACTGTTCATAGCTTTCGTATGTAAAATAGACGGTTCGAGTCTGTTTTCCGAGACCGTTTTGATGATGGTTTTAGAACTATTCAATATTCATGTTGGTGCTTGCGACACGCTATGGAGGAATATTAAACATGACAACCTTTTTGAAATCGTAAGCAGATGATGCTGTTTTCATCGAAAATGGTTGGATATTCCATAATTGATTTTGAATTTACTTTACTGAGAATTTAATCACAGTGTCATCATTTACGAATATGAATTCTGGCTAAATCGGCGTGCAAATGAGTTTAGAACGAATTCTATGGTTAAAAGTACCTACTCTGATTGCTTATCCGACGAGTCCTGGAGTGGAGACAGCGTAGTAGTAGGTCACCCAGCTATATGGATTGACAAATTTCCTTCAAAATTGAAAACGACAATTATCAAACCGCTTTATAAAAGAGACGCCAGGAATAACATGAAAAATTATAGCCCTGATTCCAGTATTGTCTAAGATAATAGAGAAGATCATATAAATAATATATTTTGCGATGAACAAAAGGGGGAAGCCCTTTTGTTCATCGCGGAAGAATTTGTCAATTAATTCAGCTGTTTATGACTTCTTGAGTACGATATACCCTCGAGTTGATTGTAATCAGCCAGTCTGTGCTTTATTCATGGATATGACTAAAGCATTTGACTATGTTAATCATGCGATACTTTTGAGCAAGTTAGAAATATATGGAGTTAGGGGTAATGCTCTGGATTTTTTGTTACTGCTCTGCTCCTGTTGGTCATAGCAGGATGTTATATAGCCTATGTCCTTTCTCAGGCTATCTGACTATCATGCCCTTTATCAGACTATCTGTGTACCAAATTTCATTACAATCAGTTTAGTAGTTTTGGCGTAAAATCCGGACAGACACACAGACAGAGATACTTTCTCATTTAAGTATAATATTAGTATGGATTCTGGACATTTTGTTAGTAGATTACGAAATTGGTCAAAATCGATCATTATGAGATCACTGATCGCATATTCTGACACTATTGTAGTAGAAGACTAGGGTTGCTGCGGCAATAAAGGCAGTATTTATTATAATCTCAAGCTGCTTATTGTTTCTGTATCATCGTGAGGTATTTGGAATATGCATAAGCGTAACATAATTTTGGTGATGAGAGATTGTTACATGTCATTAAATTCCCATTTCCTGCATTCTGACATAGGTGAGCTATGTGATAAGTGTCATATTTTGGTACAGTATTAGCGACAATAATATTACATAGTATGGTTATTTTGTCAGAGATTTTTGAGAATATCTAGGTAAAATAAGTCAAAAAAATCATATAATTTTGGCTTACATTTCATGTAGATAGATACATTTACATTTAGGATATCTTCTGAATTCTTCCATAGTTGAAGGCCCTTGCCTCTTCCCTTACATTATAAATACGTAAGCAACAAACAGTTAAGAATCAAAGAAAACGACACAAAATGTGATTAGTTGTGTGCGTAAGTGTGTATTTGTATGTGTGTGTAGTGTGTTTGTGTTACAGGGTGTCTGTGTGTGTATGTATTTTTGCTTACACAAAATAACTTATATAATTTGACAAGTCAAATAACATGACGCCTGTAAAATCCGCTGCAGTAATCTTCTAGTATATCCCCACAATTCGCCTGTTCATGTAATATGGACTAAATATCCCACGTAATTGCCTTCAACAGGCTCTGCTAATGGAAAACCCCCCCAAAAAAAACTACCTCATCTGGAAATTAGTCCTAGGACCAGCCCTAGACAGCTCGGCAGTAGTGCACGCCACCATTAAATCAACCGAGGAAGTACCTATCGCCAATCTTGGTACAAAACTCGCGACATAACGTAACCAGTAACAGGTCCTGTATTAGCTAACTTCTTGTACGAAACGCCTATACAATGAGAATTTAGTTACAACTCGAACTATCCCTGATGCCTTATTCACAAACTAAAGTTCAGTGCAATAAATATTGCATATTAGTCCGCCCCTGATGTAAATTGACGTATGTTTAGTTGCTGTTAAGCTGTCTACGGAGTATCTTAATTTGACAGGGCTAAACTCCACTGCTGAGAGGGAGGCTATAATTTACCACACTGGCCCAGTACTGGTTGGTAGACGTCAAATTTATTCAAATGTTTTTGTCTAAGACATTATTCTCGCGATATTTTTCGTCACACTTTCTAACCCAAGGAAAGTTATCAATGCTGATCCTTTATGTATGAGTAGTTGTAGAAACATCATAAATGTCCAAACCCTTAATCCTCTCGTCCCCATGCTATTCCATCCAAAGTAGAACAGGGTATTTTGTTCTATTCTAATAAGCTAAAATAACGGAAACGAATTGTGAGGTTCGTCTGCCATATACTTTCTGACACTGATTATCTGATTATGATTGAAAATAAATGATGGATGTTAGTTAAGAACCAGTTCCGCTAATCTACACTATTAATATCATATTAGTTTGTGTTCCTACAGAGGAATGCCTTGCGTAACAACCTAATGACTTATACATAGAGTAATTTCTGTACAAATTGATACAGGTTGTTGCTTTTAGTAGGTACCTACTTCAGTTTAGGTCGATGCCCATTTTCAGGTTTAATGAAAAGCTGTAGGTATTTAAGTATTAGGAACATGTTGTTAGCACACTGATTGCCCCCTTTAGTCTCCTGGTCGCAACCGCGACTGCTGAGTGCTGGGTTTGAAGTTTGGGTCGGGCACAAAACGTTATCTGTTTTTTTTATTGAGAATTTCTGAGTAAAAGCCCGCAGTTTGGAAGTAGGCGTGTGATGTGCCTTGATTGGCACGAGATAAATTTATCTCTGGTTGCGTCGGATGGCCATTCCATTAAACTTGATCGGACAATGAAAATAAAGGAAATGAGACTGTAGATACACATGGCTACACATCAAGCTATGCTACTCCATTTTTATCTGACCTATATACATTGTACATATACTACATGCATTGTTTCTACATATAGGGTTTTTGTGCAATCAGTCAGCTTATTCTGGTTTTGTATAGCAATGTGCACACACTTGTGCGCTATAATTTCTCCTGCCCATGACAAGTCTCCGCTGAGGCTTCCATGGCCGAAATTCATTCTTAAGGACTTATTCCGAGTGGCTATAATAAATACTTTAATATATTTCTTGCTAAGATAAAAATGAAGACATTCTCGTTTAATGCCTTGCTACAGTTGTAAATTTATTTCGAAACTTTTTAAGACTTACTTGATGCACCTAATCACGTCGTTAAAGGCAAAATTAAAATAAGAACGTGTTTATATTACGGACATTTTACCCACAATAATACATCTCCGTTTCGACCAATCATTCCCTTTTACGACTGGTTTCCAAGAATAAACCTACCGCACATAGGTCTAAACATCGATTTCAATATTTGACTGATAAAGTCATAGTTTTTTTTTATATACACAGTACTTACTTAACGCTTGGTTGTTTATTTCTCGATCCTGTTTGCAATACAAGCATGGACGGGAGCAGTGTTTGTTTATTGATAAGAGATGGACGTAAACGTAGCTTATCTCTCCCTTATCTGTATAAGACCGATCACCGTGCGTTATCGTGAATAACATATTTTCAGTAGATTCCAATAATTTAAGCGCTCGATAAAGGCGCCGGTTTCAAAAGCTCGGAAACCACTGCAGGCGAATTGATAACGGTTTCTGAGCTCAAGATATGAAAAATTAATATTATATTTCCAATTTCTAGCGGATTTTTAAGAACTTATAAATAAAGATATAATCAACAAGAAAACATCTTTTATGATTATATGACTAATTAATAAATTTTCCGAAGAAGCAATAAAAGAGAGGGATTTATATATCCTGATATGTTTTATGTTTTAATATCAAATGTTCTTAGCGTTTTTGTATTTTTTTTACGTTTTAATATGTTTGATATTTACGGTTCTTATGTTTTAAAGTCAGAAATTACTGCCCTATCTGTATTAGCAATAGTTCAAACACGCTAAGAATTAAGAAGTAATTACAAAACGTAAATTTTAAGAAAATGGCGGACTTAAACATGGCGCCAAAATGCGGAAAGCAATTGTTATGCAAAGAGAATGAAAAATCCTCGTTTCTATTCAAAATAGACGAGCAACATGAAACAAATAAACAGCTCTAAAAATGGAATGCGTTACCTGTTGTCGGAATTGTTGTCAAGCGAAATATTATATCATTTGCTACGTGCCAGGCATAAGACACCGAGGTCCTGCATATTTGCATAGGCTAAGTGATACCTGAATATTTATACTCGTGTATAAATGTCGGGTAGGCATGCGGAACACCGCTTCGCGACCACTTGATTTGCATGAATATAGTTTTTTAAAACTACATTTCTTGCTATCGGTAACGAGCTAGGCGTTGAGTTCGAAAGGCTAACTCTTGTAATTTAGATTCAGATTTAAAGTATAATTTTAGGTATAAGTGAGATGAGGTAGGTATACATATGTACCTATATGTAAGTACCCCGTAAGTGGCATGTCCATCCAGATTTGGCTAATTAGGCTTCTTTGTCTTGCCTAGCTTCTAAAAAATATGTGATACTTCATGTGTCATCTGACAGTGATCTGGCGTTTTCGAATTTCGAATTTTGGTAGTTAAAAATTAAAAAAATATATATTATAAAGTGGCTGTTCGGAAACTTTTTAAGTCTGTTTGCAGCAATAATAAACTAACTTAATTTTAGTGCGGTTAACGTAAATGTTCAAGTATATACCCGGTGAAGTGCTGTTGCAAAGCTGTGCTTTAAACGGAATGCCTCCTACTATACTATACCTCCGGTTCTCGGTGGTAGGCCATAACATCGGCTGCCTGCAGAAGTTACCACCCACCAGACAAAGTCTTGCCGCCAAGCGATTCGTCGTGTTCCGGCATGATGTCTGGTGAAGCCGTACGGAGGACGGGTCTGACCAGTTGTGTTGCGATGTGTGCTGGGTACGATGCGTCAAATGTTGTTGTGTCGGGGGTTTCGTCGTGGAGGGTCTCCAGATCAATCTCCCTCTGGCGCAGCATCGTTGATCGTGTTGTTGGGTTTAACATTGCACCACCTCGCTCAACTGCCGTCTTCCTCCCTATCCAATAAGGTTTTTTAAGTGAATGTGCTTGATAAACTAGCGCGCTTTACCATCAACGATTGCATCACTGCTTACCACCAGGTGGGATTGCAGTCAAGCGCTAGTTTTTAAATAAGTATAAAAAAACCTCCCCTTAACTTTTAAATTTGGATTTAGGTACGTTTTTGTACCTACAACAAGTTTTAGCTGACCTCGCATTGTATAAACAGTCAGTAAGTATTTATAGAAAGACTAGCTTGCCGCCCGCGGCTTCGCCCGCGTGGTATTCGGTTACATCGCACTTTTTAGATTCCTTATTTTCGGGAATTAATATTATCGTATCATTTAGCTTCTAAGTTCACATGTGCATATTCGTTTGCAATATATTACCTTGTTTTAAACACACACAGCGCCATCTATCACGGAACTGATATGAAGCTAACAATATTTTTATTTTTGTCATTGGAAATATCATTTTTCAAAAGTACTCTATTACTGAATCCGGACTTCTAACTTTAGGTCTGCAAAATTTTAAAGCAATCGGTTCAGTAGTTACGGCGTGAAAGCGGAACAAACAAACAAACTCGCTTTCCGATTTATGACATTATAAGTAAGGATATGTAGCCTTGGGCACGCCACAATAGCGGCGGTAAGTCCCCTCTTTGAGGAGTGGCTAAAGAGGCGCCACGGCGCCCTCGCCTTCCGCCTGGCGCAGGTCCTCACCGGACACGGTTGTTTCGGGAGGTTCCTGTTCCGTATAAGGCGGGAGGAAACGCCAGGGTGTCACAATTGTGTGGATCGCCCTGAGGACACGGTGGAGCATACGGTGGAGGTCTGCCCGGCTTGGGTAGAGCACCGCCGTGTCCTCGTAGCGGCGATCGGCGGCAATCTCTCGCGTCCGACCCTGGTTCAAACCATGGTCCGGAGCGAGAGTGCATAGCAGGCCGTCACCTCCTTCTGCGAAGTAGTGATGCTGGCAAAGGAGGAGGCGGAGCGCGTGAGGCAACGGGAATCCCAGCGACCTCACGCCACTAGCCGCCGCAGGAGACGCCCTGGTCGGGAGATGACACTAAACTCCCAGCCACCGTAGGCGCGGGCCTGCGGGCGGTGAGCAGTGGGCAGCTCGCCGCTCGGTAAGGACCAGGCCCGAGTCGACGGCGCGTCGTGTTTCACGCGCGCCTCAAAGAGATGTCAGCACGTCGTGACGGGGTCCACGAAGACCGATGCCTCCTGGGTCAGGGTTGCGGGTTGGTTAAACAAGAAACCGTGGCCCTGGCCGTCGCACAGGCAAGTGAAGGAACACGGGTGGGTTTCAGTTAGTAAAAGTCTGACACGCCCTTCCGCTCTGCCCAGAGCGGGAGAAGTCATTTGATGATTTACCATCCCAAAAAAAAAAGAAGGATATGTAGCCTGTACGCACGGCTACTATTTTTACATAATAATAATGGTGAGTTCTGTAGAATGCACTATTTTAACATTTGTTAATTATCGCAATATAAGGTCGTTACTGCGTAATTTACCTATATTGATATGATATTTTAACATAAGTACCATAAAACTACTAGCAACTAGCGTAGAGTTATTGCTACACCCCTCTCCCAAATTTTAGTTTTTTTTTTTTTATGTATATATTATAAGTATATATTTTGGTAATAGTATGTATATATATTTAGCTTATTTAAGTATTTTTAATAATTATAGGGGCTTTTTCTTTCCTTTACTATTTTCTTTCAAGCTAAAGCACCTACCATCTTATCTCTTCACCACCTGGGGTTGACTGGTAGAGAATGCCTAAGGCATTAAATCCGCCTCTGTACATGTCGTGTGTGCGAAAGAATAAATAAATAAATAAATAAAACATGAAGACAGGAGATAAACAGACCTAAAAGAAAGTTATCCAGTTGGTATGTACAGATGTATCCTTCCCTGTATGAGAGAAGACCTGTGCCCAGCAGTGGGACGATAAAAAAATTGATGATGATGTACAGACGCCAGCAGGTCAAACTACCTGAAACTATCAAATTTTCCCAATCAACCTTAAACCTTAAATCTTTGGCTTAAAGTTGCAAATGTATTAAACAACTTCGACAGTTTGTAGTAGCTTAAAATGTTACCGTCTATACAACATCAAGCTTTTTTTTTGATCCTTCAGAGTAGTTAGAAAACCGATTTTCGAAAAAAAGAATTGGTTCGAGATTATTACTAACTAGTGGCCGCCAGCGACTTCGTTCGCGTGGAATTAGTCATCATCATCAACCTTTCTATCGTCCACTTCACTTTCACTGTTGGACACAGGTCTCCTCTCATACAGAGAAGGATTGAGCGTAATCACCACGCTTGCTCAATGCGGGTTGGCGATTTCAGACTTAAAGTCCAGGTTTCCTCAAGATGTTTTCCTTCACCTTCAGCCAATGGTGTCCAAGATATACTTAGAAAGTACATATAACTTTAGAAAAGTTACATTGGTACTTGCCCAACCTGGAATCGAACCCGCGCACTCATACTTGAGAGGCTGGTGTCGTGGTGGCCTAGTGGTTAAAACACCAGCCTCTCAAGTATGAGTGCGCGGGTTCGATTCCAGAATTAGTCATGCTCAGCTCCTATTTGCAATATGTACGGCTGCGTTAGCTCCCGTTTTCGCAACATTTTTTGTTACTGCTCTGCTCCTATTGGTCATAGCGGGATGTAATATAGCCTAAAGCCTTCCTGGATTAATGGGCTATCCAACGCAAAAAGAATTTTTCAAATCGGACCAGTAGTTCCTGAGATTAGCGCACACAAACAAACAAACAAACTCTTCAGCTTTATATATTAGTATAGATAAGTCATTAATAATAATTATTATTGTTAATAAGAACTGAAAATGTAAATGCTTATTTGTATCGCATCTTACCTTCATGACGACAAAATACTAAACTATCAAATAGCTGTTATTTATGTTTAGCATCATCCATATTCCCTTTTTTTTACTGAATAACTGCCTTATTGGTGCAGTTATATAGTTCGTTTTTCCTTGGCTGTTACAGTTTTAGTCTACGAAGGTGGTAGCCTACAGCGAGCCGAGTTTATGACGGATATACACAATAACACACAGGAAGTTCACGGTCGTACAAGCCCTGCTATGAAAACCTGTTGGATATTTCACTTTCTATCCTTTGCTGTCGGATACTATTGAATTAAAAGACGAAGAGTTCTTTTGGCGCGTGCTCAAAATCGAAAACAAAGTCATATAGGTAGGTTTTCAATAAGTTTCACAAAACAATTGTATGAATGTTTGCCAACAACGCTCCTTTATTAACGTAATTCGAGCGCCGTAAGTCGTGTTGGCCTAGTCGTTTAAGCACCAGCCTCTCAAGTATGAGTATGCGGGTTCGATTCCAGGTCAGGCAAGTAGTAATGTAACTTTTCTAAGTTATATGTACTTTACAAGTATATCTTGGACACAAATGACTGATTAAAAGATGACATCAGGTGATGATTTCAGGCAAACAACTTGAGGGCTTTAAGGACTTTGAGGACTTTAAGTCAAAAATTGCCAACCCGCATTGAGCAAGCATGGTGATTAAACTCAATCCTTCTCTGTATGAAAGGAGACTTGTGCCCAGCAGTGGGACGATAAAAAGGTTGATGATGGGTGCCATAAGGTAGCAGTATACATAGTTTTAACCAGTCAAGGATGCTGAACTTTGCATAAACAAAGAAGTCCAGAACATTATCGTTTAATATTTATTCTATTACAAGATATTGTAAGTAATATTCGAAATTACTTAAGAAAGCAACATTGTCTAGGTTTCTAAAGCATTCCATCGGCAAATTCACGATCCGAACCTAACCTCATATCTGGTCGAAATATCGACGCATCGACCACAATAAAGGCCGTATATCAAAATTTGAAAAAAGAACGAGTAAGCAAGACGTCAGATAGACGCGATATCTTCGGTCGTGGCCGAGCGTCGTCGTGCGGTCCGTATCGGCACATCTCGCTCTCTGAGCGGCGAGCTCACGACTCAAAACAAAACTAAACAGAGCATTCTGGAGATTAGGGACCACATTCAACTCAATCTTTAAACGATGCTCGACTTGCCGACTGTTGGTGACGGAGGTTTGATCAGCTCTTGAAGTTATGAGACTTGTATCTAAAGGGGTTAATGAACTGGTAAACAAAATATATGTATATACGTTTGTGAAGAATGTTGCAATTACCTCAAAATATATTTAGGAGCAGATTCAAACGGGATGATAAGTGAAGAATGTACCCTACTAATTTACCACCATTCCATCTTAGTAAATTTATATTATAATTTAAAGTTCCATCGAGTAAATTAACAGCAAGAAAATTATTTTAGAACGTCTGGAATTCGGTTATATCGCACTTTTTAGATTTCCCTAGGGGATATAATTTTTTTTTTCAATAAAAGGTAGCCTGTCATGTCCTTTCTCAAGGTCTAAAGATTGTCTGTGCCAAATTTCATCACAATCGGTTGAGAGATTTAAGCGTGAAAGCGTAACAGACAGACAGACAGAGTTACTTTCGCATTTATAATATTAGTATGGATGAAGGACGAACATTAAGGCATATTAAGCATTATTATTATCTTGCTTACTTAGAACCGGCAATCTCCTGCATGAGATGCGATAATGTTGATATAGCAGGTAAGCAAGTTTACATGTTAACTCAAATAAAAGCGACTTGATTAGGTTAAAATACTACCTACAGCTTGATTGCAAAATATTTTATTTTATAATCCATACTATAATATTATAAATGCGAAAGTATCTTTGTCTGTCTGTCTGTCTGTCCGGCTTTCACGCCAAAACTACTGAACCAATTGTATTGAAATTTTGTACACAGATAGTCTAGAGCTTGAGAAAGGACATAGGCTATATAACATCCCGCTATTATCAATAGGAGCACAGAAGTAACAAAAAATGTTGCGAAAATGGGGGCAAACGCGGACGTACATATTGCTCCCAATATTTTAACAGGCCCGAATTTTTCAAATCGGACCAGTCGTTCCTGAGATTAGCGCGTTCAAACAAACAAACAAACTCTTCAGATTTATATATCAAAGTATGTATATCGTATAAGAAGCTTGCTGGTGTCCGCTACTCCATCTGTGACAAGTGACAAAAAAACCTGTAATAACCTTCCTCAGGCTATGGAAAAATTTTTGCACTTGGCGAGTCTATAAAATTTCATACAAATCTGTTTAGCCGTTTTAACGTCTCAATAACGAACAAACTCACTTTCGCATCCTTACTAATATTATTAATCACACACCCTCCTCAGACAGCCTCCGTGGCGTAGCGGTAGCGGACGCGACCGCTGCGCAGCGTGGCGCGGGTTCGATCCCCGCACAGTGCAAGTATTTGTATGCATGAATATGAATATTTGCACTGGTCTGGTCGTGCCTCGGAAAGCACGTTAAGCCGTTGGTCCCGGTTGCCATACGAACATCTAGTGGCAGTCGTTACGGGTTGTTGGAGCCCTCAAAAGTCCAACAATTGGTCTAACTGCAATGCTTCGATGTCGCCTTCGGGTTGTGGAGGTCAGACGGCAGTCGCTTCATGGAAAATGTCGAAGTTTAGCCATATCAGCAGTTCGACTGGTAAAGCGGACCCCAGACTCCAAAGCTGAAAACGGGCTTCGGATGCGACTGGGGTTAACGCTGGGACGATGATGACTAATATTATTAATCGGAAAATGAGTTTGTTTGTTTGTTCCTTTTTGACGCCGTAACTACTGAACCGATTGTTTTGAAATTTTGCAGACGTCAAGTTAGAAGTCCGGATTAAATAGTAGGGTACGGGTAGGGGGTTTTATCCCGGAAAAAATTGATATTCCCGAAGGAACTCTAAAAAGCGTCATATAACCGACCTACACGCGGGCGAAGCCGCGGGCGGAAAGCTAGCTTGTAAAATAAGTTAAGGATACTATTGTTAAATTTTTTACCTGAACCACAATGAATATATCATCTTCAATAGTTCTAATACCGTTTCTCAGTTTTATTGCACCAAGAAACATTTTCTTGCTCTAAATTCTCAACGATTTGTTCAACCTTGCCGACTAAGTTTGGGCGTCATAAAAATCTGAATAGAGTAAACTTTCCATACCTCGTCTACATATTGGACTCATAAGTCGTAACCCCCACACTGGTGACCCTTCTCTGCGTAGGATGACAAGTAGGTGATGCACTCTTGAATGCTATTCCAACACTATGTAGGAAGTTAACGGAAACACGTCGCTTTATACTTTTATTATTACGTATTTCTAGATCTGTTGCGTTTAGGTAAATATTTATGGCCTTAACTGTTTTTGTAGTTCTCAAATTAGTCACTAACTTTGCATGCCGTAGAGCCATGAGAGGAGTTCAAATCATGTTTTTGATTTTCATTAAAAAATCGGTGGACGATGCACCCGCATTCAGCTCGTCCTGTGCCCAGGTCATTACTTGTTCAATTAGGTAACATACTCTAAAAAGCTTCATCTTTGTTTCTCATATACGAGTGAAATTCCTTAGTCGTTTGACGTGAGCGTGTTGGGTTAGTTAGTAGACGCACGCGCTGCTTGTCATTATAGTGTTACTTTTGCTCGTATTCCAACAATCGACTCAAACAACTTTGTGTGTCGAAATTTTCCTACATTCCTCTTTTGTACTGACACTATAAATTCTTGTGTGTCTATCAAGCCGCTGGCCTTGGTTGTTTGTTAGAAGTCTTCATAGTGAGTTTAACAAACACTGTGTAATACAATTTTTGTTAGGGCAACGATTAACCGTATGCAGACGTTTAAATGGGCCTTATAAGAAAGCTCGAGGTCACTCATAGGGCTATGCTTGGGGTTTCACTGCGTGATCAAATCAAAAATGAGGAGATCCGCAGAAGAACGAGAGTAACTGACTTAGCTTGAAGAACTGCAACACTTCAGTGGCAGTGGGCGGGCACATTGCCCATAGGCCCCCGACCAGGTGGACCGACGACCTGGAAAAGGTCGCTGGTAACCGCTGGATGAGGGAGGCGCAGGATCGGTCGTGGAGATCCTTGGGGGAGGCCTATGTCCAGCAGTGGACGTCTTTCGGCTGAAATGATGATGATGATGATGAGACGTTTAAAGGTGTTGGTATAATTTAAATGAAAGCTTCAACCTCAGTTGTAACCACAATTGTTTGTAGTCTATATAGGTTAGGAGGGAAATCTACGCGCAAACTAAGACCAATATCCTGAAAATTGCGTTCCGTACATTTTGAAAACGTAGACGTTTAAGCCCGATGTATACGTTTCTATGGCATTTATGATGTATGATATATTTTTATAATAACCGGCGCGGGTAAAACACTGTAGTTTTTTTTATTTCTTCGCTAAGGGGTCTAGAATGTTATGTTTGGATTCGTGGTTTCATTTGCGCTTCAATATCCCTGACTCCCTGTGGCTATAGTAACAGTAGGTTAATATGTTACACATCAAAGATATGTATTAAAACTAATCCTTATTTACCCCAAAAGGCGTAGGGTTATTAATTCTCGATTCAATAATCATGGTGATTTGCAACTCTAGATTTAGTAATGCTACATATGCCCGAAGGACATGATACATATTCTAAAACTACCATAGGTTTAAACATTCCCTAAAAAATGGAATCCATTATTAACTTTATAATAGGGTCCTTAAAACATCTGATAATAACACACCATGGGAGTTTATTTTAGTCCTTTTGTCCGATATTACAAGATTCACTAACCCTTACGTTATAAGGCATAGGTTCTTATACCGTTGCAATAAGGTTTAATATATATTGTTTCTTGTTTTCAAATAGGTAACAAGTATTTTGGTGTGGTATAATTCTTTGTTCGCGCCGCGTTTGTAATTACAAATCGAAGCTTTTGAAAAGAATCAGAGGTTTGTAGAGGAATAG
>JADWQK010002427.1:0-36792 GCA_017933935.1 Sesamia nonagrioides | reverse complement strand
TATCAAGGAATATTGTATTACTTAGTTAATAACTGGGTCGTCGAGGTCAGATAGGCAATTTAGCTGCATCCGTTTAGACTGGAATCTCATTTTAACGTAGGTAGGTAAAAGTCAGGCAGATGTTAATGAAGTGAAACCACGCACACGGCTGTGGGAGTCGCCCTGAGGACACGGTGGAGCATACGGTTGAGGTCTGCCCGACTTGGGAAGAGCACCCCCGTGTCTTCATGGCGGCGATCGCTCGCGTCCGGCGCTGGTCCAGGCCATGGTCCGGAGCGAGAGTGCATGGCAGGCCGTCACTTCCTTCTGCGGAGCAGTGATGCAGTGTGCAGTGAGCAAAGGAGGAGGCAGAGCGCGAATCCCAGCGCCCACACGCCTCTTGTCGCCGCAGGAGACGCCCTGGTCTGGAGACAACATCAGGTGAGCAGTGGGCAGCTCGCCACCCGGTAAGGACCATGCCCGCCGACGACGCGTTGTGTTTCACGTGCTCCTCAAAGGTTCACGAAGACCGATGCTTCCTGAGTCAGGGTTGAGGGTTGGTTAAAAAAGAAACCATGGCCCTGGCGGAGAGGCAAGTTAAGAAACACAGGTAGGTTTTAGTCAGTAAAATTCTGACACACTTCCGCTTCGTCCAGAGCTGGAGAGGTCATTTGATGATTTCCTATCCAGATAAATTAAAATTAAAAATAAAAAGAATATATTTCGACATCACGAAAAAAGGGGGTCGAGGTAACAGCTATTTCTTTTGTAATCCTCCTCATAGGTGGTATTAGACCTATTGAACACATGAACTCGTATATAACTGTATCTCCCTATTACGGGTGAGATACATCTGAATTGACACCAATTTACCCCAGCTTGGCGTCTACTGGCTACCCCCGAGGCGACTGACCCCCGAAGTACTCGAAGAGTGTTTTTGTATATCTGCAATGTTGTGCGACAACTTTGATTGCGCGATGTAGGACGCGAGGTACGTTTTGGGTTCTCTGTTACGTGATCAGTCGGAGTGAGTTCAATTTCCGATTTGATTTGTTTATTCTTTTATTTTGTAATCATTAAGTCTTGTAAAATTATTTCATAGCCGCGCTCCTTCCGCATAGCCGTGAAGAATATGAGTAATTGATAAGTGAATGCTGAGCACTGAGGTATGCATTATTGTTACAGTTTGAGGTTTCAAATCAAATCAAAAGTCATTTATTCAAACTAGGCTGAGAATCAGCACTTTTGGAACATCAATATTACATAAGACAGTCCCCCAAAATACCCACCCATCGACACTTCCTAGTGCTTTCGCTGGGAAGAAGAAGTGGCGGAAGAAACTCCCTAGCAGCACAGTTGTCTGTTCAGTTAGAAAAAACACAATAGTTTATACAATACTATGTAGGTACAGTAATACAAGAGGAAAAATATATAACTATGCCAGCTAGCCACGCCAAAATACCAGAAAAGTAAAAAAAAAAATATAAAATATAACAAAATATAATATAATAACAAAATTAAAATGGAAATGTAAAAAGAAAAAACTTATTACATACCTAAATAAAAGCCCCTGGCATAAAGGGCGTGCCAGCTCACATATTTGTGCATTGTAAAATGCAAATTTTACGAACTCATATAATATGTCAGTAAGCTAATTCTGTAGAAGGAACACAAACATTGTCCTGAGTTAATCAGAGCGACCAGCTATTCTTATCATTTAAATAGTCATTTACAGAATAATATGCCTTTGAACAAAGCTTGGATTTGATTTGTGCTTTAACTGCATTGTAAGGCAAGTCTAGCAAAGCTGAGGGTATCTTGTTATAAAAAGTTATACCAAGCCCAACAAAAGAGTTATGAACCTTTTGAAATCGGTGAAAAGGGGCTCGAAGTTTGTCCTTATCTCGGGTGTTAACATTATGGATCTCAGTGTTTTTGGTGTATACATATGTGAATATTTTGCCTAACATATAAGATGTTGGCTAAGACAAATTCCGAATCAAGTTTATTGCCTTTTGTGGTTTCCGTATGATATTATAACATGAATATTTATTAATGTTTGTAAACACACTCACGACACAGGAGTAGTTCCTAGTGGGACAAAGTTTTATGTAAAAAAAAGTTAAACATGAAAAGTAAATGTTAATGATGAAGCGATATATAAAATTAGGCCCATAATTATTATTATGGGCCTTTGTTGCCTGAGCCAAATAAATAAATAAATAAAATACTAGCTTTCCGCCCGCGGCTTCGCCTGCGTGGAGTTCGGTTATATCGCGCTTTTTAAATTTCCCTCGGGAATATCAAATTGTTTCGCGTACCCTAAAAAGTTACCTACCTAAGAAACCCTATTATTTCATCCGGACTTCTAACTTTACGTCTGCAAAGTTTCAAAGCAATCGGTTCAGTAGTTACGGCGTGAAAGCGGAACAAACAAACTCACTTTCCCATTTATAATATTAGTATGATAACTCCATAGGGTAAAAGAAAAGGAGGGATTCTCCCATGTGGCAGAGGTGGATGCAGCTCCACGCTAAGTCTTAATTTAATTTTATGTATATTTGTGTCTGTAGCCTACTAACACTAGAACTTAAGTAAAATTGTTACTAACCTTATGGACTCCGGTCTGAAATTAGTATTATAAAAAAAAGTATTCTATTCAAAAAGAGGAAAAAAAGCGGTCGAGATGGCCATTGTTTTTCATCCTCATGGTGGTGTTCTGCTCTTCTGCAGCAGGCGTGACTCTTAACATTAGTGAGTATCACATCAGTTGAGCCCGTAGTATTAACCCTCCCTTTGGGTGAGTTACATCTGAATGTACGCCAATTTAGTCCAGCTTGACGCCTACTGGCTACCCACGAGGCGACTAACCGCCGAAGTATTGGAGAAGTGTCTAGGTAAATATGCAATGTTGTGCGAAAACTTTAATTGCGCGATGTAGGACTCACGAGTTTAAATAACGGACAAAAAATTAAAACTTGGAATTGGATTCCACTCTGGGACTGTTTTGGTTGAACAGTCAGAGTGCGATCAGCAGGGACTAAGTCAGTGCATATTTCATAGGTTCAGTTTAACTCCCTTATGGGTACGATACATCTGAGTAAACGCCAATTTAGCCCAGCTTAGCGATTACTGGTTGCCCTCGAGTTGACTGACCCCCGAAGTACTCGGAACTCAGAAGTGTTTGGGTATATGTAAGTATATGCAAAGTTGTGGGTAAAGATTGCGTGAGGAAGGTCTCTGATACGTTTTGAATGATTGGTCAGTCGGAGTGAGGACAAAATCCGATTCGAGTTTGTAAGGCAACATTTAAAAAAGTGGGTATAATATAACGATGATAAAGTGATATGATAGTAGTGGCGACCCAGATAATATAATTCAAAACGGTCTCCGAAGCCTAGAGCACAGGCGTAGAGTAGCCAGCCTTTCGGTGTTCTATAGGATTAATTTTGGTGAGTATGCGAAGGAATTACATGAATTAGTTCCCCATCTCCGTTCCACCATCGGACGACCCGTCGCACGGCGAGTTTCCACCCTTACGTCGTTAACACCACTACGATTCGGACGAAGCGTTTCGCCTCCTCTTTCATACCGCGTACATCGAGGGACTGGAACAATTTGCCAGCGGCGGTGTTTCCTTCGAACTACAATTTGATTGTCTTCAAGGCTAGAGTGAGTAGGCTCTTAATAAAGTAGTGCGCTTTACCATCATCGATTGCGTCACTGCTTACCATCAGGCGGGATTGCGGTCAAGCGCTAGTTTATAATTTATAAAAAAAAAAGATATACATATACTTATAATATAAATATAATTCAAGGTCACAAAATATAATATTTACAAACTAAATAAGACAAATAAAAATAAGTATTATATTTTAATTTATAACTGGTTGGTAAAATTGGTAAAATGCGAAAAAGGTAGTCGAGATAGCCACAGTATTGGGCATTGTTGATCATACTCGTAGGTTGAGCGTGATTTAACTTAGTGAGTATTCCACATCAATCTCATCACGTTAGTAATTTAACTCACATGAACTCCTGGTGAGTTACATCTGAAGGCACGCCAATTTAGTCCAGCTTGGCGCCTACTGGCTTCCCCCGAGACGACTGACCCCCCGAAGCACCAGAGAAGTGTTTTGGTACATATGAAATGTTGTGCGAAAACTTTAATTGCGCGATGCAGGATTCTAATTAATTTTAAATGATTGATCAGTCTGAGTAAGTTGAAGTACCAATTTGAATTGGTTTTTCCCTTATATTTGAATCAGTAAGTGTTTAATTGTAATAATTTCTTAGCCGCAAGCCCCTTTCCCATATATTTAACAACTGGATGAAAAATTAAATTTCATTTTCATGAGTGTCGGGTATCCTAGAATGTATTCAAGGTACCCCACATTACGAAGCAAATACAGAGCCCAACGCTGAGAGATAATTTAAGTTTTTGAGATAGGTACTTGTTTACCCCAAAATCCATAAGTACTAATATTATAAATGCGAAAGTATCTCTGTGTGTCTGTCTGTCCGGCTTTCACGCCAAAACTACCTAACCGATTGTGTTTGTGTGCGATTGTAATTTTACCCATTAAACGATTTAAGAACCCTAAAAGGCCAAACTTTGCAAAAAAGGGTATTATAAAATCACAGATTATTTAGAAGACAAAAAAGCTTGGGACTGAGCTGCTCGCTCTGTTAAGCATTGTTATTAAGCAATATGCGTAATTGTAAGGTAAATTATTGTAACCATTTTCATTTTTAATGTCTGGACTTGAAAAAAGACGATGATCCCTGAGTTTGTTTCGGCTATTTCTTCTCAGAGGTAGTCAGTTAGGAAATGCCGGCTTCATCTAGTTAAAAAAATAAAATAAAAATAAACATGACGTGTAAAAGTGATCAGTGATCCTACTTGCTTAATAAACGATTTCATTTCATTTCAATGAAATTTGGTACACAGATAGTCTAGAGCCTGAGAAAGGACATAGGCTAAAAAACATCCCGCTATGACCAATAGGAACAGAGCAGGAACAAAAAATGTTGCGAAAACGGGAGCAAATGCGGACGTACATATTGCTCCCATTATATTAACAGGCGCTTTTTTTTATATCAACTGAGCTCTTGCGGTTCGAAGCTTACGCGGGTGAAACCGCGGGGCACAGCTAGTAACTTTATACTTAAAGCTTGTTTCGTGATCAGTCAGAGTGAGATCAAATACCAAATTTTTTTCTTTACTTTGTGATTATTAAGGCTTTAAAGTATTATATCAAACATGTATTTTAATTTTTTTTAAAGAAAACATTGTCCCACACTAGGAGTTTCTCCTGTATCGTGGGTGTGTTTTACAAACATATAAACTCACACACACAAACAACCAGCAGACCCGGAACAACTACATGTAGGTCACACAAATATTATTTCCGTGCGGGGATCGAACCCGCGACATGCAGCGCAGCAGTCAATAGCTTAACCACTACGCTAAGCGAGCAGCCAATAAAAGACAAAATATTTTTATGAAAAATTCAATGAAAGAATCTGTAAAAAATTTAAATTATTGCAGTAGCCACGTAATAGATGTTTTTGATCTGTTCTGTGGCAGTAGCCAAGTCTCGAGTCCAAGACATGATTGGAAACTGTATCCTTATCATCAGGCAACGTAAATAATGAACTGTTTGACCAAACACTGTCTCCCCCTAGTTTAAGAGGCAGGGTTTATCATTTTTGGTTATATAGATTTAATTAAGTAATTTGTATGTATGACCTACTTACTATCTAACTATGTCTAATCTGTATAATTACTTTTTTGTGAATAAATATTTTTATTATTTTTTCTCATTTAGTTACATTTTTGATTTAAAAAATACATACAAATACATTTAAAAATATAAAAAAATTGTATTCCACTGATGACGGGAGCAGGGTTCAAGCTACCGGTGGTTAGGGCTCCAGAGACAGGAACCCTCTCACGATGCTGGTAGTATCGAGGAGTATTACCTTTTGAATCAGGCCTTTGATCCAACTGCCTTACGAGAGCCTCAATAGATGTTGGTTGAGGCTCTTGGCTATCAAACCATTGGCCGATACGGCAATCGGTACAATGACAGCCGAGTTCACACTCCACATGTTATTATTATTAATGTTTTAGGAAATATTTCCATTACAATTACCTACCAGCTATTAATTAAAGACAAAACCTACCAAGTGTGAGTCAGCTTTGCTCATAAAGCGACATGAAGAAGTTAATCTAACAAAGGTTTGTTGGTTACTTACTAACAAAACTCTGTCAGGTTACCTTCTTTTTTCATTATAGTATCATCATCATCATCATCAACCTTCTATTGTCCCACTGCTGGGCACGTGTCTCCTCTCATACAGAGAAGGAGTTATATTATATTATACATACATTATAGTATACAACATTATTATTGTTTATGCGAAACACGAAACACGTGTCCAGTATTTTTAAGTAAAGAATATGTGTACAAAATTTCAAAAAGATATCATGAAAAAACCCCAAAGTTATGAGCTTGTTATCCTACTTGGCTGTCTCAACAAAAATATGGGCCACGCTCCGTTCGGGCGGGCGAACGTTGCGTTGACTTCTGGCGTCAACTGTTGCGCGAGCGCTGAGTACTATGATAGACCGTGCGCGCTCGGTAACCACACTGCAACAATTTCTAAATGTATTTGGGAAAAAATATAACATGGTGTAAAAATGATTGGGATCGATTCAGTTGCTTATTCTGAACAAACTGTATTCAGGTTCTACATAAACAATAAATAATGTCGTGTATAATCGTGTATCGGTAAACTTATGGCTAACTGATAACAGGCGCATGGTTTAATGGATTAAGTGCAGCTACTCTTGCCGCGGACAGTCAGTGGACTGGTAACCTTAACATTCAAAGACCCCTGCGTGCCTCGAAAATCACATAAAGCCAGTCCTAGCTGTGATTTGGAGTTCTTTGACGACCCGTAATTATTTTTACGTTTCATCAAAACTCCCTATTATGTGGTTGTCATAATAGGGAGTTTTTATGAAACGTAACATTAGTTCTTACATAGGTAAATCGCATTACCCCCTAAAACCTCCCCGTAGTAACTTTCACAAATAAAACACGTACTTATTATGGTTTTGTTGGAATTTGTGAAAAAACTTTAAGTGAACGATTTAGGACTTCTGAGTTGTTGATCAGACAGAGTGAGACGAAATTCGCTGTTATGTTGCTTTTTCGTTGTCTTGTTATTATTAATTTAGCCCTTATCTATACTTAATATATAAAGCTGAAGAGTTTGTTTGTTTGATCGCACTAATCTGAAGAACTACTGCACCTGCTGAATAACACTCTGCGACCAATAGGAGCGGAGCATATAAAAAAAAACATATCGAAACATACGCGGGTGAAACCGCGAGGCGCATGATAGATATTGTATTAAACAAAAATAAATAAAAAAACAACAACAAAAAAAAAAATCAATTTAAACAAACAAGAATAAAATATATTTCAAAAATTTTCGCAGTTGCCGAGGCTCGAATCCATGACATGGTTGGAAACTGTCGCCTTCTCTTCTCAAATAAAACTCAATGAGTACAATACAAAAAAGAGGGGTCGAATTAACCATTGTTGTTGATTTTGTAATCCTCCTCATAGCTTTTAACCTGCTTGGCAGGATATCCTGCTTGGCAGGGTGATTGAGATTACTGAGTGTGACTCATACGTCTCTAATCAAGTCACCAGTACATTAAACCCTATGGGTCAGTCAGTTCTTCACAGTTCAGTTACTTTTAAAGTTCTCTCAGTCATCCTGACTGAGAGAACTTTAAAAGTAAACCCAGTCTGGTGACCACTGGCTACCCTCGAGGTAAAGGACCCCGAGGTACTCGGGAAGTGTTTGGGTATATACATATATCGAATCTTGTGTGAAAACTTTAATTGCGCGATGCAGAACTCTGAGGTGAAAATCCATTTTGAGTTTGTTTCTCCTTTGTTTTGTAATTATTTAGTTTTATTTCTTAGCTAAAGCCCCTTCATCATATAATTAACAGAGTGATGGTCAATAAAACTTATTTTACACAAATGTGGGGTATCCTTACATAATTAACGTATGTTTATTTCAAAGAAACATTATTTTTAAGTACTTTCGGTACCAACTAAAGTAGTAACATTGTTATTCATACTTATTTTTGAGAAACACTTTAGGAGAAGCTAACACTCAGGAGATCTAAAGTTATTTTTGAGGTCGATATTTTAATATAATTATAAACTAGCGCTTGACTGCAATCCCGCCTGATGGTAAGCAGTGATTCAATAGTTGATGGTAAAGCGCGCTGGTTTATTAAGCTCATTCACTTAAAAAATCTTATTGAATAGGAAGGAAGACGGCAGTTGAGCGAGGTGGAAATCAATACTGTGTATGCATCCCAACCACGGAATAGTAAGCAACAGTGTTAGTAAGCAACGTAGTAAAGTTCAAAAAATATAGTTTGAAAAACTAAAAAAAAAACATGCTTTTAAAGAATATCAAACTAAAAAATTAAAAATAATTTTAAAATTTAATTTATGACAATAGTATATAAACCTAATATTGTTTATATTCTTATTCAACTTCTTAATTTGACAGTGGTTATGTTCCAATTGTGATAAACTTCAGGTGGAACCAACTGTCAAAAGGTTAGCGCGACACGAAACTTAACGTTTTGGATTGGTTGCGATCACAGAATTCGTAATAGACTTGTTAAAAAAGAAGAAAGACTACTCTCCCATTAAAAATATGTTTTCATGAATAAAAAAGGGGCGGTCGATGTCACCTGGAAGGTATGGACGGCCTCCTCGAAGATGGCGAGATCCCGCACTCGCCTAGTCGTCCCGATTCGGACTTATTTTCAGACTTATTTTCTCATAGCTCATCATCTGTTTGCTTTATTCACCATTTTTGTAGTTATGGTGATGCATACACATGATTAAGGATACCTCTTAGGTACATCTGAATGTAGTCAACTTAGACCAGCTTGACTAAACTGGCTTACTTCGAGGCGACGACCCCGTTAGTTGAAGAAAACATTACATTATTAATACAAAGACGTGCGAAAACTTTGATTGCGCGATTTAGGACTTTCGAATGGTTGATCAGTCAGAATGGGATCAAATTCAAATGTTTTGTTTCTTTTTTAAATTATTAAGCCTTTATAGCAATGAAAAAAACAAAATAAAAAATACATATAAAAATATTGTTGCAATAGCAATAGCTGAGTTTCGAATCAATGACATGATCGCAAACTGTTTCCTTTATTTATATCAAACAATGTAAATTATGTATGTATGTTTTAGGAAATTTATTTTTGTGTTATGTAATATGTGTACCCTTTTTTGGATATCCTTCGAGATAAATAAATTACAATTAGCTCAAAAGGATTCGTAAGTATCAACATAACTTTTTAGATTACCCTCTTTTTTTATTAAATTTTAAGTTGTATAAATAAACTTGTGGATCAGTTATAACAGCCACATCGCACAGTGTTTTATAAACCCAAAAAAAGTGACATCGTCTTTTTATTCCAGATTCGTATAGATTGATTTAAAAGAAACGCTAGAGTAAAATACCGAAGTTTCTAGTACATCTAGATGATGAGATATAAATTTTTGAAAATGCGTAAATATTTATCCGAATTATTAAAAAAATAATAATAATAAATTACTAGTTAAAATTATTAGCAAGCTGATTAAATGCATACATGAAAATTTTAAAGGCGCAAATTACAAAGTTATCAAAAAATATTTAGGTTTATTTAAATCGACGTTATAATTTTTTTTTATATTTTCGATTTAATTTTTTAACTCGATTAGTCCTGAATTTCGCAACTTAATTTTTCTACATAAAATTGCTTTATATGTGGCCTATACACACAACAAAAATCAAAGCCCGAATCCGTGGACTAACAAAGTTATAGTCATTAGAAATTTATTGCTAGGGTTGGCACTTACAACCAATGTAAACCGGGTATAAATTGATTCAATTTTTTTTTATTTCACATAGGCCCACATGGGCACTTACAATACGTCAGAAGCTAGTGCACGGTTCCCAATTGATCGTTTTCCTATGGAGAAGAACCGGCAAGAAACTCCATAGTTAGTCTTTAAAAAAATGGTTGATTTACATTATTTCCGCTGAAATAAATTATATTTACATATTGTATTTGATTCGAACTGTTTGTGTCGTGATGGTCCTGCGGTTCAGGCCCACTTTTCATGCACGAGGTTGCTGGTTCCATAACGAACAAGTACAAATGTGACTTTTTAAATTCATATGTACTGTCCAAGTTTAATATAGACTAGCGATGTCTATAATAAACTTGGACAGTACATATGAACAAAGGAAAATATAATGAAGATACCTGGACTGTATGCTCCATTAACACGTCTCCAAGTACAAACCGCGGTGGACGCAGGTGTATTACGAAGTGTAAAAATAAAGTATATTGGGTAAATACTAAGGTAGCTACTCGTAAGATGTACTAAGACTGTGATAGGACGATATACAGTTTTTGGATAACTGGATGTAATTCACATAATCAATAAATACACTCGTATATTCAATAATATATACACATAGTGAGTTAGCAAGATGTGGGAATAAATATTATATTACTCTGAGGAAGTGTGTATATGGCTATCATGACTTTACCGGAAGTACGGTCAATATCCCTATCAGCATTTTACTGATATTCTGTCAGTGAAGGAAAAAGGCTCTTGCCTTTGTTGACAGAGTATCAGAACCTTATTCCTTGTCATCAGTTCCGTGGGATCGCAACTCCCTTGCGGGTTTATTATTAACTAGCTGTACCCCGCGGTTTCACCCGCATCTTTGGTTACTGCCCCGCTTCTATTAGTCGTAGCGTGATATTATATATAGCCTATAACCTTCCTCAATAAATGGGCTATCTCACAAAGAATTTGTCAAATCGGACCTATACGGTCCATCACATCATCTCAAGATGAGCACGTTAAACCAAACAAACGAACTCTTCAGGCTTTATTATATTAGTATAGATAACGGATTCAGCTACATAATAAAATTTTAATATTGATTTTACTTAACAAAACGAAGTTGCTAAAATTTATATTTTAAGGAATAATAATAAACAACACTTGATGAATTTAAATGATGAAACTTTTGATCAAACAGATAACTAATATAATCATTAAATTTTAATTGCAGATATTTTAAATATTAAAATCATCAAAAACCAAAAATAAATCAATCAATCATTAATCATTTTCTACAGTCAACATTTCGTGGTCGTCTATATCATCAGTAAATTCTTTCTCATTGTGAGTAGGTTTAAGTAACGCCAAAGCAGCAGCAGGCAATGGACGTTTTTTTAAATGTTTTCTTCTTTGGAGCTGCATTTGAGCAGCAATAATTGGATCGGAAGACACTAATGCTCTATGAAACAAATCATACATTGTTTGTTTACGATCAAATTTTCGTGTGTGGTGCTCCCGATCAGATCGCCAATATTTGTTCCGTGATTCGGCGGGTTGCTCTGAAAGCATACCAATCGGTAGTGGTGTTTTGTCAATAATAGATCCCCATGAATTAAAATTTTATGAATGGAAACCGTCATAGGATGCCAGTCATAGACACTTACATATTTGTAGGCAAGGTCTTTACAGAATGCACCAAATTTGTCTGCATCTACAGGAATTCCACAAGAAATCACGATTAAAATAATGTATAAACCATCAAGAAGCCAAAGTTCTAATCCCAAAATACCTGCAAAAGTTTTTCGGTTTTCATCTGCCAAAACTGTGCGACTTGTGTTGCCATCATTAGTGGTTCCAGAATTAGGAAGAACGACATCTACCAATACACCAATTTTATCACGTATAGCATTTTGGATACGTTTTTTTCTTTCCTGTACTGCAAGCCCTTCTTGTGAAGATTGCTTGATACGCCATTTTTTCACTTCACATTTGTACCCGAGTTTGAGGAGAAACTCCAAAACTCGGATCCAGGCGTGTAGAGGATTGATACCATGCGTCAATGTATCTGAGTCCACTGTTTTCGAAAATACAATTTCTAAGTTATTAAATTGTGTTGCTGTAAGTGCACAATATGGACAACGCATTTGCGATGGCGTATCAAGTATCGTATTAAGTACTTTACCGTCAATTGCCGCTAAATATAAATTGCAGGTAGCGTTGATTTGCTGCCCACTCGGTAATTTATAATAGAAAGGAGTAAGGTGGTCGATTTCTTGGTTAACTCTGTCTTTTTCGGATAAAATCAGTTCTTTAGATTCTTTTTTATAAATTATTCGCAATGGGCGGCAAGATCTGTAAGACTGAGCTGCAATATTTGTCCACAATAATACCTTGTCATTTTGGGTGCTTTGATGGTAAATTCTTAAGGGTACAAAAGTTGTAGCAAAAATACTGCTTTCGTTTTCACCTTGATCCTCAAAAGCTTGTTTGTACAAAGCTTGCCCCGAACTACCATCAAAACCCCAAACCCCTTCAAAGACACAGTCTAAAATATTGGTTCCTATTTTGTTGCAGTATTGTGAGAAAACTTCATCTTGCAATTGCACAATGCGGTCAAAAGTGTGCTGCAGAAGTGATTGTAAAGGAACAACCGCTTCTCGTTCTGTAATGTGAACGCATTCTGGGTAATAGTTTTGTTTGGCTTTCAAAATTTTGTAATAAGGTGGGTATGCCGGAAAACCCCGCTGCTGCAAATCTAGGTGAATAAAATTATATGTCTCAACAGTCATGTTTCTGTCAATTAATATTGCTAGCGCTTCTTCTGCTGTGTAAGGTTTTGTAGTTGTTGACATTTTGTTAGCTATTTCCGTGATAGTGTCATTCGATTGTAAGCACGACTCAATCACATTTGTAAATACCGTTGATGTTTGATGTGAGACTTGCTCTCCACCAATGTGCAAGGTATTTACAAAGGCTTTTATTCTTTTCTGTAGAGGCTCACATTGCAGTGTAGACTCTAATCTTTGGCGACTACGGATTTGCTGTCGTTTGCTAAGTTTCCTAAAACTATGATCGTCAATGTGTTCAGGTGGAGCGCTAATGTAGCCGCTAATGAAAGTTTCACTGAGCCACTTGCCATGTTTTTTCAAAAAATTTGTCATGTTCTTACATTTTTTATATTTGGTTTCACATTTGGACAACAAACTAGGAAGAGTTGATTTTAATTCATCTTCAGTACGAGAAATTTGATAGTCAGGCCCAATTGTGTTGACAACCAAATTCACTCGTTCTGAAAGAGATAAATAGCTTTTCCCTTTCATGAGCTGGAAAATATCCAACCTCGATAATATTTTTGAACCTGAAGTTCCTTCACCAGACGCCTCTCCTAGCACTGGAGCGATCACCCCCGGAGGTTGAAGGATGTCGGCTGTGGCACTATCCACAACTTCACTTGCCACTCGTGGACCAACATGAGGGTTGGCGCCCTCACGCCCTCCTAGCATTAAGTCCTCTGATCGGAGCTCAGAAGGACATCCCTCAGCAGCATGGGTCAGGTGCTGCTGAGGCAAAGTGGCATCAAGGGTCTGTGACGGCTCCATGATGCCTCACCCCGTTCCTCCAGGCTACGTGTAATGATATGGGGTTTTAGCAAAAGCCTATCGAGGGTGGACCTCTTCCCATACCACACGTATCCCTTCATCAGAAATTGTCACATTTACGGATTATACATAAACGTGTACTGGCTGATTCATACTATAGAATCTAATAATACTTGCAAAATTGCTTACTCGCAATCCGTTATTCTAGTAATTGTAGCTACACACTAGTATTTGTTTAATTTAAAAATACAAGAGACATTTAAAAATTCGAAGTTGAGCAAGCGTTGTACTATGACGTTAGTTATCAAGCGCCAGAACTATAGTAATTGCATCGGGCACTAATTTTTATATTTTATATGCCGAAAACTTATTGATGTATCTAAATAATTTTTACAAAAATATTTTTCATTTTTCACAATATAAGTGGAGATTAGTTAAATTGGAATTTATAAATCACAATAATTCAACATTTTTCGTTTTCATGAACAAAACAAACAAAACTAACCGAAATATAATTTTACAAAATTGACAACCCTAACCTCGATTCGATCCGGATAAACATAATATTAATCATAACTTCGTTAGTCCACGAATTCGGGCTTTGATTTTTTTTGTGTGTATAGGCCACATATAAAGCAATTTTATGTAAAAAAATTAAGTAGCGAAAATCAGGATTAATCGAGTTAAAAAATAAAATCGAAAGTATTAAAATAAATTATAACGTCGATTTAAATGAACCTAAATATTTTTTGATAACTTTGTAATTTGCGCCTTTAAAATCTTCATGTATGTATTTAATCAGCTTGCTGATAATTTGAACTAGTAATTTATTATGATTTTTTTTTTAATAATCCGGATAAAAATTTACGTATTTTCAAAAATTTATATCTCATCATCTAGATGTACTAGAAACTTCGGTATTTTACTCTAGCATTTCTTTTAAATCAATCTATACGAATCTGGAATAAAAAGACGATGTCACTTTTTTTGGGTTTTTAAAACACTGTGCATCGTCCTCCGCTGGGCTTCCTCTAGGTAACTGGGGTCTCACCTGGTGGGGACAGACCGCCGAGGTGCCGTGAAGAAAGCAGGACCGTGAGTGGGTTCTGTGACGCGCCTACAGAAAACACATTGCAACCAGTTACACAGACGCTACAGGCCCTTGTTGCCCATCCAGAGAAGGGCCCGTATTAGTGGGCCGATCAAATAGGGATATATCCTAGGTATGAAACTCAAAAAAATAATTAGTCCATCTTATAGATAATAAAAAAAATTAAGACCCGTATTTTCTTATTTTGTCGAAATTATGAAAAACTACTGAGATATAGCGTATTAAAGTTACGGAGTAGGGGCTAATTACGTCACGCCGTGGTATATTTTGTACCACGCGCCCTGACGGGGGCGTCGCGATTTCTACTGGGTATAACAGTCACACGGTTTAATAGAACACGTTAAGCTATACTTGCCGCGGTCGGTCTGTGGATGGGTGAGTATTTTAAAATACCTGGACCCTTCCGTGCCTCGGACAACATGACCAGTTCAGTTTAACCAAGGGATATCGTAATCCCCAGTAACTGAGTTATGAAAGTCTTGTCAGATAGGCATTCATGTCAAATACTTGTATTCAGCAACAACCGTTAAGACTGAAAGCTGACCATAACATTAGCGACACAATTTGCGTAGTGGCTGAGTGATCGACTACTGCGTTGAGGGTCACAGGTTCGATTCTTACACGGAGCAAATACTAATATTGCCTACAGGTAGTATGGTAACCAAGAAACGTTTTTTTTCTTATAATTAAAAAACTACTGCTTAACCGCAATCCCGCCTGATGTCGCGCAATCGTTGATGGTAAAGCGCGCTAGTTAATTAAGAGTCTATTCACTATATCTTTGAAGGTATTTAAATTGTAGCCAGAGCAAAAAATACAGAAGAGATGGGGCGCGGGCGCAATGCTGTTGTCTCGGCCCTGACCGCGACGCATCCTTGTCTGTTTGGTATAGGAAATCATCAAATGACCCCTCCCGCTCTGGGCGGAGCGGAAGGGCGTGTCAAACTTTTACTGACTAAAACACACCCGTGTTTCTTCACTTGCCTATGCGCTACGGCCATGGTTTCTTTTTTATACAAGCCGCAACCCTGACCTAGGAAGCATCGGTTTTCGTGGACCCCGTCCCGATGTGCTGACATCTCTTTGAGGCGCGTGAAATACAACGCGCCGTCGCGTCGACTCGGGCCTGGTCCTTACCGGGCGGCGAGCTGCCCATTGCTCACCCGCCAAACCCGCCCCTACGGTGGCCGGGAGTTCGATGTTGTCTCCTGACCAGGGCGACTCCTGCGGCGGCTAGTGGCGCGAGCTGTGAGGGCGCTGGGATTCCCGCTCCCTCACGCGCTCCGCCTCCTTCTTTGCCAGCATTACTGCTTCGCAGAAGGAGGTAACGGCCTGCCATGCATTCTCGCTTCGGCCCATGGCCTGGACCAGGGTCGAAGCGTCCTAGTCTGACGTCTCTTCTATCTGGCCTGTGCCTAAAGAGCGCAATAAACCGTGTACGGTTAACATGAAACCCATTGCTAGTAATAGTTGTTAGTTTATGAACGAAACGCTACATGTCACTTAATAATCTGTGTACGCTAATGTCATCCCTCTCTCGCTGTATGGCTAGGCCGACCGACTATACTCAATAAATTAATCCTCGTTAATTCACAGTAATCCTTGTTGTTTTCTTGCTTATAACCAACAGGTTATGGGCCCAGAAGACGTAGGCGCGCCACTAAAATATAATTTTCGCCAAAAGATGAAAATCTATAAAAACATTGTTTTTCGTAATTTTTCAAAATGTCCGGCATGGCCACATCGGGTTCCATTTCTATGGAAAAATTACGAGGAATAGAAAACTATCATCATTGGAAATTCTACATGAAGAATTTGCTTATACATGAAGAACTTCACGAATGTATACAGTCAAATGATGGGTGCGGTGACAAAAGAAAGGACATGAAGGCGTTGGCGAAGATTTGCTTATCCGTAGACACATCGGCGCAATCGCACGTGCGACATGCTGCGACTGCATATGAAGCATGGAAAAACTTGGAATCTGCATACGAAGACAAAGGGTTAGTCAGAAGGCTTAGCTTGTTGAGGTCACTTTGTGACATGCGATTGAATGCATGCAGCAGCATGGAATGTTACATAAGCAAAATAGTTGATGTTACACAGCAGCTTAATGATATTGGGTCTCCGCTGGAGGATGACTTCATTGCAGTGCTTATGTTGAATGGCTTGAGCCCTGATTATGACCCGCTTATCATGGCTTTAGAAAACTCAAAGCTTGGAAAGTTGCAAAGCGAAACTGTGAAAACCAAATTATTGCAAGAGTCACTACGTCGAAATGAAAAGACAGACACATCTACAGCTTTGCTTGCAAGGAAGCCGCTTAAATGCTTTCGGTGTAAGAAACTTGGGCATATGAAAAAGGACTGTCCGAAAAACCTTCATGCTCAGAAGGAGAAAGCTGATGACAAGAAGAAGATGAAGAAATCTCAATGTGGAGAAAAGGCTTTGGTGTCTGCATTGTCGGTGAACCTGAAGCATGACGTGTGGTATCTGGACTCTGGAGCTACCAATCACATGTGCAACAGTAGAAGTTTTATGAGTGACATCAGAGCAACAAAGAGGTTCGAAGTGAATGTTGCTAATGGTGACAAACTTTCAACTGCGGAGTGTGGTAATGTCAAAGTAACATTGAAGGATGGTGTAAGGACAATAAGCAATGTGTATTATGTGCCTAATTTGACTACTAATCTTTTATCAA
This sequence comes from Sesamia nonagrioides, assembly GCA_017933935.1. Taxonomy (NCBI): domain Eukaryota; kingdom Metazoa; phylum Arthropoda; class Insecta; order Lepidoptera; family Noctuidae; genus Sesamia; species Sesamia nonagrioides. The sequence goes on along the minus strand of JADWQK010002427.1, from coordinate 19,425 downwards.
TCAGTGAATTGACAAGAAAAGGTTATAAAGTAGTGTTTGATTGTCAAAATTGTAAAATAATGGATGAGTGTGAAACGATAGCCTCAGCTACTTGTGTCAATGGTATCTATCAGTTGGATACGGTAGGTATGTCTCTTAATTGCAGTGTAGCTACAGGATGCGTCATGGAGCCCCAGTGTATGGTGTCTGGTGCAGGTGAACAGGTGGTGGAAAATCCCAGTTCAGCATGTGGAACCAAAGCAACACAGGAGGTTTGGCATCGGAGGCTGGCTCATCTGAATTCCAGGTCCATGTCATTAATGAAGAATGGTATGGTTACAGGTATCTATTTTGATAATTTGGTGTTTAGGCCTTGTGTTGCTTGCCTGAAAGGTAAACAAACAAAGTTACCTTTTCCTAAAAAGTCCTTGAGTAGGTCAAAGGAAATATTAGGGTTAGTCCACACAGATTTATGTGGTCCTCTGCACATAAAGTCAATCAGTGGAGCTAAATATTTTCTTACATTCACAGATGATTTTACAAGAAAAACATTTATTTATTTCTTGAAATCAAAAGATGAGACATTTGGAAAGTTCAAAATTTTTAAAGAACAAGTAGAAAAAGAAACTGACTTTAAAATAAAAATTTTGAGGAGTGACAATGGTGGTGAATATATTAACCGTAATTTTCAGGATTTCCTGTTGGCACAAGGGATTAAGCATCAAACTACTGTCCCACATTGTAGCGAACAGAATGGAGTTGCAGAAAGAATAAACAGGATAATCATGGACAAGGTGCGCTGTATGCTGGAGGATTCCAACTTGGACAAGTGTTTCTGGGCTGAGGCAGCGAACACGGCAGTATATCTTAAAAATAGATCACCAACCAAAGCTGTCATGGGTGCAACACCAGAAGAAAAGTGGTCTGGCAAAAAGGTAAATGTTAGTCACTTGCGTACTTTTGGCTGTACTGCATATGCTTTGAAGTCGAATCAAAACAAATTAGATTCAAGGTCCAAAGCATACATTTTTGTTGGTTATTGTACAGAAACTAAGGGCTACAGGCTGATTGACCCATCAATCCAGAACGTTGTATAAAGGCAAGGCATGTCAGATTTGTAGAGGATTGTTTTTGGAAGAAAGATGGAAAGTCTAATGATGAATCCCAGAACATTGTGTATGTACCAGTTACAGGTACAAATGATACAGAAGTAATTCAACAAAGTTCACAAGTTCAATCTTGTGACCAGAACGTTGTTGAGATTACATCACCATCTGACTATAGACACACGCGTAGGGAAACAATTTTTGATCTGGAAACATCATCGGAGACATCATCAGAAGCACATTCTTTGTCGGATCCAAATTATGTTCCAGGGCTTTCATCTGTGGATAGTGAGGACTCCAATACCATGGAATTCCTGGACACTACTGACATGGAGGCGCAGTTGGCCGAGACCGCATGGATAGAGGACCACGAGCCAGAAACTGTCCAAGAAGTGCTTGCTAGCAGTGAGGCTGAGAAGTGGAATGAAGCAATGAAAGATGAGTATCAATCTTTCTTATCAAATAACTGCTGGACCCTAGTTGATTTGCCAGAGGGACAAAAACCAATCAAATGCAAGTGGGTTTTTAAGAAAAAGAGAGGTCTAGATGGTCAAATTTTAAAATACAAGGCACGCCTTGTAGCGAGAGGATACACTCAAAAACATGGAATTGATTACCATGAAACTTTTGCCCCAGTAGTTCGATACTCAACAGTAAGGGTACTGTTGGCGCTAGCGGCAGAATATGATATGGGGATAAACCATTTAGATGTCAAAACAGCATTCTTGAATGGTAACCTGCAGGAAACAGTTCTTATGGAACAGCCTGAAGGTTTTATTGTGCCAGGACAAGAACACAAAGTATATAGGTTAAACAAAGCTATATATGGGTTAAAGCAAGCGGCAAAATCATGGTATGACAGAATAAATAAAATTTTGTTGAACAAATTACATTTCCAAAGGATTGCATCAGAGCCATGTGTCTACTATAAAGGTCAAGGGAGGGATATAATGATTATTGCCCTTTATGTCGACGATATTATGTTTTTCCATACTGCTTCTTCAGAAAAACAGAAAGACAAAGTGAAGGCACAGCTCATGAAGGAATTTGAAATGAAGGACCTAGGTCCAGCACACCAGATTTTAGGAATGCATATCAAGAATACACAGCATGGAATTACTTTGGATCAATCAAGCTATATTAAAAGGGTTTTACACAAGTTCAACATGACCGAGTGTAAACCTGCTTTTACTCCTATGGAAGTAGGACTAAAACTTCTGAAAAATGAGGAAAAGGATAATAAGTTTGACTACAGAGGACTCATTGGATGCTTAATGTATATTGCAGTCTGTTCCAGGCCCGACATAGCTCATGCTGTTAGTGTACTAAGCCAGTTCAACGAATGTTATGGTGAGCAGCATTGGAAGGCAGCAAAAAGGGTACTTAGGTATTTAAAAGGTACATATAATTATTCCTTATCTTATCAAAAGGGAGGCTTTGATATTCAAGGATATACAGATGCAGATTGGGGTGCAAACGTAATTGATCGCCGGTCTTACACTGGATATGTGTTTAAAATAGGAAATTCACTGGTGTCATGGGAAAGTCGGAAGCAACGTACTGTGGCCCTATCCAGCACTGAGGCTGAATACATGGCCATCTCTGACGCAGGGAAAGAGGCTGTCTTTTTGCATTCATTCATTTTACAATGTTTAAATATTAATTGTGTAGTTAACTTGTACAATGACAATCAATCTGCCCTAAAACTTTGTTCTATTTCTATGTTTCATTCTCGCACGTAACACATAGATATAAGGCACCATTTTATTCGTGATATTCTAGAAGGCAAATTGGTAAAGCTGTCTTATGTATCTACTGACAATATGTTAGCAGATTTACTTACTAAACCTCTAACAAAAGATAAACATGTTAAGTTTGTTTCAAGTATGTTCACTGAGTTGTAGATGTTAATTTTTAAAGGTAAAAGTAGACTACCTATCTTGTTAACTATCTTTTGGTTATTTAGTGTAGCTGTATAAGTTAGAAGTGTATTGAATTGTATTTTTCTGTGAGTTGTTTATGGTTGTATAACGACTATTTGTTGATGCATATTTTATTTTCAGAAATTAATTAATTTGGTAACTGATGTTATTTAACTAACAGTTGCACTACAGTAATACTACTAGTATATATAAAGCTTTATTTTATTAACAACATGTTAATTCATGCCGGTTGTCGCTGAAAACCAGCGCTGGGCTCTGTTTTGCATAGAGTCTCAGCATAATGCTGAGCGACAGCCGTTTTGCGTGGATGTGACGCATGTTTCCCTCAATTATGTCTTATTTTTAGTGTTTTTGTAAACTTTTGCGTCATGTTTACTGCAAATAAACGTTTTTTCTTTCTTTCTTCTTTCTTTCTTTCTTTCATATGTATGTTGTTGCCTACTATGAGTATTTTGTTTACTGGAGAAAACTGCTATGTTTCTAAGTATTTGAATATTGTGAGTAAGTGTCTAATTATCTCTTAGCAAGTTTATATAAGTGATGCGCGTTTCGTTTAAGGGGAAGTGTTAGTTTATGAACGAAACGCTACATGTCACTTAACAATCTGTGTACGCTAATGTCATCCCTCTCTCGCTGTATGGCTAGGCCGACTATACTCAATAAATTAATCCTCGTTAATTCACAGTAATCCTTGTTGTTTTCTTGCTTATAACCAACACTAAAAACTAGGTAGATATCATACGACATCTCTTTTGACTTATGTATCGGCGTATAGTAATATGTAGAGATGTCCTATTTTACTATTTCGTAGCGCTTGGAGCGTAGCGCGTATAGCAACGGTTTTCCCGCATGAAGCTCCCGGTTTTTCGTAGTAGCGACGCACATTTGCGTCGATGGCACCGAATGGGTCATGAATTAGTGGATGAGGCCGTTAGTATAAATAGATTGGATGTTTTTCTAACGGTGGTAGGCCATAACATCGGCTGCCGGCAGAAGTTACCACCCACCAGACAAAGTCTTGCCGCCAAGCGATTCGTCGTGTTCCAGCATGATGTCTGGTGAAGCCGTACAGAGGACGCGTCTGAGCACTTTGTGTTGCGTTGTGTGGCGAGTACGATGCGCCAAATGTTGTTGTGTCGGGAGTTTGGTCGTGGAGAGTCTCCAGATCAATCTCCCTCTGGCGCAGCATGGTTGGTCGTGTTGGTCTTGGATTTAACATTGCATCACCTGGCTCAACTGCCGTCATCCTTGCTATTCCTAAGTTTTTTAAGTGAATAGGCTTAATAAACTAGTGCGCAGGCATCAAGGATTGCGTCACTGCTTACCATCAGGCGGGATTGCAGTCAAGCGCTAGTTTATAATTATTAAAAAAAAAAACTTATATTAAGAGGACCTGGGAAGATTTCTTAATCTATCTAATTCTGCTAACGATCGACTGTCATGTGGATTTTTAAGTAATTTATTATGATCCAAGGCACTTATAAATAATCCCTCTATGGTTTTAACTCTACTGAGAGCGACATAGGCCTGTCCTTTAGCAAACAATGACTTTCCTAGATCTGTAACTTTTTTATCTAGAGTACAACCTTGTAATTTATGTACAGTACAACCCCAAGAAAGAATCAGCGGGAGCATTTTACGCTGAATTTGCCCAGAACCCCTCAAGCCGTCAAATTCAGTGAGGCAAGGCTCGATTTTGATAAGTCCGTTAATATCTGCTTTTATGGATGCGTCGTCAAATTGTATGAGAACAGCGCTTGGCTGTTCTCCTGTTCCAACTGATCGCGCCGAAGAGCAGGCCATTCGAAGGCCTTCACCACTCCCATCGCTCCGTTTACCAAACCCTGGTTTACATTCAAATTTCTACGAAGCATTACTAGGGATTATGTACAAACATAAAGTACTCGTGAAGCTCTTTCAGATGATACCAAATACGGTATATTTATTTTAATTTTATATTAACATAGAACTTTTTGTCCGCTAGAGGGCGTAATACTAAATTTGGTGACAAGCTTTATGGCTCATAACCAACAGAATATCATGGCCCTTCTAATGGTTCTGCATTGGTCTTATTCTGATAAGTAGTAAAGAAGCTATCTATGAACGAAAAGATGTGAATTATATGCAATCAGCCGATGAATACAGGTAAAGTCACAAGCAAATGCTAGTATATATATATATATTCAAAATGTACAAGTAAAGCCCTTTTAAATGATACCAAACACGGCATATTTATCTTAACTTTATTTTTTTACTCTGTATATTTTGTCCGCTAGAGGGCGCCACATTAGATTTTGTGAAACTCCATATAGCCTATAACCAGCGGACAATTAAGACGCTTCTAATGATATGTCATTTATCGAATTCGAATAAGTAGTTTAGAAGTTACGAGAGAACAGATGAACACACATACATACATACATACATACACACATACATACATAGCCTGTCAAAATCATAACCCTCCTTTTGCTTTGCCGTAGTCGGGTAAAAAATAGAAAACCATTCATCATAAGTAATGAAAATAACGTAAACATGTCAATAAAGTGCTATAAAAGTTCTAAAAGTAAAGCCGATTACGCCAAAAGTCACACAAAATAGTGAAATAAAAGTACCAAAGAAACAGTTTTCCAAAAAAAAATAAAAAAAATACATATCTAGCTTGTACCTTATGTTGAGTCTTAGACATATTTCCAATAATTCTTCAAGACAGATTTCAACTAAGAATTTTATTTACTGGCTATAGTTTTTGCCAGTTTCTTGAGCCTGAATTACTCTTACGCTGACATCTGATGTTTGATGCTGATGCCAGTGATTGATATATTTGCAATAAAAACTTGCATAAGTGTATTTACTTGAATATTTAAATCTCTGACTTTGATTTTTAAGTGTTTTGGAAATATTTTGTTATTAATATTCTATTTAAATAGTCGCCTTATTCATTTACTAGCTGCGCCACACGCTTTCACCCGCGTTTTTTATATGCCCCGCTCCTATTGGTCGCAGCGTGATGTCATATAGCCTACAGCCTTCCTGGATTAATGGCCTGTCCAACGCAAAAAATATTTTTGTAATCGGACCAGTAGTTCCTGAGATTAGCGGTTTCAAACGAACAAACTCTTTAGCTTTATATGTATATTAGTATAGATTTGGCAAAAGCACAGCTATGTAGATAAAAACATGAATTTTAATAACATTCTAGTGATACTCATTAAAACTGCTACGAACTAGGCGACGCGTTCCGAATCTGCTTTTGTACCGCAAATAGCGGTCAACCACAGTATAAGAACACTAAACAACACACAGTAAGTATAAGAGCACTCGAAGTTGTGGGGACAAACAGTTCAACTAGGTAGGTCCAACTTCGAGAAAGAGGTGTCTCGGCGAATCCAGCTCGGTTGGACAGCGTTCGGGAAACTACGCTACATCTTCTCGTCGTCCAAGATACCACAGAGTCTCAAGACTAAAGTCTTTGACCAGTGTGTGTTGCCAGTGATGACTTACGGAACTGAAATGTGGTCGCTCATAATGGGCCTCATATGAAGGCTCAGAGTCACACAAAGGGCAATGGAAAGAGCTATGCTAGGAGTTTCTCTGCGTGATCGAATCAGAAATGAGGAGATCCGCAGAAGAACCAAAGTCACCGACATAGCTCTGCGAGTCGCTAAACTTAAGTGGCAGTGGGTAGGGCACATTGCTCGTAGAACCGATGGCCGATGGGGCAGCAAGGTTCTGGAGTGGCGGCCACGTACTGGAAGACGCAGCGTAGGGAGACCCCCAACAAGGTGGACCGATGACCTGGTGAAGGTCGCGGGAAGCCGATGGATGCGGGCAGCACAAGACCGGTCATCGTGGAAAGCCTTGGGGGAGGCCTTTGTCCAGCAGTGGACATCTATAGGCTGAGGAAGAAGAAGGAAGCTGAGGAATTTATTTATAAATAAATAAGGAAGACAGCATAAGATATATTTTACAAAATATGTGTTCATTCTGTTAGTAAAATCTTTCTTATCTGCCTAGCCCGTTCCTTAATGTTGAAGTCAACAAAGTGCATCTGTAGGATATGGGTATAACTGCGTAATTTGCTATTAATAGACCAGAATTTAAGTGTCTTCAAGGCTAGAGGGAATAGGCTCTTAATAAATTACCGCGCTTTATCATCAAGGATTGCAACACTGCAAAAAAAAAACCAAAAAAAAATATTGTTAGACAAGGAAATATAACATTATACTGACAGATGTTTTTAGTTGGTAACAAAAATTCACAACACGGAAATTCTACTGCATCGTAAGGCCGCCAGTTGATTATTCACCATATTCCACCATATTCTACCTATAACGTATACCCACTACTTGAAAGAGGCCTCCTCTTGGTAAGAGAGACTGAGCCGTAATTCACCAAGCGGACCCGTTAGAGGATGGTCGGTTGATAGACATGTGATAGAATTTTTACATCCCGGACAAAGGCGATTGTGAGGAAACTGACATTGACCAAAATCAATCATTATACAACCGCATTTCTTTTTTTATAATTTGTGTTGTATCATAAAAAATAATTTATTGCCCCTCAAATAGATTTATAAAAAATTCAACAAAATAAAAAAAACCGGCCAAATGCGAGTCGGACTCGCACACCGAGGGTTCCGCCGTACAAACGTAGCGGTTTACAATTTATGACGTACTAGCTTTCCGCCAGCGGCTTCGCCCGCGTGGAGTTCGGTTATATCGCGCTGTTTAAATTCCCCTCGGGAACATCAAATTTTTCCGGGATAAAAGGTAGCCTATGTTCTTTCTCAGGGTCTAAAGATTGTCTGTGCCAAACTTCATCAAAATCGGTTGAGAGGTTTAGGCGGGAAAGCGTAACAGACAGACAGAGTTATTTTCGCATTTATAATACTAGCATTGATTTAGAATTTTTCACAGTTTAGAGGCAATTAGATTTAAGAAGTGTTTGATATAAATTTCAACTTTAATATCTCTACCCGTTCATGTGAAAAAGGGTAGGTAGTAAGTTTATAATTATTAAAAAAACATTTCATGTCATGTAAGCAAAAATAATATTTTAATATTTTATGTAACTTCAAATTTATCATTTTCACAATTTTTCGTTTATTTGTCTGTACTATAATATAACGTTGCTTCGTGCCGAATTTCAAGATTCTGAGTTCACGGGAAGTACCTTGTAGGCAAAGAGATTTAAGATATATAGAGAGGGCATGTGTCAAAATGGCATAGAAAAACTGTGATCCCATGGCTCAGTTCCGCCATCTAGTACAATATAGCAAAATTAGATCGACAATTGGAGACATCAAATAGTAAAAATGAAATAAGTTTATATAAAATATATTCAGCTATTGCCCGGTAGGTGGCCAGTGTGGTCTATGTTGCCACATCCGATTTAATACCCTAGTATAGTTCAAATCGGGTAAATAAATATTGAAAAGTAAACAAATTAAGTGAAACTTGTCTTGTACAAACAAAAACTGTTTTAGAATTTTATTCGCTACTATTCATTTACCGTGACACCGTCTATTGGCATTTTAGATGTTTTATGCTTACGAATTATTTTAACGCTCAGTTTATTGCGATTTTGAGTGTAACAGACCTTTTAGGCCCTAAAGCGCATTTTGTTTTGCAATTTTCGTTTGCATTTCGTTTTTAGCAAAATTATTCTTTTTACACGTTTGTTTGCAAATATTTTTAAATGGCAATGCAAAAAACTGTGGTAGGGTTTGTATCATTTCGATATAAAGTTATCGATAATATTCAAAGAAGTTACTACGACGATGTTTTGTCGCATTATGATAGCTTGAAACAAAAAATTAGGAAGCAGAATAATTATGGGTAATTTTAAGTTTACAAGTTTCTTATTTATATAATTCTTTTAATATAATAGGCGTTAAAGTTTAAAATTGCCGATTAGTACTGAAAATCTAAATAATTGCTTATTTTTTAATTTTTAAATAATTCATTTATAATCAATATATAGGAAGGTCGTTTATGCCTTTGTGATAGAACTCTGAGGATCTAGACTGCACAAACTGTGTGAAAGCAGAACTGCCTCCTGGGAAGAAAACTTCTTGTCACGTAGATAATTGTCCAAATCACGACAAAAATGGTAGTCTGCTGGAGCAAGACCTTTACCAGATACGTCCGCCATTATCTTTAAAAACGGCAAAAAAATCACGGTTATTGTATGAGAGCCCGCCTTCAGTATTTATTTTATTTTAATTATTTATTTGTAATTTGAATATATAACCAAATATTCTGAGAAAATTTTAAGCGTCTATTTGTTTCCGTTATTAATATGGAGCAAAAAACGGCAAAAATTCACGTTTTTTGTATGGGAGCCCCCTTAAATATTTTATTATTTTTATTCTTAGTACTTGTTGTTATAGCGGCAACAGAAATACTAACACAATCTCTGGAAATTACAACTGTCTCGCTATTACGGTTTATGAGATACAGCCTGGTGACAGACGGACAGACGAACAGAGAAGTCTCATGAATAGGGTTCGTTTTACCTTTTAGGTACGGAATCCTCAAAATCACAAAGTAGCTCGCAATCATTGTACTACATATACGTACCTACATATTTTATGAATATATTTCATTATAAATAAGTTATGTAATCTATGTACTTATCCACTTAACCGTAAATTTTATTCCAATTTTTACGGTTAAGTAGAAAAGTACTGAAATTAATAACTTACTATTTCATTTCTAATACAAGGTACCGATTCTTTTTTTTTTAAATTTGATCGACAAGTCTTTCCAAAGTAGATAACTTCTCTTTTAAAATGCATTGAGCATAATTTCTACGAATGAGACGGAAGCCAATTTTCTTCTCTACGGTCTATCTGGAGAAATCGTATCCACTTTTTCCCTACGACATTATTTTATTCGGAAACCAAAAATAACAAAAACCTAGATAAATGAATAGTAATTGTTCATTCAATTTTGTTTATTAATATGATATGATTATGTTTAAATAGAGTTAATAATAAATAAACTTGAAATATAGTAATATTTTAAGTTTATTTAGCTATATTTTAAATGTCAATAAAATACAACAAAATGTATTCATCTTAATAAGTATTATCGATAACTAAATCGATAAACAACATTACTACATCTCTACAAGAAAATAGTAAAACTACTCAACAATAGAGGGCGCTTATTACAATAATGGAAAATTTTCTAGAACTATTTAAGATTTTTTTTTAAATTTGAATTGCAGACGAAATATAAGTAATTCATAGAAAAACATTCCGAAGTTAGGTCCAGTCGTTTTACTATAACGAGATGTACAGTATCACAAAGCGCAACATGGCATATTTCCTTAGAAAATGTTTATTCTTGGTGGACACAAATTACGTCCTGACGCGCAGACTAGACTGAGCGCCTTTTAACCAAGTCGATAAAAGTATTGGCTTACGATTTTGTTCGTGATGTCCTATCTATTGTAAATATAATTTTAATGTCTTTGCTTGTAGGTTTTGATTCCCTAGCGTGTGACGGAAATTCGTCTAAGGTGTCGGTCTAAGCTGCTGTATCTTTTGATCGCTTTAACGTAGAAGTTTGATTTTTTCACTGCTTAAAGGGACAATAGACCTAGGTATTTGGTATAAATTTCAATTTGATACCTTTATTAGTTCGTGAGAAATAAGGTAGTAAGTTTCATTTTATTAAAATATGTTTATTATATTATATAACTAAAAAAATGTGATTTTCGCAATTTTTCCTATATTTGCATTATATGACAATCCTTCATGCCAAATTTCAAGATTCTGAGTTTACGGGAAGTATCCTGTAGGTTTTGATTCCTTTGCGAGTGTCGAAAATTTGTTGAAAATATCGACATATCGGCTGTATCTTTTGATTAGCTTGGCTTAGAAGTTTGATATTTTCACAGCTTAAAGGGACAATAGACCTAGGTATTTGGTATAAATTTCAATTTGATAACTTTATTCGTTCGTGAGAAATAAGGTAGTAAGTTCCATTTTATTAAAATATGTTTATTATATTAGATAACTAAAAAAATGAGATTTTCGCAATTTTTCCTATATTTGCATTATATGACAATCCTTCATGCCAAATTTCAAGATTCTGAGTTTACGGGAAGTATCCTGTAGGTTTTGATTCCTTTGCGAGTGTCGAAAATTTGTTGAAAATATCGACATATCGGCTGTATCTTTTGATTGGCTTGGCTTAGAAGTTTGTTATTTTCACAGCTTAAAGGGACAATAGACCTAGGTATTTGGTATAAATTTCAATTTGATAACTTTATTCGTTCGTGAGAAATAAGGTAGTAAGTTCCATTTTATTAAAATATGTTTATTATATTATATAACTAAAAAAATGTGATTTTCGCAATTTTTCCTATATTTGCATTATATGACAATGCTTCATGCCAATTTTCAAGATTCTGAGTTTACGGGAAGTATCCTGTAGGTTTTGATTCTTTTGCGAGTGTCGAAAATTTGTTGAAAATATCGACATAATCGGCTGTATCTTTTGATTGGCTTGGCTTAGAAGTTTGATATTTTCACAGCTTAAAGGGACAATAGACCCGAGTATTTCATGTGAATTTCAGCTTGATACGTCCACGCGTTCTTGAGATAAAGAGTGGTGACAGACAGACAGACAGACAGACAGACGGACAACAAAGTGATCCTATAAGGGTTCCGTTTTTTCCTTTTGAGGTACGGAACCCTAAAAATGATCCCTAATTTTTTTTATTATCTATAAGACGAACTTATTATTATTTTTTTGATTTTCATAACTTGGACACATCCCTATTATAAACTAGTGCTTGACCGCCATGCCGCCTTATGGTAAGCAGTGATGCAATCGTTGATGGTGAAGCGCGCTAGTATATTAAGCCTATTCACTTAAAAAAACTTAGTGAATAGGAAGGAAGACGGCAGTTGAGCGAGGTGGTGCTAAACCCAACAACACGACCAACGATGCCGCGTCAGAGAGAAATTGGTCTGGAGACCCTCCACGATCAAACTCCCGACACAACAACATTTGGCGTATCGTACCCGGCACACATCGCAAAACAACTGCTCAGAACCGGGTCATAACTACTACAGCTTGTACGTATAGATCATGCACATATTTATTCCATGCGGGAATCTAACGCGTCAATAGCACCAACCGTGCTGTCAAATATTTTATGAGCGGTAACATATTACAAATTTTGAGAGCGGTGGTGGTAAAATTACATAAAAAAAGTAAAACTCCTGTTTGGGTGTTTCAAATCTTCCCTCGAAACATAATAAATAACCAAAATTATGGGTTCAGGCAATCGATCTGTATCCAACAATAAATGATGGATGGTTCCCTCGGCAGCAGTAGATAGTTCCATAAGACGCGGCAGTCAGACACTCAACCTATACTGAGTGACATGATTTTAGGATGATAAATATATTCCCAAAGTGGCCATAAATTGATATTGCTATTTATTTAGGGGATATTTCGGTTCGTAGCTTTGGGCTTAGGGATTTTGCAAGAACCGATAGATCATTGTCATTTATATTATCATAAAATATTCATATTTACCTATTCGATTTCTGAGCAACACAATCAGCCTAGATTCTAGGAGTGTGGGTTTCAGCAGTGGGGTACCTACAGCTGGTACGTATAGGATTTTTTTCGAGGAGTGAACCGTAATCAGTTGATCAGGTTGGCAAATATCACATTTTTTTTTTAATTATATAAATCAGTGCTTGACCGCAGTCCCGCCCGATGGCAAGCATTGATGCACGAGCAAACTCCTGACACAACAACATTTGGCCCATCGTACCCGGCACACATTGCAACACAACGGCTCAGACCCGTCCTCCGTACGGCTTCACCAGACATCATCTTACAAAATGTTAAAAAGCATTCTTCACCAGACATCATCTTACAAAATGTTAAAAAGCATTCATGAAAAACATATCAAAGTAATTTTACTGGTCCGGTTTAACCAATTTGCACAAAAAACGACGAACAAACCTGTGAGGCAAAGCGAGTATTCCACTAGAACTCTTGTGCTCTGATGCACTGTATTACTCCACCATTGAGTAGTACAGAAGGTCGACTCCAAACAACGAACGAAACGGGTGCGCACACATTTAAACACATTCGTAAAACGAACTTGATTGATGACCATTTGACAGTTCCCCAAAATGACTGCACGTGAAAGTTGATTTACAGTGTGTAAAGTTCCCGTTCCTGGAACACAGCCGTCCTCTCAATGAGAGGAAGTGGGTCATAATCTACCACACCGGCCCTTGTTCACAAACTAAGTCAAATATAAAATTAGTGCATCTTGTCCTTACAATTTCACTAAATACGTATCAGGTTAGTCCAGTCAAATTAAACTAGTCCATAGACAATTTAGACATGATTAAATCATGCTGACTTAAATTACGTCAACCTACGTCAAGTGTTGACTAGTTTATTAGTTTCTCGGTGGTAGGCCATAACATCGGCTGCCAGCAGAAATTATCACCCACCAGACAAAGTCTTGCCGCCAAGCGATTCGTCATGTTCCGCCATGATGTCTAGTGAAGCCGTACGGAGGATGGGTCTAAGCAGTTGTGTTGCGATGTGTGCCGGGTACGATGCCCCAATGGTGTTGTGTCGGGAGTTTGGTCGTGGAGGGTCTCCAGATCAATCTCCCTCTGGCGTAGCATCATTGGTCGTACTGCTGAGCTTAGCATTGCCTCACCTCGCCAAACTGCCATCTTCCTTTCTATTCTCTTAGTTTATTTTTTGAGTGAATGGGCTGTTAATAAACTAGCGCGCTTTGCTATCAACGATTGCATCACTGCTTACCATCAGGTGGGATTACGGTCACGCACTAGTTTATAATTATAGAAAAAAGTTCAAGTTGACGAAGCAGCACCATGTGTGAGTTTAAACAAACCATTTAAAGCCACTTTTGGTTTTATTTTCTCCTTGTGAGAGCAAAAGCACGCACACATAGATCCGCAGGCTACTTGTTAACGTGTTAATGGAGCCGATTTCCTTCCTCACAAACTGACGACGACCTTCTGTACTTATCTTTTTTTGCGATATTACAAAATGACAAGACCATTGCGAAATGCCAACGTCGTTGAAGTAACAAGTGCTTAGTTTACTCTCTAAACGGAACCGACAAGTGAGTGAAGATACAGTTGACTGGACGTGGCCGTGAAAGAAACAAATTATTTTGCTGAATAATTCTAATTTATTTTGTATCTTGATTGATACACTCAAAGCATTTCTTCAAGTAAACCAATTACAGGGACTTTTGATTTGTAAAGGGTTAACCAGAAAGATTACACTGGTTGTCCTTTCTAAAGCCTGGTAGTTACATACCCAAGGAGAAGAACGGGTTAGAAACTCATTGGACACTCCTTTACTTCATCATCATCTCAGCGTTAATCCCAGTCGCATCTGAAGCTTTTTCAGCTTTGGAGTCTGGGGTCCGCTTTACCAGTTTAACTGCTGATTTTGGCTAAACTTCGATATTTTCCGTGAAGCGACTGCCGTCTGACCTCAACCCGAAGACGATATCGAAGCATTGCAGTTAGACCAAACTCCAACAACCCGTAACGACTGCCACTAGATGTTCATATAGCAACCGGGAGCAACGGTATTTAACGTGCTTTCCGAGGCACGACCAGACCAGTGCATATATTCATATTCATGCATACAAATATTTGCACTGTGCGGGGATACTCCTTTACAAACGTACATAATCAGCCTATAATTTCCCCACTGTTGGGACACAGGCCTCCTCTAGGTGAAAGGGAGTGGGCCGTAATCTAACACGCGAGCAAAGTACTGCTTGGAAATAAACCCACTCCACACACAGTCCTTCAAAATAATATAGTTGCAAAGTATTGATTACATCATTCATGTGCACATTTACGCATTGGGAACGATGCACAGAGTTAAAAGCGTCCAGATAATGGCGATGAAAACATTGTGAGGAAACTGGCGTTGATCGAGATCAATCACTATAACACCACATTTTTTTTTAATAATTATAATCTAGTGCTTAAACGCAGTCCTGCCTGATAGCAAGCAGTGATGCAATCGTTGATGGTAAAGCGCGCTAGTTTATTCACTCTAGCCTTGAAGACACTTAAATTGTAGTCCAACGGAAACACCGCCGCTGGCAAATTGTTCCAGTCCTTCGATGTACGCGGTATAAAAGACAAGGTGAAACGTTTCGTTCGGACCCTAGTGGTGTCAACAACGTAAGGGTGGAACACGCCGTACGATGGGTCGTCCGATGATGGAACAGAGAAGCGGAAATTAAATTATGCAATTCCCGGGCACACTCTCCAAAATGCATCCTATAGAACACCGACAGACTGGTTACTCTTCACCTGTGCTCCAGGCTTTGGGGAGCGATACAAAAAATAATTCAAACATTAAAATAAGTCATGATAGCAAAGAGATGACCAATCCCTACCGACACCGCGCGGCGACGCCCGTTCACGAACATGACGCATGGATTAGCACCACTTAGCTCAACCATTTTGAAGGGAGCTTAATGAACCTTAATATAGAATAAGGTTTAGACAGAGTGACACTATTACTATTTACGCTGTAACAATGATGGTGGAGTCAAATTTGTATGGAATTGACATAAGTAATAAGTACAAAGTCCGTAGAATCCCAGAGCTGATTAGCTGGATTCCTATTCTTCTATGTTTATCGTTATTACTCCTGAAAAAGTATATTATGTTGTTTGTTTGCACATATTAAGCATACTCACATAGCAGGAGGGCGAAAGATAACAGAGAGCTTAAGTTATCCCAAGGTACCCGACACAGATAAATTACCAATCCTAAGAGACAGTAGGCGGGGCCAATTCCTCGCGGAACAAATGGCCGATGGTGCTGAAGTGGATTGGAGACGGCATACCGGAATATGAAGTATTGGAAAGCATCCTACAAGCTAGGCGGACGAAGGCTGCTGGAACTCGTTGAGTGTGAGAAGCACAGATGGTTCTGTACTTTGCCATGCGCCTGTTTCTGGACATAGACGCCTTTCGGCTGATAAAAAATGTGTTCATTACTTTTTAATATTTTTCGATCCATTGAAGTGGTCTTTTCCTTATGTCGCATTTAATATGTTTTATCTCTCTATCAGCCTAAGCTTGACTGGCAAAAAATCGTTTAGCCGAAAGAAGTCTTTGCCGCATGAAATCCGATTTTGTAAAGTGGGGTTCCGTAGTTAACTAGGAATCCTTGTAGTTTCGCCAAGTCTGCCTATCCGTCTCCGGATAATCTCATTGACCGTTAGCACTAGAGAGTTGAAATTTAGTACCAATATGTGTATCAATCACGATGTCAAAGTACAAAAATAAAAAGTGGAACAAAAGTTTTTACTAGGGTACACGTAAAATGGAGAGTATTTTTTTTTACTAGGGTACACGTAAAATGGAGAGTATTTTTTTACTAGGGTACGCGTAAAATGGAGAGTATTTTTTTATTCATTTCCGCCCTAAATGTGTGTGATATATTGGATAGGTATTTAAAAATCAATAAGGATTAACATTAACTGTTACTTTTAAACCATTTTTTTTAATATATAAAAATCACCAAAGCAGACTTTGTAAAGATTTTCTAGGAAAATTATTTTGAGCACTCTTGATTTTTCCCATCTTGATAATTTCTAAGTTTGTACTTTAACCGTATATGCAAGCATACTTATTACCTTAGTTAACATATTTTACTATCCTGATTGTATATTCTTTCAAATAAAAAAAAGTATTAGCATCGGTTCATGCAACCGTCTAGTTTTTTTTCGAAATGAGTAACTCAAATTCACGGGAGATAGCGGTGCACTTTTGTTTATTTCAACAGTTGAGTTTTTTCTAAGTTAATGGGGTTGAAACGAGTATGAGCTACAGAATAGTTGGAATCTATAACTCTTTCTTTAGCTATCGCTGTCCTCTGTGGGCCCGTTTTTAGACTTCCGTACTTACTATGTCAACTATACAATGTAACAAATAACCCATTTTTTTTAAATTCTTTAGTGGGGACACTTATTGCGATGTACGGGAAACTACGAAACCCTACACTGAGCGTGTCCCGACAGGTTCTTACCCTTTTTTATGTTTTCGTGGAGAAACCTTCAAAAGGCTCTCCTCTGGGGACCGAGGTCGGGGAGGGTGTGTTTTTTACCGCACTAAAACCACACAAGTGATCACCATCTGCACACAAGGGTGGTCCCGGTTTCTCTTAAAATACCATTTCTCAACCGCTTCTGCGCAGCGCCTGTGAGGTACATCCCTCGGGAGACGGTAAAGGGGCCTCCCCTAGGCCTCGCTGTGTACTGCAGCACGTGGCCACTGCTCCATTATCCTGACAATTTTTCGGAACTTTTTTGTTCTTTTATTGGGATCGAGCTTTTATATGGATGCCTATTGCAACCATTGCAACCAATTGCAAGTTATTTGTTACAAAATTAATGTGGAGCGGTCTGACAACGCGATGCGATTGACATACGACAGATACCCCTCTTTTTGTCGTATCTGGGGTTTTTTTTTGGTATAAATTATAAACTAGCGCTTGACCGTAATCCCGCCTAATGGTAAGCAGTGATGCGATCGTTGATGGTAAAGCGCGCTAGTTTATTAAGAGCCTATTCACTCTAGCCTTGAAGACACGCAAATTGAAAAATTAAAAATTTGTAACACCCCACTTTTTGCGCCGGGGGTTAAAAAGAAAAGAGAAGGAAAAGAGTAATAATCAGCCTATATTGATCCCAATATTGGAACACAGGCCTCCACTTTTCAATATGGATTGGGCTATAATCCACCAGCGAGCGTTGGTGATAACAATAATGTACACGAACTATCTAGCAGTTCCAGCAGTTTTATAAATTCTAGAATATGAACATTTTAAAAATAAAATTTTCTTTGTAGTCTCCGAGAGGCTTTAGACAATGGAAAGCACAAAGCAATGCCAGTGGGGCACTTTGTGTAAAAAGGCTTTATTTCCTACTATTTCGCTGTATTTCGCAGTTATGTAGAAATATTTTAGTTATACTCTGTCCACTACGTTAAGCGTTTTTTGACTGCTGGCTAAGAACGTTAATTTAAACTTAACGTCACTCAGCATCAAGTGGAATGATGGTTATATAATAAGCCTACTTAGGCTTAGACACTTACATAGAAGGTTTTCATTGCTGGGATGCAGGCCTATTATCTTTGCCGTGGAGTGAACCATACCACCGTGTTTGATGAGTGCCAAAATATGTATTAGAGTTTTTGGTGGATGTGAAAAAATCTAAGAAAGAACTCCGCTGACCTGGTAGCAATAAAGGTCAAAATAAAAATTCAAGTCGACTTTTTAACATTTTTGCAGACGCCATCTTAGATTTTTATTTTAACCTGGTGGTTTAGCACCTTCAAAAACCAATAAAGAAATGAATCAGATTAACTTTATTTCGTATAATTTTGGCTTACATTGCATTTCAAGGAGTCTCCGCTCTTCCTTTGCATTAGAAATACGTAAGCAACTAATGAGATAAAAGAAAGAAAACCAAACAAAATGCAATCAATAGTATGAGTTCTTGATTGTGTGTGTGGTGTGTATATAAGCGTGTGTGAGTGTGAATATTTGTATAACATTAAAACTTATAATATCTCTCTTTCTTTGTGCATCTCAATTTTATGAAGGAAGGGAATATCAATTTTATGTTACTTGACGATTTCTCCAAGTTCAATATCAATATTTCAATTTGGACATGGAAGTCCCGAGATTTTTCCCTTTATCCGAAAAAAATGTGATTCGGATTTCCATTGAAAAATTCTGAGTAGCGGCCCGGAGTTTGCGTTTGAACTTGTTTATGAGTATTGAAACCACATGTTTGTCACATTCGTACCCCACCTCTCTCACGTAAGAAACAATTAGACTTGGCTGAAGCCTCTGCTTCTTTCAATTTTATGTAAGATCAGTATCAAACAAAATTGCAAAGAAAAAAGTGGCAAAAAAAAACAAATAATTTCAGATTTGATTATTTGCACAAATCTTAAATACATATTTTTTGGTTAGATTTTTGCACTCAATTAAAAACAATCTAGACTCCTCCCATTCTACGAAAGCCTGGATAAGATTGTTTAGACCACCTTTCCTCTTTTTTTTTTGTGTGAATGGGAAATCATCAAATGACCTCTCGCGCTCTGGGTGTGGCGGAATGGCGTATCTGACTTTTACTGACTGTAACTCACCCGTGTTCCTTCTTTTGCCTCTAACCAGGGTCACGGTTTCTCATTCAACCAACCCGCAACCTTGGCTTACCATGACTTGAGGAGGAGACGCCCTCTCCCTAAGTCATCTCACATATGTAAGTAATGAACAGAAAACACGTATGAAGTGATATTCTACATAATAACATAAC